>JAFEMH010003931.1:0-237535 GCA_022495995.1 Adenophora triphylla var. japonica
GATTCTATATCTCGACTTTCGTATATAGAATTCTGCAGGGAATCAACAAGGGTAATAATTCCCTAACCCTCTCTCTCTCTCTCTCTCTCTCATTTAATTCCTTGCAAATTTTATAATTCTATTTTGTTTGGATTCGCAATCGATCCTAGCTATCTCGAATCAATCCCAATCGCAATCTCTCGTTTAACTTGCATAGATTGTGTAATTGAGCTCATATTTGATTGATTTGGTTGAATTTAATGCCTGAGCCCCTGAAAGGGGTGTGGATCTATCCATATCCACACTCGGGTCGATTTGATGTTGTTTATGTTTTTCGTTCATAATCCAGCTTGTTAATTAGATCCGTATAGCTTCGTTAATTTTTGAATTCATATTGTAAGGTTTCGCAGAAGGCTCATATGTGTCACGCGACACCTTCGTCCCCAAGTGATCCCGTGTCACGCGACACATGTGGTCATCGGTACGATGTGTCATGCGACACACATGACCCATCTGCAGTGACTCTTTCCTTTGTAATCGCTCTAGTTTGTTTGTATCGTGGATGTGGCCTCCTAAATAATGGGCTCACAATATGTAATTTCTCGTTTCATAATTAATAAGATGCATTTTATCACATTTCGTTTATTTTCGATATTTGCACACACTTGGATTTACTTGGATGTGTTTGATTGAAAGACTCGTCTATGGACGAGGCGTGTTGGGTGAACTCTCGGTTCTTCCCAACACGTAACCTGACCCCGAACTCATGTTTTCTCTCTAAAACAAAGGTTTTCAATGTTTCCTCTTAAAACGGCGTGGCGACTCCTTTTCATTTTCTATTTTTCGGGCGAGCGCACATTCAGTGGCGACTCCGCTGGGGATTTCACTTGAAAACCTATTTTTCAAGTGTTAAGTGGGTCAAGCTTTCGTTTAGTCAAAAAACATCCAATGCATCCATGTTGTGTACATTATTCGATAATCATTTGTGATACCTACATTTTGTTGATTATGGAACTTGTGAGCCCTTTGTGCTTGTGGTCATTTGTTGTGCATTGGTATCTCTGTGTTGCTCTTGATATGGTAAAACAGGGGCTGATTTGATGATTTGAGGAGCTGCTGGTTCAGTGACCACCCGAGTCGTGCGACACCTTTGTCTCTCGGTTGTCCCGTGTCACGCGACAAGAGGTGGCCACCGAATGCATCATCGAAGACCGGGTTTGAGGGCACCCTCGACCAAAGCGTGACTCATTTGGTTATTATTCCCTGTTTGCCTTGTGTGAGGGTGTGTGTTTTCTTCTTAAAAAAAAACAAATAAAAAATAAAAAAAAAATATAAAAAAACTTTGTTTTTTACAAATAAACGAATTAGTCATCCGCACACTACATCATTTAGATTTAGAACCCTCGGGTGCGATTGACGGCATCGCGGGCGGCCATGAAATTCGCCTACGCTTGAGCGCCTGAAATCAAACCTAAACCCCTAGTGCATTATAGGTGGCACCACACTAAACCTTACCCACGGTTGGTTTTTGATACGATGTTTTTCATTACAACAAAAATGAATTGTTTTGAAAAATATCATAGATTCTTATACCTTCTCCCAAAACCTCATACCTTGTGGGCATGTTGCCAAATGCAACATGATTTCACGTGGGAACATGTCACTCTCGTGGCGTGTTTTAAACGAGAGGTCATGCCGCATTGCCAACATGTACCGACGAGAGGTCATGCCGGATTTTTCTTCGAAATTCTTCGAAAAGACCCGTTATGCTGCCCAAATTTCCTTAGAAATTTGGACGGACCTCTTCGTTCCATAAAGATGTTAGGGTTTGGTTAGGTATCATTACCTATTATATGTTTCAAAACAAGACATTTGTTGTAATTCGAACGTCGCGTCACTAGGTTCCCCCGAGGCATAGTTAGCATGAATAAAGGCTTATCCTTTCCCAACTGTATTTAGGATTTAAAATACTGATTTATACTTGAACATAAATGATTTTGTGTTTGTGCGAGTCTGTCCCATTTTCCTTCCCTCTCCCGTACCTTAAACTATCCCTTCGATACCTTATAACCAATCCTTCTGAAGCAAGGGGAAGAGACAAGTTTGGGGGGGCGTGCTCTGTTACAAGAAGGGCGATTAACCAGTACGTATTTCCAAATATTTTGCAAGGTTTTCCTCCAAAGTCCCGGTTCATTCTACTGCTCAAAGATGTCTGGTGCAAAAGATGTGTCACCCGCTCGGCTTGGAATTCCTTCGCTTCGAGTCAGTGGGATATGGATGATTTGTCAATAACAAAATTGCGAGCTGCCCTTGAAACTGCCATGATTCGGGAATGCAAAACCCAATTGCTTGCCCAGGTTGCCAAAGCTCGAGAGGAAGAGACTCATTCCAGATTTGTTGAAGCAATGCGCCTCCGGGAATTACAGAGTTCGTCACGAAGATGGATCATATGAGGAGATTATCAAGACCAAAGAGTATTGATTGCGGGGATAGAAATGCAATGAAAGAGATTGAATGGAGACAGTGGTGGTGAAATTATTTTTCCAACATCCTGTATGGCTCAAACTCAGTCGAGTATAAGCAATCAAACCCCGAGAATTTCAATGTCCATAAGCAACCCGATTTGAAAAGCCAAGCACCAACCAGATTCCCTGTGTGGTGTACCATTTCTTCAATCGTAACGGTTCACCGAAACTCCACCCCGACCAAGCTCTCCCACAAGAATGTTTCCCACAATCACCAATGAGTACGCACGGGTTCAACTTGTCACCCTCTCATGAGCAGCCTCTTCTGTGATCAACTTCGTACGTGGACTGTTAATCGATGTTTTTCATGCCAACTCGAACCCTACCCCGCAAGAGACAACAATATCTCGAGCCTCCTTCCTGAGAAGGTCCGAAAAGAAGAAAGAGAGCTTATTGGGGAAAAGTGGGAATGCCCATGAACCAGCTTTCTTAAATTGCCGACAAGCGGAGGATTGGTGTACCCGTTGGTGAATTATACTCCTCTCCGTCATGATGAAAGCCTGGACCCAAGCAAGTATTGCGATTATCACCAATACTGTGACATGTTACCCATGGGTGCTTACAATTGAGGGTAATCATCCAAGAGCTCATTGATGAAGGGAAGATTGAATTGGGTTCTCCCGATAATGGCAATGTCCGAGATCTCCTCCCGTATCCCCTCGCAAGAAATGAGAATACGATGATCTAGGGATGTCGACCGAAGAAGCTTTTAATGGATTAAGGCGTAAGGAATGATAAAGCCACCGGAGAATTATCAACCCAAGAAACCTCTCGCTTAATTTGGATCGTAGCAAGTATTGCTATTACCACGCATCCCGGGCATGTCACGAACGATCGCGTCTCTTTAAAGCGGCTCATCTAAAGGCTTATTAATAAAGGCAATTGAGAAAGCTCACCCCAATGTGATTACCGGCCCTACTCGGCAATATCAACGAGGTCGAAGATATCTTCCCAGAGAAATCGTCAATAAAGATCATAGGTTCTAGAATGTCTTTTATGCGGTCGTGAGTCTGTCAAGTCCATGATATGAATCTTTTATTATATTAATGAAAGTCTTTATTTCTATTCTTGCTAGACTCGAGATATTACTTGTTCACTTACATTCTGCTTAAATTGAAATGGTCTTATTTTACATGATCATTTGTGCTGCTCACCGACTAACGCTTTGAAATGGCTAATGTTTGAATTGATCGGAGTGAGAAAATCGACTGATATCCTTCCCAGAGTGGGGCTTATCAACTCCCCACCTAGATTCCCATATGCTCACATCTCTTTCCGTCATCCTCATAATCTCGTTGTTCGATGAATTTGCACGGATCTTTCTCAGAGTAAGCTTAAGCAAACGACGAAGACTCAACGTTCGGATCATCCGGTAGGGGCTGCGGTTGAAATCTCTCACCCTTAGGAAAACCATCACCTTGCCCTCACCAAATAATACCCCTTCATTTCAAGATCGACATGTTTTGAAACCCGTTTAACCATCATCAAGAAGAAGAGGGACCATCCTTGAGGCTCCCGTGATTCAAAGAAAGATCGACCGGCTCCAAGCTCAAGAACAACGGAAAGCAATGATCCATCCTGGGGACTAGTTGAAATTTTCCTCTCAAAAAAAAAAAAAAAAAAAAAAAAAAAAAAAAAGAAAAAGAAAGAAAGAGAGCCTAGTCCCCAGCGATTCTCTCGAAAGCAAAATTCAAAGGATCCGGTCGTTACCCAAGAGGAGTCTCAAAGTGAATAAAGAGACAGCATGGATGTCCCTCACCATTACCTCTAACCAATCCCAAGCCGTCCTCTCGATTTTAGAGGACATTACCATTCCCATTACCATTACCTCTGCCCTTACCAAAGCCAAAAGATCGACCTCTCATTCTTAGAGGCAATAAAAGATGCCATCACAGATTTCCCTCACCTTAGAAATCCTAAACACCTACCCAAGAGCCAACCTCTCATCTTTAGAGGTTCAGCCAGCAAAAAGCCTAGCCGACCTCTCATCTTAAAAGGTCATGATATCCCAAATCACCCAAAGACCGATCCAAATCCCGAAGCCCAGTCGCAGTTCCTACCTGATAGCAGTTTCATTCCAGAACAGATTATTGCTTAAAGAGGAGCCAAGTCCATCCCGGCTCAAAGAATCGTCCAGCGAAGATTGTGCAAATTCTATCCGTTCATTTGATGTTGCATGTGAGCATATTTCATTTTTACTCCACAAACACCTGCCGTGAATGTCCCACTGGGGCTTCGCATCTGTGTCTCCCACCGACACTCCAAGAGGACACGTTCTTTCAATTCTTAAAATCTTCGAAGGTCCTCACATCCCCGAACTTCACCGTTCATTCTTCATTCGGGATAAGCCCGAACTACGGCGACCTGAGCTCCTCCTATGGAGGGGAACGTAGGCAACCTTAATTGGTCCGGTCGAAATCACAGACAAATCTCAGAAAATCCGGTCTCCTCAAGGACCATGCCCATACACTGTCTATCCTTCCGAATTTGATCTCGATATCAGTGGGTTTTTCTCCTCAGGATTGATAAAAATATTTGCTCATATCGCCTTTGGCGGTTGACTAACCCGAACATCAATAAAGGGTTTTAAGCAGCTTTGTGATCATCACGAATAAGACAGGTTTTCAAGTGTCTCAACAAGTCTTCTATTTCTACATAATAGGGAGATAGAGCTAAACACCGTTTCGGTCAGCAGGGGCTTCCATACACTTTCCACACCTTGTGATGCTTATACTCTCCCAAAAGAGTCAAACCTAAAAACGAGAGTGTCATAAATGTAAGTTCAGATTCATTTCCCACCATCCGAAAGATATGTCCCCGCATGCAAATTTCTTGAGTCTTGTCCGCCGTCCGACCGACTGATCAAATCAAAGGATCAATCTCTGACTGGGCCGCATAAGGATGTGTATGAAGCCGGGGCTTTGGCCGAAGACGATGAACATTTTCAGTGTGTGATTTCGGGCCGTTATCATGATAGCAATGCTTGAAAATGGATTCCCTAGCAAAGAGGCTCACTCTTCGATGAACCTACCGGATTCCACATCCCGAATAAGAAGATTGATTATGGGAAACAATGAAGAAGTCCATGATCGAAGGTTTGTCAACCTGGCCCGTAATGTCACGCGACGTAACATACCTGTGTCACTTAGAGTCGTGCGACATGATAAATCCAAAGATTCGTACATCGCAAGCCGCAACTGATATGTACTGTGGCACTCCCCGACTTGTCCCAAGCCGCAAACAACAAGGCTCCCGCAAACAATCACGGGAGAGGAAGTTTCATTCAAAAGCAACATACACATGAACCATTACCCTCATATACAAACCCCAAAGTCACATAAACCATTCAAAAGCCATTCATTCCATGCACCTCTTTTTCTTTCCCAAAATATAAAAAGCTTGCACAAACAAATAAACAACTAATAATGTTTTAGGTGCAAAATAAAGAAAAGAAAAAAAAAAGAGAGTATTTGTTTCTTTCCCCAAAAATGGGTACATAAACCAAAAGAGGATCATAAATCACCAGTGGACTACTCCGAATCATCGTAAATGTAAGCATCACCATCGGCAGAGCTACTATCGTCATCTGCAGCTCCTCACTGTCTTCCCCATCGCATCACCTTCCTCTTGGTCCGGGCAGCAAGAAGCTCATGATAAACAACAGGATCATCCCTAAGAGCTCATGCATAACAGGAACGGGAAAGTCTCAAGCTCATGAGGATCCCGGAAGACTCACTATCGTAGATGGGAGGATTAGGAGGACGACGAACAGTTTTGGTCCTAGGCAAATGAGTATCCTCGCAGACAAATCGCACGAGCCCTCTTCCTACCTGTGCAAGCTAACCGTGGAATCACCGTCATCGAACCACCGGAACCTTGAGCCGCAAGTTTCTCACTCGATATTGATTGCTCCTCATCAACCGATCAACCATGTCCATGGCCCCGGTATAGCGACAAGCAAAACCCCAAGATACGTCACCGATACCCGATACAAGCAAATGAAAAAGAATCAAAAATCAGATCAAAACAAGGGAATGGAAGGATATTCACAGCTCAAAGTCACTTACAGACGAGTCCTCCGAAGATGAAAATATGGAAAAACCCCGCCGGTGTCAAGAGTGGCCCGCCTCACAAAGATCTCCATCCCGAAAATCAACGAAAGGAGGTGGCAGAGGTGCATCCGTCACATGTCCAAGGAGAAGGCCCGGCAGCCTTGAGCATCGAAGTATCAGAGCATTAGGAATATCACGTCTCAGAGCAACCTCGCGGCGATCTCAACCTCGTAGCCACATAAGTGTCATAATCCGCATCATCCTCCGTATAATCGAAAGCAGGCTCTCCCTGGATCAAAGTGACCACATTCTCCAACTTCCGAGGAAACCACATCTTAGCAGGAGGATCATAGGGAACCCCGCCATACTACCCGGACCGTGCCGCCTACAAACCCTCTCACCCAAATATAATGCATCCCTGCACAAACCCACCAACAGCTTGCGGCACTCGGCAAGATGAAGGGCATGATCCAGATGGACCCCAAAGATATCTATCACCCCAAGGAAACAAAGTCAAACTCCTGTGGACTCCTCGCAAACAAACCATGGTATCATCCGAGAAGCAGCCATCCGTCCCTTAGAATCACTGTACGAATCTTTTGCCTAGCATCCTTCACCCAACGTCTCATGGTAGGAAATGTGGTAACCGGAAATGTCTCCCTACTCTCCAAGCATAACACCCAATGACCTCATAAGCCCAAGCCCGAAAAGAAGGACAGAGCAGAGTCAAAAAGACGTAAAAGCAAAGATTCAAATAAAGGAGGCAAACCTAGAAATACCTTAAATGCAACGTGGCAGCAGTTGAAGGACTTAGCTTTCCCCCGACTAACATCATCAAAAGCCAAAACAACTCACTAAACCTCGCTCCCCCAAGACAATGATCCAACGGTGGCCCAATCTCTCGTAAGCTCCAATAAAGAAAGCAAAGCCGTGGATGTGGCATTGATAAACAACATATCCGAGAAGCCAACCCAAACAAACGCCCGGCCAATCTCTCACCCTCAACCTCGTCCTCATCATCGCATCCGCCATCTCGCCGGAAAACCGTGCTCGATCAACCATCCGGCAATGAAGATCTCCCAACTCATACCCATTCCCCTTCTTGTCCCTGGGAACAAAGCCGATCGCTCCATAAAGTAAGCATCGGTAGGAGGCCGTGGGTCATCAATCGAACAGTGCTCCTCCAGATACAAAGGCTCGTCAGTGAAAGGCAGACCAGTAATGACGGCAAAATCATATGGCATGACGGTCGCCTCGCCCCAAGAGAAGTGAAAAGAGTGAGTAGTCTCCCACCGTAACTCTCGAAAGCCTTTACCAAGCCGATGCTCCTCGTGTGCCGCCAACAGCCTTTGGCCATCTCAAAGAACTGCCCCAACCCCGCAAAGATATACCATACCTTTTGGCGAATGGACAAGCTCCTGACTACCCGGCAGCAAATCCCACAATCTGCCAACGACCTCTGGAGAGCCCCGGGTACGCAAATCCTACAGGTAAACACAACACAGGTATGAATATCTCAAATTTACTCTTCAAATCAATTTCAATTTCAAGCAAAACTAGGTTTTGTGCATACATTTTACAATTGCTAAAATAAAATCAGAGCATGCAATAAACTTCGAGTCCAAATAAAGAAAGGAAAAGAAAGAAAAATCAATCTCTTTTCGAAAAAAATTTTAATTTCCTCAGTGCACCAAAAGCTAGGGTTACAATTATTACCTTCTTCTCCGGGCCCGAGGAATGTTCTTTCAAATGAGGGTAGAAATCTCCCCTAACAGTTTGAGGAACAAATGGTCTCTGATTCCTCAGAGCATTCTTCCGCCGTGCGGCTAATTGGGCCTGGGTCGGGGCATTCTTGGTGGGTCGGCGCCTAGGAGGCATTTTTGACGAATCAAGATTGGAATCAAACCCTAGAATCAGTCGGCAATTGAAAATGAGTGAAATGGCGTGCTTTTCTCGCCAAGACCGTCCACCTCCCTCCAAACAAGTTTGTTCGAAATGAGGACTGTTCACCCTTTTAAAAGACTGATCACTGGCTTTAAATGGTCGTGCGACACAGAGTTCCCTCAAAGCCAAAATTCCCAAAATACCCCTGCACTCTAATGATGTACAAATTTTGACCCCGCGTGGAGTTGTTGTTGTTTCACCCCCGCAGGTACAATAATCAATTGAGTCTCGACGACTGGACCTCTGACCAAACTGGAGAAGAAAGAACAAAACAAAAAGCATGCGTATCCGTGACAGCCCCAAGAAGAGCTCGGCAATACCAGAAACCAAAGAAAAGCCTCTCAAGCAGAGCCAAAACCAAGAAAAGCCTCTCAAGCAGAGCCAAACCAACGGAACAAAGCCTCTCAAGCCGAGCCAAAACTCCAGAAAAGCCTCTCAAGCAGAGCCCAAACCAAGAAAAGCCTCTCAAGCAGAGCCAAAACCAAGAAAAGCCTCTCAAGCAGAGCCAAACCAAAGGAAAAAAGCCTCTCAAGCAGAGCCAAAACCTAGGAAAAGCCTCTCAAGCAGAGCCCAAACCAAGAAAAGCCTCTCAAGCAGAGCCAAACCAAGAAAAGCCTCTCAAGCAGAGCCAAACCAAGGAAAAAGCCTCTCTAGCAGAGCCAAACCAAGAAAAAGCCTCTCAAGCAGAGCCAAACCCAGAAAAGCCTCTCTAGCGGAGCCCACAAAGAAGAAAAGCCTCTCTAGCGGAGCCCACCAAGAAGAAAAGCCTCTCAAGCAGAGCCAAACCAAGAAAAGCCTCTCTAGCGGAGCACACAAAGCAGAAAAGCCTCTCAAGCAGAGCCAAACCCAGAAAAGCCTCTCTAGCGGAGCCCACAAAGAAGAAAAGCCTCTCTAGCGGAGCCCACAAAGAAGAAAAGCCTCTCAAGCAGAGCCAAACCAAAGAAGAAAAGCCTCTCAAGCAGAGCCAAACCAAAGGAAAAAGCCTCTCTAGCGGAGCCCACCAAGAAGAAAAGCCTCTCAAGCAGAGCCAAACCCAAGAAAAAGCCTCTCAAGCAGAGCCAAACCCAAGAAAAGCCTCTCAAGCAGAGCCAAACCCAGAAGAGCCTCTCTAGCGGAGCACACAAAGAAGAAAAGCCTCTCTAGCGGAGCCCACAAAGAAGAAAAGCCTCTCAAGCAGAGCCAAACCAAAGGAAAAAGCCTCTCTAGCGGAGCACCCAAAGAAGAAAAGCCTCTCAAGCAGAGCCAAACCCAAGAAAAAGCCTCTCAAGCGGAGCACAACAGAAGTCACAGGTAAGCACAGCAAAGGTATGAAGACACATCTCTACCCCTTTCTTGCTTGTAGTCAGTATTGGTAATTCCGAACTACGATTTGGCTTGATTCCCTTCTTAAAGGGATACGTAGGAATCCTTTCTCGTAAAGGTCCACCATAATTTTCCCCTTCTCACCCTTCTAGCCCTTCACCTTAACCCCCCGCTCATTGAGATTGGGTCTTATTTTATCGACAACCCCACTTTTTCCAAAAGTGACGTTGCCGAGGGGCTCTGTAAGTACGCCAATCCAATTCGCAACCTTTTCGATGCATTTTAATATAATAAAACTGCATTAAGGGGCGTTTTGGTAAATTCCCGGCCTATCCCAAGACTTCCGGAAACGTTCCATGAGTTTCCCGCGAAGGAAGTACCTTTTGGTACATCATTCATGCCAAAGGACCCCTCGGGAATAAAACCCGTTGGACCTTTTGGGTATTTTCCCTAATGTTCCGTAAACCGGTTTTTGGCGCCAAAAGCGGTTGAGCCACCTTGTGTCACGCGACACTGAGGCATGGAAAGTGGACGCGTAAGGTCGTGCGACATACTAAGGCAGCCAACTGCAGCCTATAAATAAGACCCTCCCCCTCATTGAGATAGATCCCAATTTCTAGCCTACTGTTACTCTGCCAAAATAGCATTGTGACGAACATCCCAAACACAAAACCTCTCTCTCTCCTACCTTTCCAACCCACTAATCCCTCTCATCCAAACCCAATTCTCTACCTACACCAATTGGAACCCTTGGATCGTAGCCGCGAGATCTACAACGAAGAATTGAAGGATTCTATATCTGACTAGATATAGAATTCGTGGAATCAACAAGGGTAACAATTCCCTAACCCTCTCTCTCTCTCTCTCATTTAATTCCTTGCAAATTTTATAATTCTATTTTGTTTGGATTCAGTAATCAGATCCTAGCTATCTGAATTACTGAATCCCAATCGCAATCTCTCTGTTTAACTTGCATAGATTGTGTAATTGAGCTCATATTTGATTGATTTGGTTGAATTTGGTGTTTGAGCCCCCAAGGGGGTGTGGATCTATCCATATCCACACTCCCTGGGTCGATTCGATGTTGTTTATGTTTTTCGTTCATAATTCAAATTTTGTTAATTAGATCCGTATAGCTTCGTTAATTTCTGAATTCATATTGTAAGGTTTCTGCAGAAGGCTCATATGTGTCACGCGACACCTTCGTCCCCAAGTGATCCTGTGTCACGCGACACATGCGGTCACTGGTACGATGTGTCATGCGACACACATGACCCATCTGCAGTGACTCTTTTCCTTTGTAATCTGCTCTAGTTTGTTTGTATCAGGGATGTGGCCTCCCTAAATAATGGGCTCACAATATGTAATTTCTCATTTCATAATTAATAAGATGCATTTTATCACATTTCGTTTATTATCGATATTTGCACACACTTTGGATTTACTTGGATGTGTTTGATTGAAAGACTCGTCTATGGACGAGGCGTGTTGGGTGAACTCTCGATTCTTCCCAACACGTAACCTGACCCCGAACTCATGTTTTCTCTCTAAAACAAAGGTTTTCAATGTTTCCTCTTAAAACGGCGTGGCGACTCCTTTTCATTTTCTATTTTTTGGGCGAGCGCACATTCAGAACTACAATGGGTCCGATCCAGACGGGCTCCCATTTGTCGAGTGGATTGGTGTGGGTCGGAGGCTTCACTTTTAACATGAGGTTGCCTTCTCGGATGTCCCGATGTTTCACTTTCTTGTCAAAGGCCCTGGCCATTCTTGCTTGGTGAGCCCGGGTGTGTTCTATGGCTTTCAGACGATGTTCATCTAGCAGGGCCAACTCATCGTGGTGACTCTGGAGCCATTCGACTTCGTTGATATGATTTTCCAACAACATGCGGAGCCAGGGAATTTCCAATTCGATAGGAAGTACGACCTTCTGAAATTACCCGGGATTTAGTGCGGACGCGAAACGCGGTTGTCTTTCGCGGAGGGTTGGTGTTTGAGACCTCGCTTCTTGGGAAGGAAAATGAGGAGTCGCCACGCGGTTTTGTATTTTGAGCCCAAACGTTGAGAAACGGCTTTTGTGAAAATGGTGTCGTTTTTATTGGTAGCAAAAACTTAGGAAAAGGCTTTGAAAATGGGGGGTCATTTTTATTGGTAGCAAAAACGAGTAAAAAGCTATTTAGTACCAGAGATTGTTAGGTTCGGAGGTCACGTTACGTTTCGGGAAGAGTATTACGAGATCACCCGAAACGCCTCGTATGACGAGTCTTTTTACCTTTCTCGAAACCGTGTGTGTGTGTGTGTTTTGAAATGGGGGCTTGAATGACAAGCTTAATCTTGGTTTGAATGTCAAACGTTGATTAGGTGACTTTGTTTGAAAAGACGAGCGTTTGAATGACAAACGTCGGTTTGAGACGGAAATGAGCGTTTGCATGGCAAACGTCGATTTTAAGTTTGAAATGCAAACGTCGATTTTGAGCCTTTTGAAAAGGAGTTCGAAGGTCAAACTCCGCTTTTTGAACCGGGCGAGTCATTGTTAACGATTTTTACGGGAAAAGCATATTAAATGATTTTGAATGTCAAAAGTCGGCTTTTAGTTTGAAGATGAGCGTTTGGATGCCAAACGTCATTTTGCGCATTTTTGAAAGAGAGTTCGAAGGTCGAACTCCGGTTTTGAACCGGGCATTACATTGTTAACGATTTTTACGGGAAAAAGCGTATTAAATGATTTGCAATCAACGAATCGGGTTGCGACTCGGACTTTGAAAAGTAAATACTATCACGATCCAAACGGGTCGGACTTGTAAATGACAGTATTTAAATGCGGTATCGACGGAATCGAACGATCCGAAATCGTAAATGACGATCGACGAGCCAAACGACTCGGAATTGTAAATGACGATCGACGAGCCAAAACGGCTCGGAGTGGTAAAGTTGCATGAAATGTAAAGGACGTTCGACGGATCAAACGGTCCGGAATTGTAAATGACAGAAAAGTAAATGACGATCGCGGATCGATCGATCCGGAGTTGTAAATGACAAAAAAGTAAACGGAACGGGGTCGGAACGCCGTTTTAACCCGTGATTACTTCTCTTACGGGAAGAGAAGAGGATCGAGGGGCTAAAACGTATCGGACCCCGTTAGACGGAGGCGTCTACATTTCAATAACGTTGTTCGAAACGGTTGTAGCGACTGGCGCGTAAACCGAGACGAAACGAGAGATTAGAGAGAGGGAGTTATACCTATGGCTAGGGTCGACTCCTTTGGCTCGAGGGGTGTATACGGGATACGGAAAGTAGTTTGGAACGGTGTTTCGGAGTGGAGGAGGGCGTATTTGATCGAAATACGGAGTTTTCACGCAAAACGAGGTAAAACCGGGCTCAGGAAGAGGGAGAACCAGTTTAGGCCGTGAGTTTCTTGGTGAAAGGGTGAATTTTTTGTTGTTACAAATGGCTTTGACAGCCTCTCTATTTATAGGTGAAATTTCAGTAGGAGTCCGGCCGGACTTAGACTGAAATCCAGGGGGTTTTGTGGTATTTTGGAATTTTGAGGGACTTGCTGGCAATTTCTGAAGTCTGCAAAGGGAGTCCGACCGAACTGAGACTGTATACCAGGGGTATTTTAGTCTTTTGGCCTTGATTTTTGATTGAAAGGTGACTAGAGGGATGTGGCATGCAAGCCACGTGTCCTATGAGTCACCAAATGTGGGAGTTCGTTCCTGTCCCGCTTTGTCCGTTTTTAAAATAACAACCAAAATGTCCGAAATGCCCCCGAAAAGTGCCTGAAAAGTGCGTTTTTCAAAGTGGAAAGCCGTACTTTCACGTGCGATGACGTGTGTCAAGTACGCTTTCGACGTCGGGATGCACGGGCGCCCCGGACGTCTCGTTGGCATGGCAACGGGAGTTAACGAGTTCCGATTAACCCGGAGCGGGCCGCTAACGGATTTCGGTTAACTTTCCGACGGATTTTGACGATCCGGATTTGGGTACTTACAGCTAGCCCTCGCCGACGTCTCCTCCGAAGGAGGCGGGGTCGTTGAAAAAGATAAGGATCCAAATCGGGATGCCTTACTTTGGAAGAGACTCGGGCGGTCACCGGCTGGACCCTTAGCGAAAGGATTCCTACGTATCCCGAGCGGAAATCAAGCCGATCGTAGTTCGTAGGTGCAAGGAGCCGCGCGTGGGGACCTTGACCTGAGCGAGACTGTTGGGAGGCGTCTAAACCTGAATGGAGACCATTGTGAGGTACCTGTACCTGAATGGAGACTATTGTGAGGCATCTGAACCAGGGATTTCTGAAACCTTCGAGGGCGTGTGGCGCCTTAGACCGAAATTGCTGAAACATACGAGGGCGTGTGGCGCCTCAAACCGGAGTTGCTGGATCATACGAGGGCGTGTGGCGCCTCAAACCGGAGTTGCTGGATCATACGAGGGCGTGTGGCGCCTCAAACCGGAGCTACGAGGATACGTTTATCCTGAGACGAAGGCGTTCGTGCCTTGGATGCTGGGCTTACGTTGACTGCCAGGTTTATCCTGCTGGGGATAGGGTGGCAATGATGGGAACGGTTGTGTTAAACTGGCGTTATTAACAACTCGGAAGGATCGACGTTTCTTCTTTAGAATCCTGCTGGGGATGAGCATTCGGGCTTACCTTGATGGCCGAAGAGGGATTGTTGTGCGGGCTTACCTTGATGGCCGCTGAGGTGGAACGATCGGGCTTACGACTGCCAGCCGGGGAAGTGAACGATGGTGAAAACCACTAGAAATTTTAACGACGGGAGACGGAAATGTAACTTGAATGTCCGGAGACAGGGTTGAGCGCTTGAATGCCAAACGTCAACTGAGGACTAAATTTAACGTCTAGAGACGGAAATGTAACTGGAATGTCCAGAGACATGATTGAGCGTTTGAATGTCAAACGTCAACTGAGGATTAAATTTAACGTCTGGAGACGGGCGTTAGTGAAAACTAACTGAGAATTTAACGTCTGGAGACGAGCGTTAGTGAAAACTAACTGAGAATTTAACGTCTGGAGACGAGCGTTAGTGAAAACTAACTGGGAATTTAACGTCTGGAGACGAGCGTTAGTGAAAACTAACTGAGAATTTAACGTCTGGAGACGAGCGTTAGTGAAAACTAACTGAGAATTTAACGTCTGGAGACGAGCGTTAGTGAAAACTAACTGAGAATTTAACGTCTGGAGACGAGCGTTAGTGAAAACTAACTGAGAATTTAACGTCTGGAGACGAGCGTTAGTGAAAACTAACTGGGAATTTATCCTCGGGGGATGGGGTGTTAGAAATGTCTAACTGGGGGAAATTTTACACTTTTGGGGGCCAAAAGGGGTAAAATTGGAACTGCCAAAAGTTGAGGGGCTGAATTGGAAGGAATCTTTTCTGGTGCACTGAGAGTCCGGCCGGACTTGGACTGAGTTTGACCAGATTCAAATCAGCTCCAAGTCCGACGCAAACCAAACCATTTCCACCATCATTTCCGACGAGGAAGAGAGAAAGGAGGAGAGAATTTTCACCCCAAATTGTGAGATTTGCTCAGATTTGTGAAGGAAAATTGCTATGGAAGGTGATTGGGAACCAATGGCTCGTCATGGAAGGACCGATGACGAAAGAACGCGGTTGGTTCGGACCATTCGAACCAACATTCATCCATTGAATCCGGCGGAGTTCTACCCGGCTAGGGACAAACACAACTCCAAAGGAGGGATCGAGAGACAAGTAAGCTTCCCTCAAATTCCATTAATTTTAAGAATGTGCATTCTTTAAATGTTAGAAATTTGACTAGGAATGAGTTAGGGATTTTGGTGCCCGGATTGGGGCTTTTGACTTTGCTATGAACCTTTGTCGAAATTGACTAGGATGTAGTTCAATTGACACTATGGGTAGATGACATAAAAATTTTGGTTGCAAAATTCCATGTCTAGATGCATTTTCCAAAATTAAAGTAGCTTTAATTCGGGACGGAGTAAATTTTCGAAATGTTCGAAAGGATTTTGAATGTTCTGGATTCGACGGAGTTTTCGAAGGGCTTTGAAAGTTCCGGATTCAACGGAGTTTTCGAAGTGTTTTGAAAGTTCCGATTTCGACGGAGTTTTCGAAGTGCCTTGAAAGTTCCGGATTCGACGGAGTTTTCGAAATGCTTTGAAAGTTCCGGATTCGACGGAGTTTTCGAAATGTTTTGAAAGTTCCGGATTCGACGGAGTTTTCGAAAGGATGGAAATATATGTTAGGAAATGAATGAGAACCGTATCTGCATTGCATCCTTTTGACATGCGTTCGTGCATTCTGTTGACGTTACTTCTGTGCTTAACGTATTTTTGCTTTGTTCACCTGCAGGGGCGAGGGACGGTTGACGTCCACAACCAGAAGAGTTGGGGAGCCTGAGGCAAGGCGAGCGCCGTGGGAGGTATTCCTGACGATGCTCGAGAGGGAGAGAGGAGTCCACGGCACCGGTGCTTGACTCCGGATTGGCCGGATTCATCGCGGTAGCCGCGATAGCCGCGACGCAGAGGGCCAGTCCATGTACGTGGCTTTGAGCGAGTACGGTGGGATACGACCCACACTTTTCATTTCGTATGGGGAGGCGACGGTGACTCCCACCGATTTTGCCGCTATCACCAGGTTGCCGACCTATGGCAACACGCTGGTGTGGGTGGATGGTTATACCCCTGGGCGCTTGTCTGAGCCGCCGGGTTTTGATATTACCGATGCCAGGGCTTAGGCATTCTGCATGTGCCGATGGAGAGGCATCTCGGAGACGGGCATCGCATTATTTGGCCGGGTCTTTGAGGATGACCGCGGAGCGCCCGGCTCGAGGGTTCATTTGGTTCGCGTTGTCGCCGACTTTGTTCCCGACTTCGACACATCCCGTCACTTCCTCTCGCTCGGGTCGCCGACGCACTTGGATGCCGCGAGGGGGTATGCATGGGGAGGCCGGACCGGCCGAGCTCTACCATTCCCCGGACAGATTCTCGCGGGGAGAGGAGAACTCCCGAGCCGTTTCTCGCTTGCTCGATGTAAGTTCACGTCTTTTTCTCTTCCTTGTCTCATTTATGTACTCGTATGTATCTCGCTCGTAGCCGACATAACTTTCCATTTGCTTGATGTGTCCGGTGCTATGAGGTGTTCAAAGCAAAGAAGTGGACATTAGGGAGGCGTATCGACCCCCGTTCCCCGCCATGCCGGGTTTGGCGTAAGAGGGCGAAGAAGGCGGTCTCGTCGAGAGTGGGCACTCGACCGACGTACGAGGAGGTGTCCTGTGCCCCGAACCGGGAGTTCTCTCGAGAGGATCCACTCGACCCGGTGGAGTCGGTTCCACGCCGTCGCGGTTCAGTTGCTAGCGAGGTTACGCGGCGGCGGAAGCTCCCGGTGGGACTTCATTGCGACGCTATGTATCCGGGGGAGAGGGTGACCCGTCGCATGGCCCGGTCCCTTCCGATGGTGCCGGTGGATCCTCCTATGCACATGCAAAGATCCTCTCGTCGATGCCGATGGAGGAGTTGGAGAGGTATAGACAGGCGTGTTCTATACCGAGTACATCATAGCGGGGCCGACTATGAGACTTTCTTGAGGATGAGGCCGAGGAGCCCACTGTGTGCAAAGACAGTGGAGGGCGAGGGCCCCGGATATCCCCGAGATCTCCCGCTCCCACGCGCTAGGCCGGGCGTACGAGGGCCGGACGGTTCGCGCAGCGGCTAGTGATCCCGATCCCGGATGAGCCGAGACCTCGCATGTGGTCGACCCCAATGCTTCGTGAGCACTTTTTGATTTTCTCGCATTTGATAGTAGCATTCTCGCAAATGTTGCATCTCGTACTTTCGCTTGTCCTTTTGATGACTTTCCTGGTTCGCAGGTGTCTGGCCGTACGTACAACGAGGCTATGAGACTGGTGGACGGGTGGGCCGCCTACGCTAGGAGGCTCGTGGCGTTCATGAGATGCGCCTCCTGAGGAGCGTGGATGTCCGTGAGCCGAGGCCGTCTAGGCCGAGAGGTTCGCCCGCTCCCACGGCCGGGTGGAGCGGACTTTGCACAGGATTTGGCCGCCCGCGAGCGGAACGGCTGGGTTTGGAGCTCATCCTCCTTCGCACTCGGGGCACGAGAGGGGAGAGTCCTCGAGTTCGCAGACGCCGAGGAGGCCTTTTGCATATTCCCGCCTGGAGGAATTCGGGGATTATCTATTTGCGACGGATCCGGCAATGAGCAAAGGCATCGAGTGCTCGGATGACGAGCAGTACTCGGAGTAGTCCTCCTTTACTACTTTTTTTTAGACAAAATGTATGTATCATCGGGAACGATTTGACTTGAACTGTATTTGAAAAGGCGCCCGTGGGGCGGAACCTGCTCTTCGCACATTTATTCTGTGATCACCTTCTTTTATTTTCGGAAAATAAGGAAGTAGGTTAATCAAAAATAAATAATATGAAACATGCATAAAAAATTGAACGGGTCAAAAATTATGCATATATGCACTGATAATTAATTAATTGCACTGTTGCACGAGCCCGGGCGGAAGGGATATTGACATTGGTTAAATGAAACCAGGGGCAGTACGCAGATTCATAAGGCATGAACAGGGCGTTGCTTGGAATTGCTTCCAATTTAGGAGCAAATGGCCGCAGAGTTGACTGTGTCAATCGCAAGGGAAGTCCGGCCGGACCGAGAGTGAATTTCCAGAGTCTTTTAAATTGCGCCAGCTTTGCAATTTGTTAAGAACTGCGCATTCACCTCTGATCAGTTAGCTGAATTCTCTCAAGTTTCTAAGGTTTCCTTCATTTTCCATGGCTCCCTTTCCTAAGCTATCGTCTCGGATGCAAGAGCGATACTTGGAACACTTCCAGTCGTGGGTGCGGAACCACACGAGGCAAAACAAGGGGTTTTTCGAAGGCTGTTACGGGATGAAATCTATTTGGGCTTTGAAGGAGCTTATGCCGATTGGGATCTTTGAGAGCCGCGTCTCATTTCGGGATGTACGGAGGAATGTGTACAACTTTTCGTACAACGAAATCACTCCTACGTTTGAAGATTTTCGGGCCATTCGGGAGGACCCGAGACGGAACAGCCTAGTTCTTCCGTATGCCGGTGGCATGGCCACCGTTGAGAAGCTAGTGTCTTTGCTTGGTATCTCTACTGAGAAGCATACGGATGCCGATATTGAATACCGATTATGTTGACATTTCGGGACCGCCCGAAAGATTTGCCTGAGCCGAGGGGAGCGTCTTTGCGTGGGACGCGTTTGCTCGTGCGCGATCGCTACTCGCTCACGTTCACGTCCCCGGGTGTGTGCCATCACAACAGACCGGACTCGGTGAGGCAAAGGCCGAGCGGGGAGACATCGTGCCGTTGGTCTTGGGCGAGACGTTCCTGGGCATAGGTCGGATGGCGATCGGTAGCCGATACATGTGGGGAGGGAGTCCCGCTATGCTTACCATGTGGTTAAGGGAGAGACTGCAGATGATGCCCGAGGTGCCAATGTCTTGTGACGCTGTCCTTCTCTCGACGTCCTTCGGTGATAGGGGGCAATCAGCCGAGCCGGAGCCTCGATGGCCGCACTCCGCACGCATCACTTGAGATGGTGGGTTCCCCACCGGAAGTTACAGACTTGTCGGACCGCTCAGAGGGTCTATTGGTTGTCGAGTGCCTGGCCGTCTCGCACGTCTTTCTATATTCCATCGTTGGTGCCGCGACAAGACGGGCCGGAGCAGTGCCATTGACGGGTTTAGTTCATGCCGCTACCTTCGAGGTGGGATCTCGCCGATGGAAGATCCTTCGACGCTATTGCCGCTCACACGGTGGTGGCAATACACGTCCTTTCCCGCCAGTGGTTCTCTTTCACCGAGAGGGGGCACTGCTCGTCGACGCAAAGATTCCGAACCGGTACGAAGAGTGTATGGGAGACACAGATGGCTATCTTGTGGAGACGGGATGAGCCGTTGGGTGCCGCCACCTTGACAGCTCGACCTCGAGGAGGACTCGAAGCGGGGCTAACCCCGGGAATCGCACCGGGAATGACATGGCCGACTATGAGGCAAATGCCGATCGGGAGGCCAATCAAAGCATGGTCATGATGGCTCAAGCGAGGCAATCGAGACAGAGCTAGGGAGAGGGCCGCGTTGATGCCACAAAGCTTGACGGAGGCATCGGGAAGGGTCCCTGAGCCAGGTAGAAGGACTACCGGAATATTCCCCGTGAAGGTGAAGAATACTCGCCGTGGAAAAGGGAAGGGGAAGAAGGATGAAGGACCAAGTACGGGAAACTAGGTTGACCTTGTCGTCCGTAGTATCCACCCATTGTCATTGCGTACACATTAACTGATTAATGTTTTATTGTAGTTTTGCTAGCGTGTAGCGAGTCAAGAGTTGACCGTGCTTGAACTCATCAAAGATTGTTTTAACCGTAATGAATTTGTAGGTTAAATGCAAAGAGTTTTTCGAAACACAAGCAATTGATGCTTATTGTATTTTTTTGTTTTTTAGACCGAACCAATGATGGCTGCCTACGTTCCCCTTTTACAATTGGACTAAGGGGCTCAGGTCACTGTAGTTCGACACTTTAGGTGAATTTGAGAAAACAAAGACAAAAGAAGTGCGACCCTGTTTTTTACCTGGATCATTAGCGGGAATGTATCCAAATGGGTATTACTCTTTAGCACTTTAATTTTACCGAGGGGTGGTGTATGGGGAAGGAGAGTTGACTCGTGCTCTTCCTCAAACGAAGTATTCGCGTGAGCTTGCTTCCGTTCACGGGGTTAACGAAAGGGTTTCCGTCCAAGTCTCGCTAACTTCATGGCTCCTCCTGAGAAGATTCTTTGTACCACGAACGGTCCTATCCAGTAGGCTCCCACTTTCCGAGGGGATTGGTCTCGCGTAGGAGGCTTTTCCTTTAGCACCAAGTCGCCTTCTCTCGATGTCTCGGATCTTGACTTTCTTGTCGAATGCTCGGGCCATTCTCGCTCCGGTAGGCTCGAGCGTGTTCCATGGCTTTCAATCCGCGCTCGTCGAGTAGAGCAAGTTCGTCGTGACGGCTCGTAGCCATTCGACTTCATTGATCCCGTTTTCCAAGAGGATTCCTGAGGGATGGAATTTCCAATTCCACGGGTAACATTGCTTCCATTCCGTAGGTAAGTGCGAACGGAGTCTCCCCGTGGCGGTTCTCGACCGATGTTCGGTATCCCTGCAGGGCTAAATGTAGCTTTTCGGGCGCCCCGACCTCTCGGTGGTCATCTTCCCGATTATCATGGCGAGAGTCTTGTTGGCCGCCTCTACCGCACCATTGGTTTGTGGTCTCGTAAGGAGAAGATTTGTGACGTGTGACTCGAATTCGGCCGAAGTTGGTCACAATCTCCTTCGGTGGGTCCCATTGTCGGATATGATCTCGCTGGGCACTCCGTATCGGCACATGATGTTCTCTGATGAACTCGGCCACCTTCTTAGAATTCAAGCACTCGTACGATCCGGCTTCTACCCATTTGGTGAAGTAGTCGATCGCGACTAAAATGAACTCGTGACCATTGCTCCCGGGTGGAGTGATCTTGCCGATGACGTCGATTCCCCATGTGGCGAAAGGCCATGGCGTAGTCATGCAATAGAGTTCGTGAGGAGGGATGTGATTGAGGTTGGAGAACCGTTGACATTTGTCGCAGCCTTCTGAACGAACCGGATGCGCCCGCTTCCATCGATATCCAATAGTATCCCATACGGAGAATGATCTCGTGTCAATGCTCGGGCGTTCATGTGCGGACCGCAGTTCCGTTGTGAACTTCGCTCATTAGCTCGCCGGCTTTTTCTTTGTTTACACACCGAAGGAGAGGCCCTTGGTGGCGCTTCTTGTACAACATACCCCCCAGAATGACGAAATGGGATGCCAGGTTTTAATGCCATCATATTTTTGGCTTTGATCCCTTCTTTGTATTTCCCATCTTCATTTGTGAAGGAAGCTTCTCCGTTTTGGAGGTACTGGTATATTTGATTGTACCAGGGTTCGTCGATCGTTTCTTTTTTTATTTTGATCTCACAAAGAATAGGCGGGTGTTTCCCGTCTCGCCTATTCTCGAGGGGTTTTACCGTTTCCATCGGGAATTTCGACAAGAGAGGCGAGGGTTGCTGTGGCATGCTCGCGGCGGTTCCCGTCTCTTGGCAAATAATGAAAAGAGATGTCCTTGAACCGAGCAATGAGCTCCTCCATGTACGTGTGGTACTTCCGGGAGGCCGAATCTACCGTCTTCCATTTGTTGGACACTTGATTGATGATCAATGCCGAGTCTCCGTACACATCCAGCTTCGAGATGTTGCGCTCGAGGGCGGCTTCCTGCACCGGCCGCACAGCTTCGTATTCTCGCCGCATTGTTGGTTGTTTCAAAATTCAACTTGATGGCTATGGGAGTGTGCTCGTCCTGGGATCGACAAGGAGCATTCCAATACCATTCCCCTTCTTGTTGGCTGCCCCATCAAAGAAGAGTTGCCGCGGTTTGCGCTGTCGAGTGAAAAGATTCCGTCGTCCGAAAATTGCGGATCGTGACCCTTAGGTTCACCGCTGGGAAGTCTCGCCACCGATCTCGCCATTACTCGCCCTTTGTTGATTTTCTTCGACCATGTACTTGATGTCGAACTCACCAGAAGAATGACCACTGCTAGTCGCATCGACAGTGGATGGCTTGTCAAAGAGATATCTGACGGGGTCCATTTTGGAGACCAGAGCACCGAATGTGACCGCATGTAGTGTTTCAGCTTTCCCGACTACCCATACCAAGGCGGTACAAGTTTTCTCTAATGCCGAGTAGCCGAGTTCACTTCCTTGAAGCTTCCGGCTTACGAAGTAGATTGCATGCTCAACCTTGGAATCTTTCTCGTTCTTGTGCCGCATTGCTCCAATTGACGTGTCTCGTTATCGTCGATATAGGAGTAGTGGCTTGTCTTCATGTGGCGGGCACGTAATTGGGGGATTCACCAAGTAGGTCTTGATTTTCTCGAAAGCCGTTCGGCACTCTGAGTCCCATTTGATGTCGGCATTCTTCTTCATCGCTTGAACATGGGCTCGCAGAGAGATGTCAACCGGTTGATGAAGCGACCGATGTATCAAGTCTTCCCATGAAACTTTTCACTTCGTCAGTGGTCCGAGGCGGCTTCATGTCGATGATGGCCTTGATTTTCTTGGGATCGGCTTCGATACCCCTTTCGTAACCATGTACCCCAAGACCTTGCCGCGCTGACGCCGAAGGTGCACTTCGCAGGTTCAATCTCATGGAGTGCTTTCGAGTCCGTTGAAGAACTTTCTCGATCCGTCATGTGCCGCATGTCCGATCCTCCGGAGTGGATGATCATGTCGTCGACATATACTTCGATTTCCTTGTGAATCATGTCATGGAAGAGGGTCGTGCAGCCCCGCCGGTAAGTAGCCCCAGCCGTTCTTCGTACCGAACGGCATGACCGTGTAGCAATATGTCCCCCACTGAGTGGTGAAGGCGCCTTGGCTTGATCCTCCTCGGACATTTTGATCTGGTTGTATCCAAATAACCCGTCCACGAAGGACTTTACTTCGAAATTTGCCGTGGTGTCGACTCAAAGATGTCGATGTTAGGCAATGGGAAATCATCTTTAGGGCCGGCCTTGTTGAGATCCCTAAATCCACACAAAGATCCGACCTTTCCATTGGCCTTGGTGACCGTCACGATGTTGGAGAGCCAAGTCGGGTACTCAATCACTCGATGAAACCAACTCTGAGCATTTTCTCAATCTCTTCTTTAACTTGCAAGGACCACTCGCTTGATCTTGCGCAGCCTTCGTTTGACAGCTTGGATTCGGGATCCAGGGAATTCTCGTGCTCCACGATCGAGGGATCGAGTCCGGCATGTCCCGGTATGACCAGCGAACACGTCAACATACTCCCGAGGAGGTCTATCGTGGCTTCTTTTCTCGCATCGGCGA
The DNA here is from genome assembly GCA_022495995.1 of Adenophora triphylla var. japonica. Classification (NCBI taxonomy): domain Eukaryota; kingdom Viridiplantae; phylum Streptophyta; class Magnoliopsida; order Asterales; family Campanulaceae; genus Adenophora; species Adenophora triphylla. The sequence continues at coordinate 23,733 of JAFEMH010003931.1, forward strand.
AGAAACCGCCCACCCGTGTCTCTTTAGGCTCTTGCACCGACCCCTGTGTTCACTTTGGTCATAACCTCTTCGGCAGCTTGGGCCCGGTTGTCCTCTTGGTCAACTACACGCTCGAGAACTTCTCTAATGTATTGTTCGTTTAATGTGTCTCGCTTCTTTATCAATTGAGTTATTAACGTCTTTTAAGTTGTTTGTTAACTTATCGCTGTTAAAGTGGCAATGAGAGGATACTCCGAAAGGTCGACTTTTCATTGAACAAGAACGGAAATACATGGTTGGCTACATTATCATAGTCCTCCGCGTAAGGCCACTGGATGACTCGTAGGACTCGGACTCGACAAGGACCGACTCGCAGGGTTTGAGACCGGGTTTAGGGAGATGTGGGTGCGGGCCCGCCTTGTCTTCCATTTCCGCCCGGCTTGCCCTTGGTCCGGTGAAAGTTACCCAATTCTTCAGGGCATTGCTGGATGCTTGATGAGGGTGCGGGATCGAGAGGCTTGGCTTCGCTGTCCCAATCATGGCGATCATGCTATTTTCTGAGCCCAGTCAATCAGTTTGGCACCTCCATGACTTCTTCAAAAAGACTCTCGTAGAGCCGGTCCACCGAGAGCGTCTTCTATGAATTCCCGGTTCCTTCGCTTTGGAGTTACTGTCTCGAATGTGGCCTCAGGCCGATCCGAACAATCTGTTTCCCATGGAGAGTACCCCGAGCCGCTCCTCCAAGTCTCGGGATTCCCTTGAATGTGTACTCGTGCCGGATCGTGGTGGCGCTTGGTCCAGTAGAGCCGTGATGTCGAGGAACGCTCCTTATCGGATTAGCTTTGAGTCCTCTAAAGCGCTGAGGTCCCGTGCTAGCCGTTCCATCCTTTCGTAGTCTCGTGCCGACTATCCCTCGCTTCTTTCTCATCTTCATCGCCCACCGCCGGTCCCCGCCCGCCTGCTCCGCCGCCGGTCCTCGCCTCGCTGTCGGTCCCCCGTCGGTTCCCCGTCGGTCCCCGCCCGCTGTTGGTTCCTCAGGTGAAGTAATGAGCGAGGTTGAAACCGTAAGGTCGGAGGTTGGGTGTGCCGTCTGAGGTTCCCTTGCGGGCCGCCGCCTTGGTGCGGGCGAGCCTTTGTTTTCCTTGATGTCACCGGTGTTGGCACATAGCCAAGCCCCCGGACCGTGGTGTGGTCCTTGACTTCGATGACTTGGTGTTGGCCCCCGTAACCTTTTGCCGAGCCCCGCCCCGGGATGAAGTTCATGAGTTTCATCATCTTCATGGCAGAGGGATCTTGTCGTGAGACAAAGGGAAGGTCCACGTTGCATATTTGGATCTTGGAGGTCTCCGCAGTGAATCCAGCTAATGCCATGTCGTCATTATGCTTGATTTCTAACACCGGAATGTCGTTGGTGCCGGTCCCCTAGGTGACGCCGTCGCCGTAGACCGTGGTTAGCTCGTTGCCTTGCATGAACTTGAGGCACCGATGAAGGGTGGATGCCACGCCATTGATTTGATGCAGCCAGGACGCCCCAGATGGCCGTGAAAGTGATTGGAATGTCCAACACTTGGAATTCGGTGGGAATCATCCGCTTGCCGAACCAAATATTAAGAGTAGCAACCCCGAGAACAAGACGGGAAGTAGAGTCATAGGCCTCGACAAAGGTGGATCAAGGCTTCAGATCCGTGGGCTTGATGTCAAGCAGTCCATCATCTTGGCGGGCAAGACATTCATTCCGTAACCTCCGTCTACCAACACGCGGAAGGCGACGCTCGTCCACTGGATCGTGATGTAGAGCGGCTCATTGTGATCAGCCCCAAATTTTGGAAGGTCCAAATCGTGAAGGTGATAATGTTGCCATAGTGGATGTTGCCGATCATCCGAATGACTTCGCTCGGGGTCAAGGCCCACTGGGACCATGGTACGGCCAGCTTTCCTCTAGCTTCGAGCTTGTGAGGATAAGAGGATGTGAGCAGGACCAAAGGGAAATGTTCGCCCGGGTTTGCTTGAGCCGAGTGAGGATCGGGTCCTCTTTCACGGAACTTGTGTCTTCGGCATCGGGTTGCGGTTCCGCTCCGCAGCTTTTTAGTGGCCTTAGGTGGTAATGCATGGATTTGACCCGATCGGGTTAGAACGCCGACATCGTTTGGTTCCTTCGAACAGCCGCTCCGAGTTGAGCCATAGTTAGAGGAGGATTCCTCGTAGCATAGGGCCATATGTCTTCCTCAACTCATTGATCGTAGACGTATTCCCGGAGCTTCGGCAGCCTTGACGGATTCTCGTCCCAGATACCGGCTTCGGGTGCCTCTCGCGGGAGGTAGTTTACGGATTGCCGCAGCTGCTCGAACGTCGCTGCACAACAAGGTTGCCTCGAATCGAACCGTGCGTTGCCGACCCTCCGGGAGTTTGGAGAGTTCCCTGGCTCAAGCGAACGGTCTCCTTGATCTCTTCACGGTATATCGCGTTCCTTTCCTTCTTGCCGAGCATACTCGTGGCATTCTCGAGTTGGGTCCGGCGATATTCATGGTTTGCTAATTTTCCTCCGCTCTTGGCCCGTATCAACTTTCTTGCAATGAGCTCGCGTCGAGAGTTAGTGCCTCGCGTTTCTTCCCATGTGAGAATAGCCAAGGCTTCTTTGAATCAAGGCGGCGCCTAGGTAAACCTCCATCGGGAGAGTTTTCCTTCGCTTTATCTCGAGTGGCGGGTATGTCGGAAGGTGAGTACACGGCTTCCCGAACATCTCGCCCATGTGACCGGTTGTCGTCCCAGCTGATCGTTTCGTAAACGAATGCCGCAGCCTGTGGAATTTCCCGAGTAGTTGCTCGAGACGAATTTCCATCTTCCTCTTGTTTTTAAATAGACCTTCCTCCCTAAGTTGGCCTTTAAGTTTGAGTGCAGAAATGATCCGTCCCCATCCTCCCAGGACCCTTGGGAGTCTGGTTTTGTTGACCTCATGCCCGGCTTGGAAGAGAATGGTTTCATCGTCTTCGTCGTCGCTTTCATGGAGAACTTGCTTTCCTGGGAGGTAAGCGCCGAGATTTGTTCGCCGTGCCATTCCATCTCCTAGGTCATCGGGACCGTTGACCACCCTCGCCCGGCAGAGGGGTTGGATGAGAACAGACGGTAGTCGATGAAGTTGCCGTGAGCAAAACCCCGAGGTCGAACCGGTCTAGAGTGGCCTCTAGCTTTCTCGTCCGAAGCCGCTTGTGACACTTTAAGGGCTCGGTCCCCGTCGGTCTTTGAGCTTGGTTTTCGTCCCGCAGACGGTTTTCTTGAGCGGCTAGTTCCATGAGGGCTTTCCTTGCGAGAGCTAAACAGCCTCCGTAGGTACGCACCGTCCGGCTAGTGTCCGTAATCGTGATCACATCCAAATCTCCGAATGGCGGAAACACTTGGATGATGTTGACGAAGGAAGTCGGATCGACATTCCATGCGGCCTTCCTTGATCTCGGTTACCAAGAAATTCGCCCATATCTCGCTTGATTGAACACACGGAGTGTTGAATTCTGCAATGTTGACAGCCTCGTGATCTCGCTCGATCGCCAAGTCTATCGTAGCTAGCACCGCCGCGGGATGTCTCGAATCCGTGACCGTGACGACCGGGAGCAGATCGAACCGGAGCATGTTGATGCCGAGGTGGTCATTTCCACGTCGAAAGCCGACTCGTCTTGCGGGGAAGACCTTCACGTATGTTTTCTGCGGCCGCCGAAGCGTTCCCGAGGTTGATCTCGACTTGTGACAGGTGAGGAGCTTGGTCTCCTTCGCCGTTGCCCTTGGCCTTGACGGCGCTTGTGGCTTTAAGCTTGACCGACGGCACGGGCCGGTTGCCACCGGGGCCGGTACTGAAGTGATGATGAGCTCGAGCTCGGCTAGCCAGTGGCCTCGTTTACCATGAGCAGCAACCGAGGGTAACTTTGGCGTTGCGTAATCCGACGATAAGGACCGGATCCTTGGTATCATCAGATATCTCGGAATAGATGATGTTGACGAAGTCGTCGTCGCCACTTGATCGAGGGATTCTTCGTCGTGTCAACCGCAGCTTCCAATTGTCGGATAGCCGCCTGTACCGGACGTTGAGCTTGACAATCTCCATGGTATTGGAGCCTTGGTCATAGGTGACCCGATCGAACGGTGCCGTCCTCGAAACCGAGCATGTGAATGCAGAGGTCCGCCCGCGGTCCGCGCGTCCTCGACTCCGGAGAGTCCTGATTCGTCATCGTCTGATGGCTCAACCCAAACGTAGGGACGTATTGCGTCCGGGTGCGTTGCTGGAGCTGCTAGAAAAACATCATGCCCTTCACTGGAGAAGAGGGGTGCAGCGGGTAGTTCCTCATGGAGGACATCCCATACGACTTCCATGCATTCATCACGAGTGTGACGGTGCTTGTTGACTTTTATCACGAAGATCTCTTCACCTGGCGGGGCCAGAGAGTTGGCTTGAAGAATGCTGACGAATCTCCAATTGGAGACAGGGGGTTTACGTGCCCGCATCATGGCGATGCTCAGTGTTTCTTTCCACCCGCTCCAAATGTTGGAAACGACAGTTGAACTTGATGTATCGGATCGCTTCTGTGGTCCGCCCGCTCGAGTACGTTTACATAGTTAGCATCTCCCACTCGAGGGATTCTTGATGAGATTTGCCCCGATAGTCCCCCGGTCGGTTTGAAGGAGGTAGCCCCGTGCTCGACCGCGGCACGCTTGGCTCGTCTCGCTTCGTTTCCTATGAGGAAACCGTCCCCTCGAATGACTTCAAGATCTCCCCGCCGGTTAATGAACTTAACGCACTGATGGAGAGTGGAAGCTATGGCTTTCATGTGATGCAGCCCAAGGGCATCCTAACAGAGCCGTGAATTCGAATGGAATGTCCATCACGTGGAATTTTGCGGCACCATTTGGGTTTCGAACCGAGTTCCAGAGTCACCGTCCCTGTGATGGGACGAGACGTGCCGTCGTAGGCCTTGATAGTCCGAGTAGACGGAATCGATGGCTTTCGTTGATGCGCAGGCTCGCATCATGCCGAGAGGGAGAACGTTAACGGCCGAGCCGTTGTCTACCAATACTCCGGGAGTGTTATGGTGTTGAGCTTGAGAGTGATGTACAGAGCTTCATTGTGCCCCGAGGCATCTCTCGGTAGGTCCTCGTCACGTAACGTGATCATACCGCCATACGCCGGGAATCGTAGATCTGGTCTCTATCCGGAGAAGGAGAGTCATCAAGCCATCCGTTTCCTGTCTTCCTCTTGCGAGGTAAAGCTTTTGCTGGAGCCTCGGGATTGTGTTGAGGCTGTTTGTGGCGGTTGCCGCCCTTGGTTAGCACGTTGATCGAGTGCGAGTGCCAAGCTGACTTTGATCTTCCTTTGTCGATCCGGGCTCGGAAGCTGGACAAATTGAATCTTAGCTGATCCCGCGGGGGGATAGGCTTCTGACTGGCAGTAAGATTGTCAAAATCTGAGGTATTCCGGTGTCCCAAGGTCTGAGCTCTGGTTAGGGCTGTAAACGAGTCGAGTTCGAACGAGCTTTCTGTGTTCAAGCTCGAGCTCGTTTATTTCTTCTCGAGTTCGAGTTCAATCGGTGGTTCGAACTCGAGCTCGATCGAGTTCGAGTTGTTCGCGAGCTACTCACGAGCTTCTCGAGTCGATCTCGATTTCGAGCTTAAACGATCCGAGTTCGAGTTTGATCTTTTTTGGAAAGAAATTTTCGAGCTTAACGAGTTTATTTCGAGTTCGAGCTTAACGAGTTTATTTCGAGTTCGAGCTTAACAGTTAATTTTTTAACAGATTTCGTTAACTTTGTATGTAGTATATTAGTTTTATTTTTTTTCAATTTTTTTTTGGATAAATAAGACTATTTCAGACTTAAGTTTACTACATACATTTTTTGCAAAAAGGTTTATAAAAAAAGTTATGAATTTTGAAAGAAATAAAACTTAACAGTTTTTTGAAAAAAGTTAACTTTTATTTTTTTTCAATTTTTTTTTTTGGATAAGTAAGACTATTTTAGACTTTTGTTTACTACATATAATTTTTGCAAAAAGTTATATAAAAAAAGTTATGAATTTTGAAAGAAATAAAACTTAACTTTTTTAAAAGAAATTAAAGTAAATAAAAGAAAAAAGGGACGGTGCCCTTAAAATTACAAAAAAGGGGAACAACCAACCTTACCCTTATATAAATAAGGGAGGACATTTAGTAGACTAGTAGTAGTAGTGGTGATAGTGGTAGTAGACTAATAGTGATAGTGGTAGTAGTGGTGGTAGTGATAGTGGTAGTGGTGGTGGTAGTAGTAGTAGTGGTAGTAGTGGTGGTGGTGGTGGTGGTGGTAGTAGTAGTAGTGGTAGTAGTAGTAGTGGTGGTGGTGGTGGTGGTGGTGGTGGTGGTGGTGGTGGTGGTGGTGGTAGTAGTGATAGTAGTAGTGGTAGTAGTGGTGGTAGTAGTAGTAGTGGTAGTAGTAGTGGTGGTGGTGGTAGTAGTAATAGTAGTGGTGGTAGTAGCGGTAGTAGTGGTGGTGGTAGTAATGGTGGTAGTATGGTAGTACTAGTAGTGGTAGTAGTGGTGGTAGTAGTAATAGTAGTGGTGGTAGTAGCGATAGTAGTGGTGGTGGTAGTAATGCTGGTAGTGTGGTAGTACTAGTAGTGGTAGTAGTGGTGGTGGTGGTAGTGGTGGTGGTAGTAGTAATAGTAGTAGTGGTAGTAGCGATAGTAGTGGTAGTAGTGGTGGTGGTAGTAGTGGTAGTAGTGGTGGTGGTAGTAATGGTGGTAGTAGTGGTAGTAGTTGTGGTGGTAGTGGTAGTGGTAGTGCTGGTGGTAGTGGTGGTAGTAGTAATAGTAGTGGTAGTAGTGGTAGTGATAGTAGTGGTGGTAGTGGTAATAACTTTTTGAAAAAACTTTCCCAACTAAAAAAAGTCCAAAACAGTTTTTTTTTTATCAAAAAATAAAATAATATATATATATATATATATATATATATATATATATATATGTGTGTGTGTGTGTGTGTGTGTGTGTGTGTGTGTGTGTGTGTATATGAAATAAATGTATAAAATAAAAAATCAAGTTACTGACGAGCTTCACGAGTCGAGTTCGAGCTCGAGCTGATCACAAACAATGAAAAAATTGAGCTTTTATCGAGTTTATCGAGTCGAGCTCGAGTCGAGTCGAGTTCGAAACGAGCTTTGTCGAGCTCACGAGTCGAGTCTGTTCGACTCGAAAATTTCACGAGTTAAAATTCTTGTTCGAGCTCGAGCTCGAGCTCATTCGAGTCGAGTTTTTTCGAGTCGAGCTCGAGTCGAGTTCGAGCAACTCGGTTCGCATAACAGCCCTAGCTCTGGTGTCAGCAGGACTTTTCGGCTTTCCCACCCCTGTTTGCTCTAAGGCTACATGGCCTAGAGGAAGGGAGGACTGGCTGGAGTAGAGTACGTAGTATTCGAACTTCCCGGATGGCTCTCCGAGTGTACCCACACTGGTGTCTCCAGCTTCATATCTTTCTCTCAGCATCTGTTGAGAGGACTTCTTCTTCTGTTTTCTCATAGGATTGCTCCGGACCATGTCTTGGGACTCGTACTCCAGGCAGGCGGAGCAGTCACAAACATCGTAGCTGATGTGGACATTTGATGAGGACCCGACTGGGAGAGGCGGAGGAGCTGGCTCCGCGGCAATCTTCTTGGGCACCCACTCAATGGAATTCACACTGTTGTTGTTGTTCGGAAAAGGGTTTCCGACTGTATTGGGCCCACGGGGGCATTCCAACTTTCCTTCCTCTATCAAGTTCTGAATTTTGTATCGTAACCCCACACAATTGTCGGTGGTATGGCCGTGATACTGATGGAAGGCGCAGTACTTGCTCTTGTCAGCGTTGACTACGGGATTCTTGGGTTTGTAATTTGCAACGGGTTTAAGGAGACCTTCCTTGATTAACCCTTCCAAACATCTTGCTCGGTGGCATGTCCAACTTGTCGAAGTGTACGGGGCCGCTTACGAGTAGAATTGTTGCTTTGTGGGGCCAGGTTTACATTTGCCCGGATTGTCACGATGGATGTAGTTGACGAGACGTATCTTTCCCTTTGTCGGGGGCCGGTGCGGGATTGATATGCAACCGCCGAGCGGTATCTGTATGGCTATGCGGTAGCCAACTTTTCCTTGAGATCCTTCTCAAGGCCGTGAGCCCGGCATTGACCATGGCTCGGAGATGCAGGGAAGAAATGATGACCGATGAGTTCGATGGACGGTCTTAAGCGGGACTTGAAAATCCGCATCTGTTCATCCTTGGAGAGTGGCTCCATAATCTCGGAGAGTTTCAACTCCACCTCTTGTAGAATTCTCCGACGCTTTCATCCGCTTTACGCTCAGTGGTGATTAAGTCCTCACGACTCATTTCCCACTCTAAGTTGGATCGGTACCATTCCAGGAAGATGTTGCGATCTCGATCCCGAGGTGTGGCGATCCGCGGGCTTGACCCTCGAAACCATCGTAACGCTGAACTTTTGAGCGTATCTTTGGAAGTGGTCGACCATTTGCTTGGAGGGTTTCTCCTTTCGCTCTCATGCCGAGAACGTAGGTGTCGACGTGCGTTTGAGGACATTCGGTTCCGTCGAATCGGTCCATCTCCGGCATTCTAAACTTGGCAGGAGAGGCGTGACCATTCCGGATCTGTGGATTTGAGCGTTTCTGCTTTGGCTGCTCATGGTGGCTTTCAGGTCTTTCATCTGTTCGACCATCCAGGCCAAGGTTGGGTCCAGTGTGGTGGGTTTGTGAGGCTCGGCGCTGGGTGCTACCACGTGAGCGGTAGTGATTGGAGGTGGAAGGCTTGATATATGTGGATATATGGGGGCCTTTTCTGAACTGTATCGGGGTTTGTCCCCGGTGTTTTAGGATTCATGTATAGGCAATGGTATGAACCCAGGAGGGTATTGAAGGATATTGGCATATGTCTGAGATGGTCCAGCGGTGCGCTGGTGGTATTGAGTGATGGGGGTAGCATTGCCGGCCAATATGGACAGGGTTGCCTTCGAGAGGTGGCAACGTGAAGCCTAGGTCGGTTTGTTTCCTTGGTTCGAAGGAATCCCGTAAGTTGGCGGGAGAGGAACCTGGTTGAAGGTTTGGGGAGCCGGTTTCTGGGAATCGTCATCCTCGACCGGGACAAAAGTACCGTCCCGGCTGGGGATAGGCTGCTATACCTCGCTCATTCGGAAGCTGTACCACGAAATTCTCGCGATCTTCTTTACGCCTCTTGTGAACCTCACAAGCCCGGGATGGCTTCTTCCAATGTCATATACATTACCGGTGGCGGGGGTCCTTCCCGTCACGATTTCTCGGTGAGCTAGACATGTCGGAAATTCTGGTGAGAGAACTGAGGGAACCGAAGAATCCGCTGACGCCGCCAGTAACGGTGATTCGAGGTGCGGCCGGAAATCTGAACCACTTTCGCTCGGCAGTGGAACGAAAGGCAGGGTTTAGGCTTCGAAAAAGGGGGATTTGGATCAAGGTTTCGGGCTTGTGCAATGTGCAGTTACCGATTAATGTTTACTTAAAGCGCGTTTTCTTAGAGTCCTAATTGGTTGGAAAAGAGCAAGTCTTCTTTTTCGCAACTAATCCTAGAGCTCTAATCAGTGGATCTCGTCACTACGCTTATAAGCCCCTTGTTTCCATTTGTAGATCATCTTTCTCGGGACGGACTATCCCAAGCGAGGTCCTATAAGGCAAGCGAGTTCCACCGACAACAGAAAAAGTGAACTTAAGGCTAGCTGATCACGCAAACTTCCAACGTATGTGACGCACGGGCCACAGTCAAAGTCAACGTCCTTAAGTTTAAGGCGGGGATCGTGCCAAAATTTTGGCATGACCTCTCCTGACTCGCTTGCGCGAGAGACCTTAGCTTTTGGCGTTGGCCAAGTTGTGGCTGGCACGGTACATACGGCGAGGTTTGGTGACACGGCGTCACATTGAACCTTCGGGTATATTTTTTGGCAGAGCTCCGCGTCAAAGTCAAGGCTGAAAAGCTCAAGACTTCGAGTCGGGAACGACCTTCGGTCTCAACCTCTCGAGCTTGACTCGGGGCGGAACTCAGCGTAAAAAACATACACTTGGGCTTTATGACACGAGCTAAGCCAAAAACCAACCGGGGTCTTGGACAAAGTGTGACACAAAGAGTGCATGGCTTACACGGGCTAGGATGGGCTGTTTGGGACGACCCCGTGCGCCCACGAAAGGTATCTGGCAGACCAACCGAGGTGCAACTGATAAGGCCATCCCGGGTTACGGGTCGTAGTGTGCAGTGTACCGAGGCAGCAAGTGCGAGTAGTGTGCGGTCACTAAAATTCTTTTTTTTTTTCTGAGTAAAACAGAGATTTTTTTCAGAATGTGTCTTAAAGCATTATGATGCGTAGTTCAAAAGACAGCAATTAAAATCAAACATGAATGGGGATGCACAAACATGGTATGATTTTGAAAAGACGACAATGTAATGCCTTTGAAAAAAACCGTTCGGGGTTTAAAGTAACACACGCACACGAAAACGAGGAAGGGTAAACGAAAGTTTGACCCACGGAAGGCTTTTTAGAAAACAACGGCAGTTTTGAAAAAAGTATCGTTTTCCCCAGCGGGGTCGCCAACTGAAATTACCCGGGATTTCGCGCGGACGCAAAACGCGGTTGTCTTTCGCGGAGGGTTGGTGTCTGAGACCTCGCTTCATGGGAAGGAAAATGAGGAGTCGCCACGCGGTTTTGAATTTTGAGCCCAAACGTTGAGAAACGGCTTTTGTGAAAATGGTGTCGTTTTTATTGGTAGCAAAAACTTAGGAAAAGGCTTTGAAAATAGGGGATCACTTTTATTGGTAGCAAAAATGAGTAAAAAGCTATTTAATACCAGAGATTGTTAGGTTCGGAGGTCACGTTACGTTTCGGGAAGAGTATTACGAGATCACCCGAAACGCCTCGTATGACGAGTCTTTCTACCTTTCTCGAAATCGTGTGTGTGTGTGTTTTGAAATGGGGGCTTGAATGACAAGCTTAATCTTGGTTTGAATGTCAAACGTTGATTAGGTGACTTTGTTTGAAAAGACGAGCGTTTGAATGACAAACGTCGGTTTGAGACGGAAATGAGCGTTAGCGTGGCAAACGTCGATTTTGAGTTTGAAATGAGCGTTTACGTGGCAAACGTCGATTTTGAGTTTGAAAAGGAGTTCGAAGGTCGAACTCCGATTTTTGAACCGGGCGAGTCATTGTTAACGATTTTTACGAGAAAAAGCGTATTAAATGATTTTGAATGTCAAAAGTCGGCTTTTAGTTTGAAGATGAGCGTTTGGATGCCAAACGTCATTTCACGCGTTTTGAAAGAGAGCTCGAAGGACGAACTCCGGTTTTGAACCGGGCATTACATTGTTAACGATTTTTACGGGAAAAAGCGTATTAAATGATTTGCAATCAATGAATCGGGTTGCGACTCGGACTTTGAAAAGTAAATACTATCACGATCCAAACGGGTTGAACTTGTAAATGACAGTATTTAAATGCGGTATCGACGGAATCGAACGATCCAGAATCGTAAATGACGATCGACGAGCCAAACGACTCGGAATTGTAAATGACGATCGACGAGCCAAAACGGCTCAGAATTGTAAATGACGATCGACGAGCCAAAACGGCTCGGAGTTGTAAATGACAGAAAAGTAAATGACAATCGACGGATCGATCGATCCGGAATGGTAAATGACATAAAAAAGTAAACGGAACGGGATCGGAACGCCGTTTTAACCCGTGATTACTTCTCTTACGGGAAGAGAAGAGGATCGAGGGGCTAAAACATATCGGACCCCGCGTCTACATTTCAATAATGTTGTTCGAAACGGTTGTAGCAACAGGCGCGTAAACCGAGATGAAATGAGAGATTAGAGAGAGGGAGTTATACCTATGGCTAGGGTCGACTCCTTTGGCTCGAGGGGTGTATACGGGATACGGAAAGTAGTTCGGAAAGGTGTTTTGGAGTGGAGGAGGGTGTATTTGATCAAAATACGGAGTTTTCATGCAAAACGAGGTAAAACCGAGGCTCGGGATGGGTGAGAATCAGTTTAGGACGTGAGGTTTTGGTGGAGGGGAGTAATTTTTTGTTGTTGCAAATGGCTTTGACAGCCTCTCTATTTATAGGTGAAATTTTAGTAGGAGTCCGACCGGACTTAGACTGAAATTCAGGAGGTTTTGTGGTACTTTGGAAATTTGAGGGACTTGCTGGCAATTTACGAAATCTCGCACAGGAGTCCGTGACGAGAGCGTATACCGGGGTATTTTAGTCTTTTAGCCTTGATTTTTGATTGAAAGGTGACTAGAGGGAGGTGCCATGCAAGCCACGTGTCCTGTGAGTCACCAAATGCGTGGGAGTTCGTTCCCGGGTCCCGGTTTTGTCCCTTTTTTAAAATAACAGTCCGAAAAATGTTCGAAACGCCCCCGAAAAGTGCCGGAAAGTGCGTTTTTCAAGGAAAGTCATACTTTCACGTGCGATGACGTGTGTCAAGTACGTTTCGACGTCGGGATGCTCGGGGCAGTCCCGGGACGTCTCGTTGGCATGGCAACGGGGAGTTAACGAGTTCCGGTTAACCTGGAGCGGGCCAGTTAACAGATTTTGGTTAACTTTCTGACGAATTTTGACGATCCAGATTTGGGTATTTACAGTATAGTATGATGTGTCCTATGTTAGATTGTTGGTCGTATAGTATGATGCATAATTTGTGATGGTTTAATTCCTTAAACCCTTTCCAGTCCAAATCAAAAGCTATAGAAATCACGTAATTTACTAAGCCCACATATATTCGAGGTTCAAATCAAAATTTCTTATAAACCAATTACCCTTTTGGCCCGTTCTTATATCTTAGGTATATGATCAGACTAGTTCATAAATTCATTTTTATTTTCTAAAAATATTTGTTCAATTTTTTTTAATTTTTTTTTAGCATTATACATTAGGTATAGAAGCAGACCGGTTAATAAAATATGAGATTTTTTATTATTTTGTAAGAAAATACAAAAAAATTGTAAAAAATACTATTATATGTGAGGTATGAGAGCAATTATAATCTTATACATTAGGTTTAGAAACGGATTGATAGAAGTATAGGTTTATATGAAATTTTCACTATAGCTTGAACTTTTATGAATTTTTGGTGTGGATAGAAAACCCTAAAGTCGGAAGCCCACTAATTTTGAGATACTATAAAAATAAAAATGTAACTTCCTATAAACTATTTATATTGATTTGAGTCACTATGTATTACGATAATGCAATCATGGGGCAATTATATGTGATTGCATTATTTTAGAAATAGGGGTTTTGACCAATAAATCAATCGGCCAAAGGAAATCAACCAATAAATACAGACATTTTTAAAACTCGCCAATAAATTCCTGCTAAAAATGAGGACAAAAATATCCCTAACTGCATTTCTTGCACGTACCAACGCCTTACACGCTTGATGGGTGAAAATTAGGATCCTCTGCTTTGCACTCCCCATGCATTCTCCCTCCCTCTTTCTCTCTATTCCTTTTTTTTCCAGTTAATAAAAACGACAACAACTATGAAATTTGCCATACAATTGTTTTAAAAGAATGACATAAATAACTGAGAAATCTAAAACACAGTTATAACATAAACCAACTCTAATCGTAAACAACTATGAAAACCTATAAAACATTAATTTGAAATAAAATTCTCAGTTTATAACTTAAACCAACATAGTTATAACATAAACTAATTCTATTTCACATTTATTTAAATAACTGTGAAATAGAATTCACAGTTATTTACATCAAAACTTGTGTCCAAGTTTCATGAGAAATATTAGTTGTTCACCAAACTATAACCAAAATAACTGTGAAATACACATCACAGTTCAAAAATTTATCAGTTGTTTAAGCAAAATAACTGTGAAATACACATCACAGTTATTTCACAAACAATGTATGAGGTTGAACATCTGTGAAAACCTATAAAACATTAATGTGAAATAGAATTCTCATTTTAAAACATAAATCAACATGGTTATAACATAAACCAATTCTATTTCACAATTATTTAAATAATTGTGAAATAAAATTCACAGTTATTTATATCAAAACTTGTGTCTAAGTTTCATGAGAAATATTAGTTGTTCACCAAACTCTAACCAAAATAACTGTGAAATACACATTACAGTTCAAAAATTTATCAATTGTTGAAGCAAACTAACTGTGAAATAAACATCACAGTTATATAAATTTGCCAATGCTGACCTAGACTGATAATGTTATGCACTAGTTTTTGCACCAGAACCCTAAATTGATCGAGTTGAATTAAATGACCTGGAAGGAGTAAAGGGCTTATCAAACGGAAATGAATAATACATTGAAGTCAAATAGAACATCTCCACATCTGAAACTGAATCCAACTTAGCAGCAAAATTGTCATCCTCCGTACCCCTAAAACAAGCATGGAGCTTTTGAAGCACTTGCCTTTTTCGACCACTTTCCTCTGGTTTCTTTTCCCCATTTTCACTCCCCTTGCTATCTCTGCAATGACCATCACCCTAAATCAAGGCCGGTTTCCCGAATTTAGAATTCGAGACTTACCAGAAGATGTCATAAGTCCAATTTGACCCATCAAGAATCTTGCAAAGTCCCTCTTGTACCCCTACATCACCAGCTGACCCTGGAAACTCCGAGAAAATACTATTGGAAGCTGACCAAACCAAGAAATCAAAAGCTTCACCCCAATACATTTTTCACCGTGGCCTTATCATCCTCCCTCAACCAAAACTTTTCGCCCATCACTTAATCAAAAAGGGGATCACCAAAATAAAGAAAAACCCTTTCCCCCAATTTGCAACAGGGAAAATGTTCTCTCAGGAATATACACAAACACGTGAACTACAATCACTAATTCAACTTCCCTAACAAATAAATCTAACCAAAACAATAAAAATCTCAAAAATTGGAACCTGTGTTTTCCTCAAAAACAACCAAACATGAATCTTGAACTAAACCAACAACTTGGGGTCGAATTAAACTTAGATTTTTCATTCATTTATCATGGTCAACACAAAGAAAACAAAAACAAAAATTTATGTAAATTTTTTAAAACTATTTTTGTCCACTTTTTTAGCAGGGACTTATTGGAAGTTTCGAAAATGCCTGTTTTTATATATAAATTTCACCCAATCTGAAGGTTTTATCGGTAAAAACCCCTTAGAAATATGATGCAATGTATGGATCAAAATGTAATCATGTACTTTTACTATGTACTTAAATAAATATCTAAATTTTATTTTAATAAACATTTTGAGTGTTGTTATAGATTTAATAATATAAATATATAAATATTTGTGTCATCAATTTTGTAAACATTTAATTTTACGATAATAAAATGAATATCGATTTTTTTTAGTAAAAAACATTTTGGTACACAATTTTTTACAAAAATGACATTCATTTTGGATCAATTTTTTTTTATTTTGGACATTTATTTAAGAATAGAGGGACTATATACTATATGATTGCTATGCATAAACATAATATAATATGCGTTGTTTTTTTTTCTAGTACAACCATTTGAGACTAGTAGTATATGTTAACTAAAATTATAATTCAGTAGACATTTATTATATGTTGATAAATTTAGATCCCATGTATTACAAATGGTGTGTAAATAACATTTCAATTATGTGGGCTTGAGTGTGCATGGCTCATTTTTTTTGCTATAAACTTGGATATTCGGGCTCGATAAATTACTTAAACCTCATGATCAATAAGGTTCAAACCATTGTTGTAACAATTGTACCATTGTATTAAAAAAATATAAGAAATATTGTGAAAAGTTGTAATTGTATTATTCAAATAACAAGAGTATATATATAAGAGGTTGTTAATACCCAAGCTATTCTAGACTATTCTATATGAAATAAGGAAAGCTATGTAATTCTAAATCTAAAAAGAAAGTAAATATTATAATGAGAAGGAAAATAATACAATTTGTAAGAAATATAGAAGGATATATCAAGAAGGATTCTTGACATCTTTGATATCGTTAATATGTTCTCGCAAGATGGACGATCCTTGGAGAAGTCAAATCTTGGAGAAACGAGGTGAACCATGGTCTAGTTCGCGGTATCATGAGTGCATCTGCAAGTTTATCATTACCTGAAATGTGTTGTACATGAAGAGAGCCCTTTTGAACTTGTTCACGAATAAAATGAAAAATAAGGGCGAGATGTTTCATCTGAAAAACTGGGTTGGTAGAATAATGTGTGGCACCAAGGTTGTCACAATAAATGACAGGTGGTTGAGAGAGAGAAATATCTAACTTAGAAAGTAAGCTATGAACCCATAATACCTCGGTTGTGGCATCAGCCGCACGAAATTCTGCCTTGGTGGATGAGCGAGCAAGAGCTCTTTGTTTCTTGGAGGCCGAAGCAACAAGGTTTCGGCCAACGTAAACTAAGTAACTAGTGGTAGAGGCATATTCATCTTTATCACCCTCCCAACCGGCGTCTCGAAAGGCATGAAGAGAGAATGTAGTGTCTCGATATAGTTGGAGACCATAGAAAGTGTACCATGAAGATAATGAAGAAGGTGTTTCAAAGCAATCTAGTGAGCCTCTTGTGGGTTTCGCATAAACTAAGCAAGTTTATTAACAGGGAAGGTAATGTCAGGGCAAGTAATAGATAAGTATTGGAGGCTTCCAACAGTGGCTCTTATAGTCAATTGGGTTAGAGATAGACATACCAAACGAGTTGGTGAGGGATGGATAGGGAGCCATCAGAGTGGGTAAGGGTTTTGAGTCAATCATTTTATGACATGTAAGAAGATCATGAATATATTTAGTTTGAGAAAGAAGAAAGGGTTGGGAGTTACTTCAATTCCAAGGAAATAGGAAAGAGGACTAAAATCCTTAAGAGAAAAACGATTTGCAAGGTTGGTAAGGAAAAAGGTTAGAAAAGGTTGAGACGGACCGGTAATTATTATGTCATCAACATAGACTAAGAGATAAAGTTTGTGACGATTTTGATTGTATATAAACAAGGATGGATCGGCTAGGGATGGTTTGAAGCCAGAAGAGAGTAGATAGGTTTTGAGCTCGATGTACCAAGCTCGAGGAGCTTGCTTAAGGCCATATATTTCTTTGATGAGACAACACACATGGGTTGGATTAACTTCATCAAAAAGCCAGGAGGTTGTATAATAAACACAGTTTCATGCAAAGTGCCTTGTAAAAAGGTGTTATTGATGCCAAGTTGGCGAAGGGACCATCCTTAAGACACGACAATGGAGAGTTGGAGTCAAACAGTGACAGGTTTGACAACTGGACTAAAGGTTTAGAGTAGTCAATACCAGGACGTTGGTGAAAACCATTGGCAACAAAGCGAGCTTTGTATTTCTGAATGGAGTTGTCAGGATTGTATTTGATACGATAAACCCATTTGCAGCCAACAATGTTTTGGGCTTCATGAGAAGGAACAAATGTCTAGGTTTTATTTTGGGTGAGGGCTTGGAATTCATCTAACGTGGCAGTGCGCCAGAGAGGGGAAGAGAGAGCTTGTTTAGTGGTGTTGGGAAGGCCAGTAGGAGAAGATAAAGTGGCAAGGTTGGCATATTTTGGGTTAGGTTTGACAATTTTATTAGAGAGGCGAGTAACAATGGTATGGATGGGAAGAGTTAGGGTGGTAGGGGTAGGAGTATAATCTTGAGAGGAAGGTTGTGAGGTCAGTTGAGAGGGAAGTTGTGGAGCAGGTTGTTGAATATGTATTGCAATAGCTGGTTGGGCATGTTGTGGAGAAGCAGGTGTTTGGACATGTTGTCCATCAAGGGGTGGAATAGGTTGGTGAACAGGTTAATGAGCAGGTGTCTGAACAGTTTGTCGATCAGGTGTCTGAACATGTTGGTTAACAGTTGGTGGCTGAGAATTATGAGAGGGATGAGTAGATATGATGAGATGGATACTAATGGAACACCATTCAGAGGGAGTAATTTTGGAAGAGCAGGTTGATGTGGTGGTAAGTGGTAGGCTTAATTGCACACCTACTAAATTAAATCGGGACTCGGCCACAAGAATGTAGCAAAGGTAAGTCCAGGGTCGAACCACTGAAGAACGGTTATTGATTACGAACTAGTCACACACAAATGGGGGGGGGGTGTTTGTTTGTTGATGAATTAATTCCTAAAAACAGAAATTAAACTAACTAACTAAGAGCAAAAACAATAATTTCGAAACACTTTAGATTTGATTCCGTTCCCACCTAATTAGCCAATTATCATTGATATCTCTTTTCAATGTCACCCTATTCACCTAATCACAAGATCTGTTTCAATCTCTGTTTCTTCTTTCAGAATAGTTACTAGCAGTGGCACACTCACTAGAAACCCTAATTAATAAATTAATCCAACTGGCACAGTCTAGATCGCAGAATTAATTGATGAACGATTTAAGAAACTAAGATCAAGAATGATTTCTATGATTGTTTCACACAGATAATCGTCTAATTTTACCCACTTCAAAATTTACCATGGCACATGCATAAATCGTAAAGATGCTACTCATGAATTTCCTACACTGGCACAGTCATAGAAAACTCTAGCAAAGAAAAAGAACTAGTGAATTGATCAGGTTCACAAACCCTGGTTATAAATCTAAAATAAGCACAAGTAAAATTATGAATAGGGATAAACAGATTGAAAAGAAAAATACCTCAAATTGATTAATATGGGTTCAAGAAATTAAATTCAAAGCAAAGGATTTTAAGCTTCCATGAAAAAAAACTCAGTTCTCTAGGTCAAATAAAAACTAAAGATCCAACCTAAAACTAATGTTTAAGGAGTTTATATACTCCTTCTTCCAAATAAACCTAAAAACTCAATAATAAAAATAAAAGAAAAAGGGAAAAAGAAAATAAAAGCCATTCAATTACGTTGGTCAACTGCCTTTTTCCTTGGTCCAAGCGCCTGTTTCAATTTCCAAGCACAGCAAATGAGTTCCAATTCCTGATGATTTCTGCTTTGGTCCTCCTTCTTTTCATACTTTTCTTTTGGTTCCAAACTCTGCAGCTTTGCAGTTTGGTCCCTGAACTTCTGATAAAAGCAGCTTTGTCCTCAGCATTAATAAACTTTGCAGGAACATCACAAAATCACTCAAAATATGTCTCAAAAGTACAATGATTTCTTACAACCTTACCAATTCATAGTCTACTCAAAATTACATCGAAGCTAATCTAAATTACATTAAAATAAGGATAAAATGTCTAGAAAATTAGGGAATTACATAAAATGAAATCCGCCACATCAAATTTCCCCACGCTTAGACCATTACTCGTCCCTGAGTAATATCCTATCCCCACTTTAAGCACCGGTCTAATCAGCGTAGCATGAGAGAAAATGACCCCTAATCTCCTCTATTCCACCAATCCATGTCAGTCAAAAACAATACGGAATATAAATGCTTCCGTCTCCTTATCACTCCTCAAAATCATATGAATACACGGCCCTAGCTCGATACCAACTCCAACATGTAAATAGTCATCCGAACTAGGGCCCACACATAAAAGCCAAGGGAAACTAAATATGTCCTATGTTTCCCCCACGCTTGGCTCACACTGCATACACCCTCATAAAAAGAAGTAATTGCTAAGGTAGTGATCCTTAAGCAAAAATTTACCTCGTGAAAACACCAACGCCCCCTTATTACTCCAAGAAAAAAAAAACGAGGGTTTCTATCCTAATCGTCTCTAACCGAGCCTCCTACACCAAGTATGAAAATCCTAACGGGAGACTCCAAACCCTCCTTATGACGCCAACACCGGTGAATAAATGATAATACATCTCAAAACCTCACCTTTTGCCTAAGTGCCCTTTCGGGTTTTCACTTAGCCTCTCAATTTTTATTTTTTTTATGTATTTTTTTTTCATTTTTCAATTTTTTTTTTATTATTCTTATTTTTTTATTTTATTTATTTATTTCTTTTTTTGTTTTGAAAAGAAGAAAACAACTATATACACCAAAAAGAACTATACAAACCTCCACCCCCTCACTAAACAATGCATAGTCCCTTATGCATCATTACAAGTACAAAACAAATAAGAAAGGGATATGAATACCTTTCGGGACTACGAAGGTTGTAGAAACAAATCTGGACCACAAAAAGATCCTTGGCTAGAGCTACTCCCAAATTGTTGATGATTATGGTTGAATAATGGCCAAATTTCTCGAGTTTTGAAAGTACAGGGGCTAAAATGAAATTAGGGAGAAAATGGGGGGAAAAAACTTGGATTGAAAGTTTAGGGGCTAAAGTGGAAAATTGGGAAAATAAAGGAAATTTTGGGTTAAGAAAGTGTAGGGGCAAAAGTGAAAATATGAGAAAAGAAGGGAGTAAACTGGAATTACAAAGATTAGGGGTTAAATTGCAACATTGTGAAAGTGGAAGGGCTGTGGAAGGGCTGGAGCTGGAACAAGGAATGTTGGCCAAGGAACATGGGGCATTGGCCTAGGAAAGATGGGTTGTGGCCGAGGCTTGGGTTGGGCTGGCCGAGAGGAATGGCCTAGCTGGCCAAGGAAATGGGGCCATGTCGAGGAAATGTGGCCCATGTGGCCGAGAAAATGGGGCATTGGCCTTTGGTCCTTTCGTTCGTCTCGAAATTACTTTTTCTCTTTTTTTTTTACAAGCCTCTTTTTTTTTTTTTTACAGACTAATTTTTTTTTTCTTTTACAGGCCTGTTTTTTTTTTTCTAAGGAATTGAGGCGTACGCCTTAGATTGACAGAAACTTGGCTTTGGTCCGAACAATACCAGGCGGGTGCATGAAATAAGTGAGGCTGGCGCCTCAAGTTGATGGAATTTGGCCCTCCCCTTCGGTCTTTGAGGCGGCCGCATGGCGTTTCATGGGGCGGGCGCCTGAATTTTTTTTTTTAGGCCCCGAGTGTTAATGCTGCTCTCCTCTTCCGAAACTCGCCAATTCCTACACAAAACACCACAACCAAAATACCTCAGTAGCACCAATTCCACAATAATAAATAAGTAAAAAGAAATATCATAAAGACAAAAACAATGAAATTTCCGAGTTGCCTCCCGGTAAGCCGCCCTTCTTTACCGTCTTTAGCTAGACCAAATGCCGGGTAAGCCCCCGGCAAGCATCAAATTTTAAGTCTTTGACAAGATTCAGACCCAAAGCTAACAATGATACAATCATCCTTCCCCCCTCCCCCCCACGCTTAAACTAAAAAAAAACAGTTTAAACGAAAGGGAATAAATGGTACCTCGTTAGTGCACACTCCATCCCGTTTGAGCTCGAATTATCTGCATAAATCCCTTAGTCTTTTTGTTCATCGTGCTCAAACCTCCATGCTTCTCTGTCTCCATCGGACCACTAGCTATCATCACTTCTTCCTCACCTCCAAATGCATGCTTTCGGTGCTCAGGAAGATTCTTCACCTTTCTTGGTTCATGTTTTACCGCCGGTATTTTCAACCCATTTTTTACATCATCAATTCCACTACAAACCTTGGACACATTCTCTACCTTCGGCTCAACTAAACCCATGAAACATAAACCATGAACAACCTTAGGGTCTTTATTGGAGTCAAAAATGTTGAACTCCATTAAATCCCCATCGAACTCCATAGTCAAAGATCCGTTGGAAACATCCAACTTAGTATGAGCCGTAGACATAAATGGCCTCCCCAACAGAATGGGAGCCTTAGGATCCGTATCCATATCTAGTACATAAAAATTTGCGGGAAAAATAAATTTACCAACCCGAACAAGCACATCCTCAATCTTCCCCTTAGGGTAGGCATTAGATCTATCCGCCAACTGAATTACTACCCTCGTATCATGTAGAGGTCCCAACTTAAGATTTTCAAACAATGCATAAGGCATGACATTGATTGAAGCACCCAAGTCAAGCATGGCCATATGCTCAGAATCATCACCCAAAGACACAGGAATAACAAACATACCCGGATCACTGCACTTCTTGGGCATCTTCTTATGATAGACCGCAGAAATATGCTCTTTCATCTTTACCTTTTTCTGACTTCTCGCCTTCTGATCCCTCTTCAATTTAAACAACTCCTTCAAGAATTTAGCATATCTCGGGACAGTCCGCAATAGGTCTAAAAATGGGATGTTTACCTCAAGCCGCTTGAAAGTATCATATATAGCCTTGTCAGGTTCCGATTTGCGATGCTCTCTCAAAGCCTCGGGGAATGGAACCTCAGGCTCATATACAGGAGCCTTAACCTCTGGTGCAACTTCTGTCTGATCTGGTGCCTTATGTACTGGCTCTGAAATTTCAACCTCAACCTCCGGTTCCTCAGCTACAACCTTATCCTGCAACTCCTTACCACTTCGAAGAGTGATCGCATAAACATTCTACTTGGGATTCGGTTCAGTCTGTGATGGCAACTTTCCCGAATTTTGAGCCTCCAACCTATCCACAGCATCTGCAATCTGCCCCATCTGTCTCTCAAGACCACTGATACTCGTATCAGTCCTCTACTGATACTGCTGAAAATCGTTGGATAAGGTGGTCATACTGAGCCGATGGAACATATCTTCGTAGACTCGCCCTGCCATCGGCCTGCTGCGGTGGCGCCGGTCCAAATGGTGGTCTATAAGCGTTGTACTGATTACCCTGGTACTGCTGCTGCTGACCATATGGTGGTCTGTACTGATACTGATTAGTGGGATACTGCTGACTCTGTGGTGGACCCATCAATAATTGTCTCATCATCACCTTAAGGTCCTCAACATCTGTCTCAAGCTTATTTTTCACACCACTACAAGAATTCGCGGCACTAACCTCGTGCGAAACTTCGACCTCCCGCCATGTGTCCGAGTGCTCTTAGCTAACTCATCTATAATCTCATTAGCCTCCTCGCCATCTTGTTGAGTATACCGCCCCACAACAAGAATCTACCAATCGATTATCCATGACTGTCAACCCTCCATAAAAGTATACTATCAACTGATCATCATCAAATCCATGATACGGGCAACTTCTGCACAACTTATGGAACCTGCTATAATAATCATATAGCGTCTCCTCTACCTTCTGCTCCATGTTGCTAATGTCCCGCTTCATCACATTGATCTCGATCTCGGGAGGAAAGAACTCATCAAGAAACACCTCCTTCATCTCTTGCCATGTGGTAATCGTTAGGCGGGCGATGGTAATACCATGCACTAACATCATCTTTCGAGTGAAAGAAAATGCTCTAAGGAGGAGATGCTCAATCGGAAGTGCCGCCGGCTTCATGCTCGACAAATCTGCACAAACTGGGATATATGTTGATTCGGGTTCTTACCGGGCATCCCAAGAAAGTGCGGTAACCGGCTCAACAAACCCAGCTTCAACTCAAATGTAACCCCGGTGCAGTGGGGAACCGAACCGCATGAGGTTGCTCACTCCACCCGGCGCTTTTACGCCTCAATGTCTGATTTGCCATCTGTTTACTAATTCAAGACTTTCAAGCAGATTGGCAGTAGAACAGGTGTGGACCTTACAAGGTTCCACACTAAAAACAATTATCAAAATTAAAAATAACTAAAAAGAAAATAAAATTAACTAAACTGAACCAACAAAAGAAAATTAAATACTAATAAAATAAAAAGAAAAAGAACAAGAATTAAAATAAGAACGTAAACAAATAAACACCGTTCCCCAGCAACGGCGCCAAAATTTGGTAGGCTTGATCGCACACCTACTAAATTAAACCGGGACTCGGCCACAAGAATGTAGCAAAGGTAAGTCCAGGGTCGAACCACTGAAGAATGGTTATTGATTACGAACTAGTCACACACAAATGGGGGGGTTTGTTTGTTGATGAACTAATTCCTAAAAACAGAAATTAAACTAACTAACTAAGAGCAAAAACAATAATTTTGAAACACTTTAGATTTGATTCCGTCCCCACCTAATTAGCCAATTATCATTGATATCTCTTTTCAATGTCACCCTATTCACCTGATCACAAGATCTGTTTCAATCTCTGTTTCTTCTTTCAGAATAGTTACTAGCAGTGGCACACTCACTAGAAACCCTAATTAATAAATTAATCCAACTGGCACAGTCTAGATCGCAGAATTAATTGATGAACGATTTAAGAAACTAAGATCAAGAATGCTTTCTATGATTGTTTCACACAGATAATCGTCTAATTTTACCCACTTCAAAATTTACCATGGCACATGCATAAATCGTAAAGATGCTACTCATGAATTTCCTACACTGGCACAGTCATAGAAAACTCTAGCAAAGATTCATAAAAAGAACTAGTGAATTGATCAGGTTCACAAACCCTAGTTATAAATCTAAAATAAGCACAAGTAAAATTATGAATAGGGATAAACAGATTGAAAAGAAAAATACCTCAAATTGATTAATAGGGGTTCAAGAAATCAAATCCAAAGCAAAGAATTTTAAGCTTCCATGAAAAAAGCTCAGTTCTCTAGGTCAAATAAAAAACTAAAGATCCCCCTAAAACTAATGTTAAAGGAGTTTATATACTCCTTCTTCCAAATAAACCTAAAAACTAAATAATAAAAATAAAAGAAAAAGGGAAAAAGAAAATAAAAGCCATTCAATTATGTGGGTCAACTGACAACTGCCTTTTTCCTTGGTCCAAGCGCCTGTTTCAATTTCCAAGCACAACAAATGAGTTCCAATTCCTGATGATTTCTGCTTTGGTCCTCCTTCTTTTCATACTTTTCTTTTGGTTCCCAAACTCTGCTGCTTTGCAGTTTGGTCCCTGAACTTCTGATAAAAGCAGCTTTGTTCTCAGCATTAATAAACTTTGCAGGAACATCACAAAATCACTCAAAATATGTCTCAAAAGTACAATGATTTCCCACAACCTTACCAATTCATAGTCTACTCAAAATTACATCGAAGCTAATCTAAATTACATTAAAATAAGGATAAAATGTCTAGAAAATTAGGGAATTACATATAATGAAATCCGCCACATCAGTAAAAGAAGGATAGGGAAACTCAGTTTCAACAAATTTGACATGGCAAGAAATGTAGACACAGTATGTTTTGGGGTCAAGGCAATGGTAGGCACTTTGAGTGGGGGTAGCCCACAAAGATGCAAGGGATTGATTTTAGGGCGAGTATGTGGGGAATGTAGGGATGGAGACATGGATAGCAAAGGCAACCAAAACTACGGAGTTTGGAGTAGTTGGGAAAGTGTATAAAGAGACGAAGATATGGAAAGTCATTGTTGAGGGAGGCGGTAGAAAGTCGATTTATAAGGTAGGTGGCAGTGGTGAGGGAAAAGGTCCAAAAGGTGAGAGGAAGATGGGCATGGGTGAGAAGAGTGGGGCCGGTTTCAACTATGTAACGATGACGTCTTTCGGCATAGCCATTATGTTTGGGTGTGTGTGGAGGTGAGGTGAGGTGAGAGATGCCTTTTTATTGGAGTGTAGGAGTAAGCTTGAGGTATTTGCCACCGTTGTCAGAAAAGAGTTGGATAATGGGTATTTTGAAATAATTTTCAACAAGGACCTTAAAGCGGAGGAAGGTGGCGTAGGTGTCATATTTGTTTTCGAGGGGGTAAAGCCATGTGTATTTGGTGAAGTGGTCTACGAAGATGACATAGTATTTAAAGTGATCATAAGATGTAATTGGAGATGTCCATACATCGGAGAAAATTAATTCAAGAGGAGTATTAGAGACAAGAGTAGATGTAGAAAAAGGAAGTTTTTGACTTTTATTGATATTGTAAGAATTACAATGGGAAAAGAAAATCGACGAAATATCTAAGCTAAATTGTCTTTTTTTAATTAATAATAGGTAAAGCCAAATTTCCAAGTCGGTGATGCCAAGCTTGGGTAGAGGTGGAGAGAGTGGATTGAGCTTGAGGTGAGGACGAATGCCAAAGGTAGACTCCACGATCAATGGTTTCGTGAAGAAGAGTGTGGCCTATCAAGATTGCCTTGATAAAAAAAGAAGGAGTGAATTCAATGATGGCATGATTATCTTTGCAAAATTGAGAGATGAAAAGAATATTACGAGAAATAAGAGGCAAATGCAAGATTGAATATAAGAGAGGTATTATGAGTAGAGAGAGAGAGAGAGAGAGAAGGAACCTATGTTGGAAATAGGAAAAGAGAGGAGCCATCTCTAATAAGAACGTCATCACTACCATTATAAGGGCTGTGGAAAGGTTGGAAAGATCATTGGTGAGGTGGCGGGTGGCTTCACTATCGACAAGCCAAGAAGAGGGTGGAGGGGTGTGTGAGGCAGTAGCCATGTTGGCTTGTGGAGAAGAGCAATTGAGGTTGGGACGAGATGAGCGAGTGATGGTGGGAGGGGGAACACAACACTTGGGTAATCCCTTTTAAATTGGCGGCATTGAGAAATAACATGACTATCATAACGACAATATTAACACTTACCTTTGAATGGATCCGAGTTGGAGGCAGGATTAGGATTGGAGGAGGTGGGGTTAGGTAAAGGAGGATAAGAGGATAGGGTGCGTTTGTTGGTGCAGGAGGAGGAGTTGGGGCGATGTTGGGCGATATGGGCCGAAGAGGGGAATGGGTCAGTGGCAGGATATTGTCTAAGGGAAAGTTCATGATTGATGAGTTTCTCGTGGAGAGCTTCAAAGGTGATAGGTATGTCACAAGCAAGAACAATGTCAATGACAGGTTTGTAGGTTTCATAATCTAGACCTTTGAGGACTTTGGCTATAATATCTTTGAGGTCCATAGGTTTGCCCATGATAGCAAGTTTTTCGATGCATGTTTTAATGGAGTGCATATAGTGGGATATGACTTGACTTACTTGATCAGGAAGCATGAAGAATACTTTGGACGGATGACGAACAAACTGCAAAACAGACACCGTTAGGGCGCGGGGAGTTGCCTGCGCTAACCCTCCGGCGTGAGAATAAGAATTTGTATGTAGAGAAAAATATAATGAAGACGAAAAAGAGAGAGGAACATTGTTGTGTGTTAGAACGTACCTTTTATGTGAGGGGCTGAACCCTATTTATACATTTAGGGTGGAGTTATCCTCAAGAATAGGAGATCTCTACCTGAATAGTATTAGGAAAGTAAATCTTGGGCCAAATTATGATTCTTTATCAGTTAGGATTTCGCCTTGGAGAAATATCGATGGTGAGTACAAGTCCTTGATGGAGTTGGATCCTGCGAGTGATTTTGTATCTACGTAGGAGATTATCCCTTATATTTAGGAGATAAAATAGAAATAAGATATATGAGAGATAAAATAGGAGCATATATTATATTCCGTTCAGTTACTTTAATTTTGGGTTGTTACAAGAACAAATTGGGTCAATTGTCATTATGAATTGCCCTTTATTCTTGTATTGAATTCTAAATTAAGTGGAAGAGTTATTTTCGAAAATGTAACAACCATGCCATGATGTGGTGGTTAATTATTTAAGATTAATGCTAATTATTTCAAGTTTCCCTACATCTCCTTATATTGTTGTTGTCTCCTTGTTTTGAGAGAGTTAGAAGAAAAAAAAGAGAGAATAGATGAAGAAGTTCAATAGGGGAGTCTCATGTTGTATATTCTATAGCCTATGATTCTTTTGTCTAAAATTTTATTTTGGTTTATTTGAAATGTTTTTGTTGGTGATTTTGTTCACGCAAACGTTAAATTCGTTGAGAGTCTCAAGTGCGGAATTGCATCCGATTCATATGTTCTATCGTTGGAAGACTAACGTCCATTGCAGGCCTCGAACACTCGTAATGAGGGGGCAAATTAGTCTTAAGGAAGGAGAGTGTCTAACACGCCTCGAATATGTTTTGACCAAGATGGTTTACAGTTTTCTCTTTTCATTTTCTATTTCATAATTGTAAATGTTATTTTAATTGTATTGTAATCTTTTCTTTTTGTGGTCAGTATAAGATTCTGATCTAACACAATACACAAAGACTATCAATATAAGAAGATAAGGCAAATGATATCTACAAATAAAATAAAACAAATAATATTATGAGAAGTATGGTAAAGACTTTAAGAGCTGGAAAATGGTGGATAACGGACGATTGATTGACTTATTTCGGTAGCGAACGAACGACTGATTGACGATTGAACATCACGAAAAATTGAGATGACAAGAAATAAATCTCCCTTTCATATAAGTTGATGGCTGCAATCGATTTATTTTCAGACAGCAAGGAATATTAGAAGGAAAATGGAATTAACGAGGGTTTTCGTTCGGTTATTCTTCCTATTGATTCCTTATTAGTAAGGATGGCAATTTTGAACCGAACCGTGGATACCCGAACTGAATCGAATCGAATCGAAGCTGACGGTTATTAACTGGTTTGACTGGATATGGGGCGGGTAATGGGAAATAACCGAAATGAAAAAGTAGGGAACGGTTTGGTTTTGGTATTAGCATTACCCGCCCCATTATCTGAACCGAATGTTATCCGAATTGCTTATTTTAGTAATATAATTTTATCCTTATTTATATAAGTATTTCCCATGATATAAACATCATAATTGTTTTACCAGTATGTGTTAAATCCTTATATAAAATGTACTTGTAGACACCCAAATTTCGTACCCATATTTTATATTGTCCAAAAATTATCGCAAAATGGACTAACACTTATTTTTATATATTTCAGGGATATCAAAGTAAAGAAAAAGAAGAGAAACCAACTATTTAATTTTTTTTGAGCTCTTATGAATGTGATTATATGAGTTTAAGTAGAAAAATTATCCTTTATCAAAGTTAATTTTTGAGTTTTTTTTTTTATCGCTAATGTGCTTTAAAACAAAATATTATATGAGTTTAAGTAGAAAAATTATCCTTTATCAAAGTTAATTTTGTAGTTTTTTTTTATCGCTAAAGTGCTTTAAAACAAAATATTAGTTTGACTAATTTTCGGCGGGAATTCCCCGATTAACTGCTACCCGTGAGAAATAGGTATGGTATGAAAAATTTATTACCTGCTGGGGAATGGGGCGATTATGGGACACAAAATTGAATTGGGGAATGGGGGTGGTACGATGTATAACTGTCCTGAACTGCCCTCATTGCCATTCCTACTTATTAGAAACTAGAATAAGCCCGTGTCCGAGGACACGTTATTTTTTTTTTAATTAAGCCCGTGTCCGAGGACACGTTTTTTTTTTTTAATTTAAAAAAAAATTTAAGGGCAAAATTTAATTTTAATTTTTTTTAAGAACAAAATAAAAAAGAAATAAAATAATGAGGATAAAATGAAAATTTCAACCATTGAAACTATTCATAGAAATGTTCATGGCCTTTCCTCATTTATACTATAGATTACCCGCAGGCTCTAGATTTCACGTTTATCACCTATTTCCAACTATAGGGTGTGAAAATACAAATCCCTAAACTGAAAGGGCTTCTGGAAAAATATTCTTTCTTTTCCCTTCCGTTTCACCTTCCTACACGTTATCGGCATTCAAGTTCAACCCAATACAAAGTCAAAACCAAAGAAAAAGAAAAGATCTTTAAGCTCAAATAAGAGATTTCTGGGTAGAATCTTCCATAAACAATTACCGGAAAATGGCCAAGCGATCGGCTGCAAATGGGAAAAGGGACGATGGGTCGGTGATGACTCGAGCGGTGAATTCAGTGTTTACATTCGTCCGGTTTGCTGAATTCGAGATCCTCTTTGTTCTCTTCTTCGCAATTGTTTTCCTAATCTTCAAAGATTTGGTCAGTTCATCTCTTTAATCGTATTATTTCATATTTTATAATTACTGTTTTAATTATTTGTGCGTAATACTTGGTTTAAATGATTGGGTATCTTTATTTTCCTTTTTTGATTGTTTAGAGTTCGTAGAAACTATCGATCATTTGTTAGGGTTTGAAATGTCATGAAATTTCTGGGTTTAGTTATTGGATTGTTAGTTGAATTCACTTTATGTGAATGATTACGCGATAGTCTTGTTGATTTCTTTAATTTTCTATTTGGATTGTGGATGTGCTAGTTTTTGAAGTTCAGACATATTGTTGGCTCTAGATAGCAATCATATGGTTTTTTGGATGAGGCCTAGTTGTTTGATAAATTGACCAGATGCCTTATTAGTTTAAGAGGTAATGTGACTGACCAAAATGTCTTCTTTTTCCATTGGCCAGCATGAGTATGAACTTCAGAGCTTGCAAGATCTAGCCCCTATCAGTTACTTGGGCTCAGAAAGGCGTTTTTGATACCTACACTAAGTGAATACCATGGGCTTATTGTAGGATGTTCATGTTGAGTTAGGCCTCGTGATGGATCCCAAGATCCACATTCAAGAATGACCTAAGGACGTTACCGATTATGGTTAATAAGTAGGTCTTACTGAGATCAAATCCAGCCAAATCAGTCCATGCTGTCATACTCACTTCTGGCATGAGAACTTGTGTTGAGGCTGATCTCTTGCAGAGTACTGCAGGAACAAGAGACTACATTATGGAATTTACTTTGTGACCTTGTGATAATTGTATAATAAGCTAAACCTTACATGTGCTGGTAATCCTGAATGCACAAGAAATGCTACTCCAAATTATAACTTCAAAGGATGAGACTCAAGATTGTAACTATCCATTGACTAAGGACATGGGGTGGAAATTCAAGCTTCGATTTGGGTCTCTTTTTGTCATTTTTTCCTTTAATGTTAAAATGATTGTAACCAGTTTTGGTTCATCGTTTTTATATACTCCCTCCGTCCCATAATGATAATCTCATTTGACTAATCAAACATTTTAACAACCTATTTTCATTTCCATCACTAACTTTAATGAAGTTTAATTTTTACTCCATTAATTCCTCTTCTTCCTTGGTTGGCTCTCATCCTCTCCTCTCTCTTTCCCTCTTCTTCCTTGGTTGGCAGTTTTGGAAATTCAATGATTTTGACCTAACATTTTTGGAAATGGGACTACTTTTTGGGACAAACAAAAATGGCAAATGGGAACATCTTTATGGGACGGAGGGAGTATATAAGTTCTTCCAATCTGACTGTTACATTGACTGATTTAAAATCCCGACATTCAGCTCACCAATGAACAGCTCAACCCTGTAATCAGCTTGTCATCTGAGCACAGCCATGCATAGAATCAACATAGAAAATTGTTTGATCAAGGATTGCCAAGTTCAGTTCCTTTAGTTGAGAACTCTTCCTTCTTTACAAACAAAGCAGTGCTTAGTTTAGCATTATTGCAAGTTTCTATTCACTGTCTTTATCTTCTGGATTGGTGGAGCCTGGTCCAAAATGCCAGTTATTCTTGGGAACCTGATTCCATTGGTTAATTGCAAACCAAAGGACACTATTCTTGTTTACATAAAAGTGGCTATGACATGAGGGTATATTCAGTGCCTCTTTTTTGCTGCCTCTTTTTTCTCCTTTCATCTGCATTTTGGGTCTCTTGCACTTGGTTGATAGTGCTTATGGCCGCTCTTTCTTTTTTTTATATATATATATTTTTTTGTATGAAAGAAAATATATAGAATAGAACACGATTACCTTAAAGACAGGATGAGGATCCATTTAATGAAGGCTAACAGAAAGAAACTTTACCCCTTGGTACATGCTCCCTATGTCCCTAAATCTATGATGCAGACTCTTTGGCTTACCCCGCCGGACCCTTGTCAACAAAACTTAGATATGAGTGTCCGACATGAGTACGACAGGGTAAAACAAAGAGTCTGAGCATCACGGCCCTAAGCAGTTGTCCATTTTTGACTTTGATAATTTATTAACTTCAGTAAAATATGAACACTCATAAAGGGACGATTATTGTTGAAAAATGTACATCTTTAGGGATGGAGGGGGTGACATATAACAGTGGAACATTCAATCTCTTTAACATTGAGAGTAACCCCACTAGAGGCTCCTTGCACTGATGCCATGATAGGAACCTTGACAAACTCTGACTTGTACAAGTTGTGGCATTCCATTCAGTACTGATGCACCAGTTTTCTTTGTGTTTAACCTGACAATTCCTTGTCTTCCCTGCTTCTGTGGTGATCCTTGATTTTCATTCCATTAAATTTGCTTGTGCTGATCTTCATTATCTTGCTGAAGATCGGGGTTCTGGTTCTAAATGCCTTCCAGAAAGTGTGAGAGACTCTATGAAGCATATTTACAGTTGGCGTAGGTTTTAAGAGACCATCAAGTGCACCTTAGGTTCTTTCTGTTATCCAACTCTTAAAACGGGCTCAATAGTACACAGATTGATTAGGTGCGGTAGATCACTAAGAAACACATTTGGCAAGGTTATTAACATTAATGTTAGTGGCACTGATAAGTTTTCAGAGCTCCAAGTATGTCACCAAGGTTTTCGTTGACACATAAGTTGGTTTAAAGAAGTGGATAAAAAGGACTTGACTGAAGGCATCATTTCTACCTTAGCCCATTTGAAAATACCCCCTCTGTCCTATAAAAATAGACCCACTATGATTTTGGTGGTCAACTTAGTTGAACTTTGACCATGATTTTGAGAAAATATAATTATCTAAATAAACTTTAAAACATGTTATTGGTGCACATAGTTATCAAACGCGCGCCTAGGCTCCGGGCGCAGAGAGGCTCAGCTTTGGAGCCTGGATTGTGCTAGGCGAGGCTCCGTTTCATAGGCGAGGGATTAGGCGCGCCTAGTGCCGAAGCGCGAGCCTTGATGGTGTGCGCCTAGGCTCCGGGCACAATAATCGACCAACAATTAAATCGTAATTAAACCTAATACGCGACTATTACTCTTCTCTGCCACGACTCTCTCACGTACACGTGTCATAACTCTGTATAAGAGTAGCGATCACTAGGAACTCCTTCAAACTAACAGCGACGACCTCCGGCGACCTGAGAAGAACTCCGGCGATCTCCCTGATCACTTGATGTTGTATGTATACTATATTTTTAGTATAGTATACATACATTTATGACATATAACATATGTTTGTGCTTGTTTCTTTTATGACTTATAACGTATGTTTGATTTACTACTTGCATTTGATTTATTGCTCATCTTGATGTTGTATGTATACTATATTTTTAGTATTTTAAGGCATTTTTGCGTCGTCACTCGGGCGCGCGCCCGCCTTGCGCCTTGCGCCTAGGCTCTTGGCACACCTTTTGCGCCTTGGTGCGCCTTGGGCCTTTAATAACTATGTTGGTGCACGATTTTGATTACTATTAATAAAAAAAATTATAATTTCATTAGGATTGCTAAATTTATATTAATTCTTGGTCAAAGTTATATCAGGTTGACCATCAAAATAAAATTGGGGCTTTCTTTCGGGGAAAGAGGAAGTAATAAATAATCTCCCCAATTCAAAATAAGCGACTTGTTTACCCGGAAGGTAGATTAAGAAAATTGAAATGACTTCATTACAAATGTGTGTATGTTGCCCATGTTGGGGTGGACCCATAAATTAGACTGAAATCTATCAAGGATAAAGTGGTACGTAAAAGTGACATCCAGAAAATGATAGCTTACAATATTGATGCATATTTTGGAACGGACAAAAATGAATACTTGATAGTTATGCAGAAATGGAACGAGTATTAAATTCCATAACAAGACCGTGAACACTAGGAGACTCAAGTGTATCTAAAGTTCTGATTATGTTAGTTTACGGTTGTATTAGTCAAGTCCTTTTCGACTGCACTTCATTTAATGCCATGGCATCTCTTAACGATTTTGACCTGTTTGGATGTTCACGAGATGCAACCACTTAAAAGTTTAACAAATTATCCCTCTACTCCGCTAAAGAATCCTGCTTTTTACACTATACTACTACACTTTTAGAAGTTCTATTTTGAAAAACTAAGCATATTTTCCTAATTTGTCGTGATCAGAACAGACTTGAGGTTAAGAAAATTACCATAGCTCTCAAGTTAAAGAGTATATATGATGGATCAAGTTGAATTATTCTTAGTCTCTGAGAGAAACTAGAGGGAGTGTAAATATTTAGTCTTTCTTGTTCAACTGAATCCTAAAGATTAGTTATTCATTATGATAGATTTGTTCTTTATGCGGTTAAGATTAATACGCCTCTTCATCTTATTTGTTAATGAATCGATTGCAGACATCAAGACCAGAATACAATCAGATACTCGTAAAGAAGCCTGATGGACCAGATTGGTGGGGGAATTAACTTATGTGACAAAGATTCTTCATACGTGAAGGATGTGTTGTCCAGAAGAATCAAGCAAGAAAATGAGCAGATTGATGTATATATGTATGATTGGTAGGTCTTCTACGTTACTTATTAGCCATCTTTATGTTGAGACTTGCACCAAATACCGCTTTTCTTGTCTTTCTGTCCTATCTTCCAAGTTTGACCATACGGAAGAATGTATGTATTAAAGATGATCAAAATGGGTAACCTTGCAATATTATTCTGGAGGAGCTTGCATATATTATGACAGAGTAGGCCATATCTCTAATGTTGAAATGTATGGAGTGCACTTGATTATGTGAATATTTCAACATAGTATGTTAATTTTGTGTATCCTTTTGGCAAATACGATTTCTCTGCAAAAGTTAAGCTTTTATCATCAATTAGTAGCTGTATGTGGGCCATTTGTGTATGTATTGTATTGAAGAAAGCGTGACTTGTTTTTTGATACTCCCTCAGTCCCTCTGTCCCGAAATGATCTTCCGGTTTGTTTTTGTCGTTAACGCAAAGGTATTTTGAGCAATAATTTTAGGTTGATTTAATTATTCGAATGAGCATCTAATAATTGGTATTGATAATATATCTATAATGGTGTATTGATAACAAGTATTAAATTTTCATTAGGATAATGATTTAAAATTAATGTTATACTTTGAGCAATAACATTAGGTTGATTAATCATTCTCGACAGGTTAAACGATGTCTTACTTTTGTTTGTTATTTTACTTGTTAAAATTGCAATATAATTAAAGGTCTTTTGATCGAGCAAGCGGTATTCATGGTAAATTCTATATATAAGGCACCTTACATACAAGACATCAATAATCCCCAAACTACCCTTCGTGTGTCGTGCTCGAAAGGACGACATGAAGCCTTCATGTCGTGTACTTTTACACGACATCAACTAATTGGGTTAAATATTAGGTCGTATGAAATTATACGAAATTTAAATTTACTCTGTCATAAATGTCGTACAAACCAACACGATATAATCTCATAATATCGTGTATATCCATACGACATATCAAAATGAAGGTGTTCTTCGATGATTTGCAACACGATGTTAATGATACGCATATGCTATGTTATATTATTGAATTGTGTTGTTAATTGAGCAAAATTTATACACTTATACATGACAAGGAACAAACGGCATATTGGATCATACAATATCATATAACCTATCACATTTAAGTGATACCTCTTTATTTATTTGGAGGGAACTCATGTAGATGAAAAACACTTTAAATGTCATCTAGAATGTAGAAAAAAATTAAAAAATAAATAAACGAGGTAGCCGTATACCATTTTTCACAAGATCGGGACACAAAACCCTAAAAACCCTAAATAATGGCACATATTTGTAACTCAATTTTCATTTGGATTTGGAGGAAACTCATGTAGATGAAA
Organism: Adenophora triphylla var. japonica; assembly: GCA_022495995.1. Classification (NCBI taxonomy): domain Eukaryota; kingdom Viridiplantae; phylum Streptophyta; class Magnoliopsida; order Asterales; family Campanulaceae; genus Adenophora; species Adenophora triphylla. The sequence goes on from JAFEMH010003931.1 coordinate 59,243, forward strand.
AACACTTTAAATGTCATCTAGAATGTAGAAAAAAATTAAAAAAAAATTAACGAGGTAGCCGTATACCATTTTTCACAAGATCGGGACACATAAAACCCTAAAAACACTAAATAATGGCACATATTTGTAACTCAATTTCCATTTGGATTTGGAGGAAACTCATGTAGATGAAAAACACTTTAAATGTCATCTAGAATGTAGAAAAAAATTAAAAAAATAAACGAGGTAGCCGTATACCATTTTTCACAAGATCGGGACACATAAAACCCTAAAAACCCTAAATAATGGCACATATTTGTAACTCAATTTCCATTTGGATTTGGAGGAAACTCATGTAGATGAAAAACACTTTAAATGTCATCTAGAATGTAGAAAAAAATTAAAAAAAAAAATAAACGAGGTAGCCGTATACCATTTTTCACAAGATCGGGACACATAAAACCCTAAAAATCCTAAATAATGCCACATATTTGTAACTCAATTTCCATTTGGATTTGGAGGAAACTCATGTAGATGAAAAACACTTTAAATGTCATCTAGAATGTAGAAAAAAATTAAAAAAAATAAACGAGGTAGCCGGAGACCATTTTTCACAAGATCGGGACACATAAAACCCTAAAAACCCTAAATAATGCCACATATTTGTAACTCAATTTCCATTTGGATTTGGAGGAAACTCATGTAGATGAAAAACACTTTAAATGTCATATAGAATGTAGAAAAAAATTAAAAAAAAATAAACGAGGTAGCCGTATACCATTTTTCACAAGATCGGGACACATAAAACCCTAAAAATCCTAAATAATGGCACATATTTGTAACTCAATTTTCATTTGCATTTGGAGGAAACTCATTAGATGAAAAACACTTTAAATGTCATCTATAATCTAGAAAAAAATTAAAAAAAAACAAATGAGGTAGCCGTATACTATTTTTTATTTTATTATATGGTGTGTCGTGTTTAAATACACGACATTTACTAAGACATTTCGTATGAACAATACACGAAATGAATCAGGGTGCATCTCGTGTATTGTTCATACGAGATAATTACCAGAAACAAAGACTATATCGTGTTTGTATACACGATATGTACCATATTATCTCGGGTATATACACACGAGATACACCCTGAAGCCCTACATAAAACACGATATACACGCAGACAACGGCCCAAACACCATTGCTGTACACCCATCCCATGCAGCTGCGACACCATTGTCCAAGTCTTAACACCCATAAATTTATACCCATTATTTTCATTAATTCTCAAATCATCTAACACCATAGTATGAATTCTCCACAACATTCTCCAAGTTTTTATGATCATATTGATCTTGAGCTTGTGGAATATATTTTCGAAGAAGAAGGTTTGCCACCAAATTCTCCACATCAAAATCAAAATTCAAGCAACAATGAAGTAAGTTTTTAAAGTTATATTTGGTGTTTTGATCAAAATCGCAATAAAAATCCAATGTTGAAACGAAATTGTTTTTCAAGATTGGATTTTTAAATTCTGATATTACTCTATTTCGTGTTATATTATACGAGTTTTATGCTATTTTTCGTGTTTTTATACACGAGTAATGTTGTATTACCTCGTATTATATAACACGAGATAAAAGCGTTTAAGTCGGGTAAATTTACACGAGATGTTCCAGGAACATCTCGTATAATGTTACACGAAATGTCATACAGCCTGTTGCTTATTGTGCAATTTTTTAATTGATGGTAATACAATTTGTAGGGACCGAATGTCAGTGATCAATTCGATACATCCCTATTATTTCCAAATAGGGATGATCTTGTTAAACACGTACGGGATATCGCGGCCCGTCAAAATATAACCCTTTTTATAGGAGATTCGAGAAAGACAAGTGGCAAGATCCTAGGCTACGCGAAGATTGTATGCCATTTTGGTGGCAAGTACAGGTCCGGAAAAACTAAAGATGTGAGGTTGACTAGCACGAAGAAGATTGGGTGCAATTTTGAAATCCGGGCCAAAGATAGGGGTGATGGGGTATGGGGTTACGTTGTGAAGCATGGTTCTCATAATCACGACTTTCCAACGTATCCCGAAGGTCATCCGTTGGGTAAATTGACTACTTCTGAATATGAGGAGGTGTGTAGCGCAAGTCAGTCTTCGGTGCGTCCAAATAACATTCTAACAATGTTAAAGAGGAAGGATGAGAAGAACGTGAGTACTCCGAAACACGTCCACAATGCCCTCACAAAATGCAAGTCACAAGAACGACAAGGGAGATCCTCGCTTCAACAGTTCATAAAAGCACTCGAGGATAAGAAATATACCTTCTTCATGAGGAAAGCTAACGAGAGTGACATGATCGGTGACATATTCTTCTCTCACCCACGAGCATCGGATATGCTTAACTGTTTTCCATATGTAGTACAAGGTAAATTTTTATTTTTGAATCTGTTTTTTGACTCTGTTTTCCTCTACTTTTGACACATTTCTAACTTTATTTCTCTTTAAATGATACAAGGTGACTGCACTTACAACACCAACCGCTATGGAATGGCATTACTTGAGATTATAGGATTTACTTCAACGGGGAAGAATTTCACAATTGCATATGCGTTCCTCCAAAATGAGAAGATCTGAGAATTACACGTGGGCACTCAAGAATTTGCAAAGTCTTTTTCATACTCCCACATGCCAACCGGTTTTCTTAACTGATCATGACTTGGCTTTCATTAATGTTGTCCAAATGGTATTTCCCGAGACCGCACACCATTTGTGTCGAAGGCATATCGAAGTCAATGTTAAAAAGAGAGCGTTGGATAAAAGCGGTAGCAATGAGTTTGCACTATCATTCATGAGGAGATTTAATAAAGCAATATCGCCCGCTACTCGCGAAGAGTGGGACACCCGTTGGCAATCGTTTTGCGATCATTACGTATCTTATCCTGATTTATTGACCTACCTCCGCGAGACTTGGATTGCTCCATACTCTACGAATATTTTGTCGATGCACACGAGATCGCCATCGCACTTCGGAACCCACACCACGAACATGGGCCGAGTGAGCATAACAGTTGAAGAAGGCCTTGGGGAGTGCTTCTTCTACTTTTGACACATTATTCAAAAAGGCTCATGAGATTATGGAAATCCAAATAACAACAATCAAAGCTACTATGGAGCAATCAAAGAGTAGAATTCCAAATGATATGAAGACATGTGATCTCGTATCCAAGAAATATTGGGGCGAGTGTCAAAGGCGGCTTTGGACATCATCAAAGAAGAGCGGAGTCGTTGTGGGGATAATGTCATGGATCCTTCAGTGTGGGTGTTACTCGAGGCGAACACATGGACTTCCATGTAGTCACGAGATTGCATGCATACAAAACTGCGGGCCGGATTGAGTTGTCCTCGATTCATGATTTTTGGAAGAAGTTGAGCATTGAAGTAGAATCTTGTCCCACCGGACCTGATTTTGAAGTTGTGTTGAATGAACCGCTAACGCACTGACTCCGTAAAGAGAAGGTTATTTCAAACGATAAATGAAGGGCTACATCCACAAACCGGAGATGCTTCGAGCCGGATCATATTTCAAAGGCAAATAAACCCCGGACCACCGGTTGTAGAATCTTGTCGAGATTGGGAGCGTACCGACAGACATTTTGGAGTCTCCACTATACCACCCTCCACTAGCAGCAGGTCTAGATCTTCATTTATTGCATCAACCCAATCAGGTTTGATGTCGAGATCAGCTTCAAACACTACACCATCTAGCCCTACCACTCATACATCTCTTCCACCACTAGCTGCTTCAGGTCGTGGGAGAGGTCGAGGTCGAGGTTGAGGTCGAGGTCGAGGTCGGGGACGGGGACGGGGACGTGGACGGGGACGGGGACGGGGTCGTGGAAATGGACAAGTCAATGATATACATACTTCTATGCATAGGATGTTGCTTACCCCTCTCATTGTCCCATTTATTGATGGCTTCACAGATGTGATGGGTGATGGAAATTGTGGATATAGAGCAGTAGCAGCACAAATATACGGAACAGAGGAGATGTGGCAAAGAGTGCGCTCAGATTGTGCCAAGGAGCTGCTTCATCGCCGCGAGCTTTATGAGAGAGTTATGCCTTGGAGAGATATGGACGAGCTCTATAGTCGCATTACTCACTATGCCTCCCCTTGTTCGGAATATTATTGGTTGATACTCCCAGAGATAGGGCACATCATAGCCACGGTGTATAATGTGGTGTTTGTCTCGTACTCGCAAACCGCTGGCTTCACATGCCTACCAGTGACTGTACCACAAGGAACATGACCACCCGCAGACACAATTGTGTTGGGACATGTGGGAAACCATTTTATATTGGTATGATACTTTAATTCGTTATATTTAACTATCTTATTTAAATTTGTTATATTTAACTATATTTTCTAAATTTGTTATATTTGACTATTTTATTACTTTTGCGGTACGCACATGTCGGATAGTGATTACCCGATACCATCGGTAGCACTATATTGGGGGAGCAACGTCATCCAAGCGCAAGTAACACGATCATGCCATACGTAACTCGGATAGAAACATTCAACCGACTCTCAATTATGGCGAACGAAGCACGAATTGCAGAAAATAGGCCATAGTTTATGTGTATAGCGTATTGATTATTTTTTGTATGAAGTTTTGGAATATGTTTGGAATATGTTTGGGATATGTTCATTTTGGTTGTTTATGTTTTGGAATATGTTTGGGATATGTTCATTTTGGTTTGTAAATATTGGAATCAGTTTGTTTCAGTTTGTGTTTCAGGAGATGTTGCCCTCGGACTACCATCTCGTGTTCTTATACACGATATGTAATATATAACTCGTATATATATACACGACTTATTTCATTTTTGTCGTATGAACATTACACGAATTACACTAACTACCCAGTAATGTATCTCGTGTGTGTTAATACGAGATAAAAGAAAATATGCCGTGTGTATATATACGAGATGAGTAAAACCATCTCGTGTATAAGCACACGAGATGGTAGTCTGAGGGCAACATCTCCTGAACATATCCCAAACATAAACAACCAAAATGAACATATCCCAAACATATTCCAAACATATTCCAAAAATAAACATTGTATCCAAAATGAACATATCTCAAACATATTCCAAAACAAACATTGTATCCAAAATTTACAAACCAACATATCCCAAATACAAACATTGTATCCAAAATTTACAAACCAACATAAGCAACCAAAATGAACATAATCATGAAGCGTCTCCGTATAGATCAATGGCCCGTCTAATATTATCTTTGACATCCGCAGATAAACTGTCATCCGTGAGCAGCGAAAGTAGTATGCCTCGTGCCTCTACAACCCTAGGCGGTGGTGGAACGTTAACTAGGGCATCATGATTCGGATTAGTAATCCGAACATGAGTCCTAGCCAGGAACCACTGCATATACGTGGAAGTAACAGGATCAGATGCGCTCACGGACGGGCCCCATCTACGCACTGGATCGAAACCCCCCAAGCCGTCCTCTAACCAATCCTCCCATACATCATCACGCCCTCCATAGGACTTCTTGTACCCCTTTTGACCTGCTATCAATGAACAATTTTGGGGGGAGCAAGATATGGGGTCTCTGGGGATTTTCTGTTGGATCCCAAGGCGGCGTGTAACACGGTCGAGCAAATACGCCTGTGATATCCTGGAAGCGTATAACCCCACGGAAGTATGAGACCGGCAAAAGCGCCTCTGGGGTGGTGCCGTAGGGAGTCCAACAAACCTAAAAATGAATTTGTTAGACACCGTCAACAAAAATAATAATTTGTAAAACTTTAAATATAACTAACTCACCCTATCAACCGTCATCGTGTCCAGGGTATACCGAAACTTCAATAGATGGGGCATATCCCTACCAGTAGTATCGGTGCGTACCCATCTACGAGCCCTCGGGCGGCCTCCGTCCATAACGGGTCAATCTCTCTCCGGAAAACCGGAAAGTGCTCGTATATCTAGGCCTGCAAATGTATGAAATAAATAAGTTAACAATGTTATAACCATAAATGCATGTTGTAATTATTAAATGATTGTTAAATATTACCTCCAAAAGACTCAAACAACCACCAATCTGCTTGCATCCGTATCTAGATGCCTTCCCCAACTCCCGGTATAGATATGCCAACGCAGCTGTCCCCCAGGATAGAGCCCCCACTCTGTCAATATCCACGCACAATGAAAGGTAGTCTGAGGGCATCTTATCCTGAGTCTTGTCCACGAACAGCGTGGAGCCGAGGAGGAACATGATGTACGTAGAAGCGCGCTCATCGTCAGTCATGTCGGAAGGGGACTCAAAGGACCGGCGGAGGCCATCTAAAGAGTAGGTCGTGCCCTTCCGACATGTCTCAAGGCGTGCCACGATACGGGCTACGTCGGAGCTCTGGATCCGCCTTCGCAGCAGGCCACCTGAACAGCTGATGCCTACAAATTGAAAATGAAATAATTAATAAAATTGATAAAATTTATGAAATTGATAAAATTTATGTAATTTATAAAAAATAGACAACAAACAAGAATATACCTAGGATATGAGTGACGTCATGCATAGTGATCGTCATCTCACCCCACGGCATGTGGAAGGTATTAGTCTCGGGAGACCACTTCCACTGGCGCCGTTAGGAGAGCGCCATGCTAGGCCGGCGAATGGTAGCATCATGTAGGAAATGGAGGCCGGTACCCTCAACACGAGCCCACCAAGCTCTATCATCCTCCGGTAAAGAAGCATGGGAGAACCTGTTGATTCCAAACAAAAAATTATAATTAATACTCCCTCTGTTTCAAGATTCAGATGACATTTCGTGTTGAATACCGAAATGTTGGTGAGATTCGTATGTGTTCATACGAATGGTCACCAACATTTCGGGTATTGGCATACGAAATGTAAACTGATGAATCAGTTTACATTTCGTATGCCAATACCCGAAATGTTGGTGACCATTCGTATGAACACATACGAAATGTCACCAACATTTCGGGTATTTGAACACGAAATGTTGTCTGATTCTTGATAATGTTTTGCAAATGGCTATTTAATAAACAAATCATATACTTACTTATCTATCTAGAATCTGCTGCCTCGTTTGGCGCTTCAACACCGGCTCACAAGTGGCGTTCTCCCATATCTTATGGGCTCGATGATGACCAAACCCGTACAACAACTGAACCTCCTCCGGGCTGCCACCGGGGTTACTCTTCAGCTGCCACTGGTCATCCTTAGACCCTTTCCCCTTTCTGCCCCGTGCCTCCCGCCTCTTGCGAGGCCTCACAGATACACTCTCCTCCGCCTCCTCCGCCTCCTCCTCCTCCTCCTCCTCATCATCATCATCACTAGATAAATGTGCCTCCTGCACAGATGCACCTCGGGACCGAGTACGTGAAGATGAATCCTCACTAGAATAACTACCCTCACTATCACTCTCCTCAACCACAGGCTCCTCAATCACGACTTTCTTGTCGTGAATCTTTTTGCTCCGTTTATACGCCTTAGGCTGCAGTGCCTCCTCGGCCTTCCTCTTTCTATTAGAGGCCGTCGCAGGGTTACGTCCCTACAAAAAATTAAATAAGAGACAGTTAATATTCAAGAACCAGTTGACATTTCGTGTGCCAATACCCGAAATGTTGGTGACATTTCGTATATGTTCATACGAATGGTCACCAACATTTCGGGTATTGGCATACGAAATGTAAACTGATGAATCAGTTTACATTTCGTATGCCAATACCCGAAATGTTGGTGACCATTCGTATGAACACATACGAAATGTCACCAACATTTCGGGTATTGGCATACGAAATGTAAACTGATGAATCAGTTTACATTTCGTATGCCAATACCCGAAATGTTGGTGACATTTCGTATGTGTTCATACGAAACGCACGCCGACAATTTCAATATTAGGCACACGAATTCGTATCCGATTCAAACAAAAAACCCAAATTAATGTTACGAAATCGCAATTAGAACCATTTAGGATACGTTTAAACAACATAAAGCATTATATAATCGATTTTAGGCATAAATTTGTTGTTGGGTTTTCAAAATTAAAATCTAGGTTAAAAATAATTACTTTTGGTGCGGAGGGAGAAGAGGCGGACTTTCCACCGGTTTTGGGGAGGTTTGTCTTCATTTTTTCCGGCGGTGGTGATCGGCGTTCGTCGAGTGATTGAGAGAAGAGAGAGCGCCGTTTGGTTTTGAGAGAGAGAGAGAGCGCGCATTAGGTAGTAGGAATAGGAATAGAAAACAGTGCGTCATTTGAACGGGGGAGGGAATGATTTTTTTTTTTTTTAAGTATATATATGAGGGTATTTTGATCATTTTGTACATACCTTGTATATAGTACTACCCGATATTCATTCAGGTGTGAGAGTGTGTTAAGAGGCTTCCACATAGTGGGGATCTCAAGTTCGACTTATTCTAAGAGCAAAGCAGAGAACTTGTGTTACTATACTCCGTTAATAAATATACTTCGTTAATAAAAAAAGTAAAATCCGTGAGTATTGAATTTCCAAATGAGCAATTAGGGGTGGCAAAATTTTCAGATTCGTACCAATCATGTTGTGTACCAATCGTACCATTTATAATTGGTACGTGATAATCGGTATACTGAAATGTCGGTACGGTACTACCGTACCAATTATATATAAATGGCTGGTACATAGTACGTAAGTTTAATATTGGTTGGTATAATGAGTATCAATTATAATTTTTTAAAAATGTTAATTTTCATATGTTTAAGTATTTTCATGCAAATGGATGATATTCTTACGAATATTAACAAGCCTTATAAAAGGAATAGAATAATGCTTCTTGATGTTAAACGGAACGTCATATACTCCCTCCGTCCCGGACTTTGGTGCCTAGTTTGATTTTTCACGTAAATTATGGAGGGAGTATTATATTGAAAGTGTTGTGAGTATGAAATAAAATAGGAGAGAGAATGAGTGGAGGGAATAGTAAATTATAATGGTGTTCTGAGTATTAAAATATTATAGGAGAGAGAATGAGTGGAGGGAATAGTAAAGATTCCTTTCCATTTTAGGAAATGTGCACGTAGGTTTGGGATGCCCAAAATGAAAAGTGTGCACGTAGGCAGGGGACGGAGGGAGTATTAGATAGTGCATAATTGAGTACTATATAGATGTATACTACGTCCCCGACATGTTGTGTAGAACTCTTTTATAATGTTTGGTTTCAGTATTGGATGGCGTGTCAGATTTTGTTAGTGTGACTATGTTAATGTTTCTAAGTTCATGATAGTCTTCTATTGTTATCAGTATCTATCTAACCTATTTTTTCGTAGAACATTCATGCTATCAAAATTTCAACCCATTTTGCCAGCAAAGTTTGTATACTACAAACTGTCAGTGAGTTCATATAACTTCATATAAACTTGTAGCTATAAGCATTTTGAGATCTATTATTATGTTATAATTTTTTTTTTAATTTTATAATGATGTACTATTATATTTATTTGGTATTAATGGAAAAAGTGTTATTTTTATATATACATTTGGTAGAGTCCAGTACCAAGCGAGTACCTACCGTACCAACTTAGTTGATATATCGACTTAGTCGATTGGTAATGGTATAGATTTTCATGTACCAAGTTAAACTTGGTAAGTACATGGTATTAACAAAATACAATTGGCATACCTATCAAGTCACCCCTATGAGTAATACTAGATGTAATAATTTAATGATTTTTTTAATTAAAGCATACCGAATTCACTATCGATCGATGTAACAAATAAAATATCGTTCTTGTGAGCAAAATTTTACGACTTTCTTTTATATCTCTAACTTGCTGTTTGCAAATAAAACACCATTAATGACCAATTTGTTGTTACGATGCAACGATTGATCACATCTCCTTTTGTTGAAACGTTTAATATAACTTAAATTAACCTTTGCCCAATTCTCTTATTTTGCAGAATTCTCCCTACGGGCATCCTTGATTTTAGAGTTATGTTATTTTTACCATCTTCAAATTTAAGAAAATAACATTTTTACAGCTAAAATTGATAATTTTTTCATTTTTGATCCCCGTTGTTTTTAAGAAAAATAAAATACCACCATAATTTTGACCCTCTTCTCTTCTAGTAAAATTGTAAATTCCTGGGTTAGCCATCTGGTCATGATATCCAGAATGTAGTTTCACCATCAGAGGCAGAAGAAGAATGCAATATAAAGAATAATGCTCCCTCTTTCCCGAAAAGTTAGTTTCATTATTTTTTTTCCCGAAAAGTTAGTTTCATTATTTTGGTTGTAAACTTGAATCAACTTTTACCAATAATTTAAATTAGTTTAACCATGCTTAGGCTACCCACAATGATTTCATCTCACCATCCCATTTCATTTAATCACTTTAACACTTTATCTCATCCACCTCATATTTCAACTACTCATTTCATTTAACCCCCTACAATGACTAAATTAAATTAAATTTCAACTCCCTCCAACTCATCATTCTATACCCCACCACTTTTATTTTATTTATATTCTCTATTCCACTTTTATTTTATTTATATTCTCTATTTTTATGATTAGTAAAATAATAATTATTATTATTATTATTTATAATTTAAAAAATATTTCACACTTAATTAAAAAAATATTGCAACAATTTATAGGAAATAAATAATGATTTTTTTTAAATAAAGGCTAAAATGAAGAAGAATAATTGAGAAATGAGTGTTTTTTTTTTTTTTTGGTGTCCAAATCAAATGAAACTTGTATCAAATTATAGGGAAAAAATGATGAATTTTGGTGAAAAAAATAAAAATAATAATTTACTAGATGATAATTCAGCTCAAAGAATTGGGATTAAAAAAATTCGAAAATTCGACGGACCAATAAGAACGTAACACTTGGCACAACCAGAAAAAAAAAAAAAAGGAAATTTCAACGGGATGAATTTTTTCATCCCACAATTTCATTTCACCCATTTCATCCAACCCATTGCATTATTTCATCTAAATTAAACCCATTTCATTTACCTTTCAACCAACCCATTGTACACCGTCTAATGAAAATCGAAAACTTGTTACCGATGTACCATTATAAATACTATAAGTAACAAGTTTTCGATTTTCATTAGGATTTCTCAAAGTTGACTCAAGTTAACAGCAAAAAAAAAAAAAGGTGGGACAAACTTTCTGGGAGAGTATAAAGTTGTACCAACCAGGCCCATCCCGCTATAAACCCCTCATCTTGAGAAAATATGAGAGATCCAACTGGCCATGAAAATTTCCGTACACAACGAACTGAACCTCGTCATTTGGTTCCAGGCTCATGAGCTCATACATAAGCAAAATCCTTACGAAATGGAACAAAGGGAGATAGGATACCCAAAGGATATCATGCAACCTTAAATAAGAAAGTAATCAGCTGCACTTTCAATGGAGGAAGACTTCAAGAAACCAAAACCAACACTACCGGGGAAAACTTAAGGGAAGAAGAAGGGGAGAGAGAGAGAGAGAGAGAGAGATATTCGATCAAGAGCTCGAAAACTTGCATACGTGGAAGTTAACTTAAAATTATTGCTCAAAGTTCCTTTGTACAAATATAAAAAAACTTGCATACATGTAGAAGGAAAATACACGAGTGGCCAACACCCACACCAAATTAGCCATTACACAGTGCATGACATGGGTGTACATAATTCTTCTGTAGATTAAAGGGATAGACAGACAAGTAACTAACATTTCATAAACTGATAATTCTAGCTTGAACATTAGAAAACCTATAGCAACAGTAAATACTCACATCCATCCCAAAAAAGAGTGGCATTGTACATTCCACACTCTTTCAAGGATGTAGCTTTATAGGATATTGCACTCTAATTATTTCCATTTTTAGAAATTTGACACTTTCTTTGGGACGGAGGGAGTAAATATCAAAGAGCTGAACTAGTAACCCAAATCTGCAGGATTAACTCTTTTTCTGTAAGATCGGACAGAATTGGAGAATCACTTTTAAGAACCTGATAATCAGCCTACAGCACAACATTCTTAAGGATCATAAGGTTAAAAAGTAATTTTACAGAGTTAGGGTAGATAAACCTTGCATGCACGTACACGCAAATATGCTGCAAAAGTGTGCACCTTTTGGCTAGCATCATGAAATAAATTTGAAGAAGGCATCGTATGTCCACAACTGATATTCAAATTTCCAGACCGAGAGTTAAAAGTGTGGTCCCACTTTTACTGCCCGGCTTTAAAAAAGGGCAAACCCCGGTGCGCCAAGCGGGGGTTGGGAGAGGGAACCATTTGCTAGAGCCTTTCCCTGACAATTGCCAAGAGGCTGTTCGCCAAGGTTCGAACCCGTGACCTTATGATCACCAAAGGAGCAACTTAACCGTTGCGCCAACGCTCGCCCTCTACTGCCCGGCTTTAAGCACTAGAAAAATATACTCTTAAGTTCACTAGGATAATACTAGGGCATTCCCTAACCTAGGGTATTGCACGACTTTGGGCACTAGCATAAAGTGCAACCACTGGCCTGGGACAACCCAGCTTCGGGAACCTTGAGGGTTATCTGGGATGGAGTAAAGAGAGGTATCACATCCAGCCAGTCACATATGTGCTATGTCAAGCACATGCAACATTTGCCTGGTTATTGAGGAAGCAAATTGTGGCCCCCATCAACAGGAAACTTGACTTACATCCTTGAAGGGTAACTAGGATCATGATACATGACAGGAGATCATTGACTATTCTGTGTCATCTATTATTTCAATATTATCAGAGTACCTTGTCGCATTCCTGATTCACGAAGAATTGTGGTAAGCATGGAATAGTGTGTTTAAGGGAGCAACTTGATAGATTTCTCTCTCATAAGCATTTCACTTTATCTCTTAATCAATCCTGCCTTAGGCCTCAACACGTACTCCCAAGGTTCCTTGATTGTAACATGTCACGTCAAGCATACTTTGACCGGCACACATTAGTCATCCCCCACCAACCAACACGCACATTATAAATGAAGAAAGCCACATTAAGCAGACCTGTTGTTACACATGTATACATTTATTTACTTGAGATGAATAACAACCAACACTTTTTCCATATCTAAAATATTGTTTCAACAGAAGGTAATTAAATTGTAATGGAGTAGCCTATAAAAACTGTTGCAAAACCAAAATAGAAAGATGACACATACACTAAGGTGTTTCTGGTTCATTGGACTGAATAGCTTAAGCAGCATTTTCAAACTAGACGAACAAACAATTCTAATTGGGAAAAACACGGTTACAGGAACTCAACCGAGAACCACCTACTGACAATGAAACAGTTAACTTATCTACTTAAATTTGTGAAACTACAAACAAGGAATACATAGACAACATGATAGACCTAAGAAAGTGGGGAAAGGGGGAGGCAAAGAAGATTAGTATAAGAGACATTACCTTGGAGAACGGAAGAACAGGGGACTATAAGCTCTTCAGAAACCATAGTGTAAATTCACCACTAGAGTATGGTTACGGAGTTGGATGGAAAGGTGAGAATCTGAAATGCAACTTAGCCTGGAGTTGCACAGGCTTCTTTTCTCAGTAAATGACATGTAATCATCCTTCCCTCAAAACAAGTATGAGAATAAAAGAATTGCGGGGACATCAATTACGCCAAGATGTTGAAGCAAATAACCACAAGGCAAGCTTCTTAGAGATTGATTGAGCATTTTGAGAAGAAGAATTGCCATAACATACTGATATTGACAAAGCTTCTTAGAGATTGATTGAGCATTTTTGAGAAGAAGAATTGCCATAACATTTTTCCATGTTGGGAAAACATGCAGCATAGCATAAGTTTCCAGTTCCTTAGAAAAACAGATGACCAAAAATTATTTATGAAGCACTCCCTCTGGCCTCAAATATAAGGAAAAAAAGACAAATTTCTTTGGCCTTAAAAATTAAGCAAATTTCATCAATATCAATGCAAAACTCATTGAACAAAACAGTATTTGATACTCTTTTACCAAAAATACCCCTAATTAATTATTCCTTTTCAAAGATAAGAGCACATTTATTAGACATTTAATATGAGGATATTATAAATTCTAATATGTTTTTGTTATAAAATCAAGATAGTTAAACTACTTTAAATATATTCTTAATCTGAGTGAAAGTAGTTATTTTGCTTATAAATGATGCCGGAGGGAGTACACTACATGGACCAGAGAGAAATAGTTAAATTACCAAAGGTTCATGGAAAATACTTGAGACATGTTTGAGTTCAGGTATTTTTCTAAAAATAACTATTTCAACACATCAATCAATATCCAACAGTCTCGAGGAAATTTCAAAAAGCATGAATACCATTATTGATATCGTCAAAGCATTAAGTCAAATAAGCTACATAATTATGACTCCAACTCCTTATATTAGCAGTGAGTTGGGAAGGTAAGCCATGGTATTCGTGGTCACTATTTCCAAAACTTAAGCTTTGAGACAAGTTGGCGGCTAACATTCTATCACAGTTCTGCATGCATGACTTGTAAGCCTATATGCATGATACACCTTTCAAATGTTAGCCCTCTCCTTAACCTCTCAAACCTCCGAATAAAGGGGTGACTTAGATCTTTTACTCATTTATATGCTTTTGAAAAGTCCTACTACATGTTCTATAAACTTGAACAACCATGTACTATGTACGCTGTTATCAGAAAGTAATTGATCACCAAAACTCCATTAATACCATCATACTGATGACTTAAAATACAAATATAACTGAAGTTCCATACCTGAGCATTGCCTTTTAGTTCCTGGCTCTGAATGGAAGTTAATGTAACAAAACTCATAAGCTTCCACTTGAGCTTTCAAGCGCTACTTCAATTTAAACGCAAACAAGTAAAAAGGAAAAGTTCCCACTTAAGAAGACTATCCAGTGATACCTATATACAAAAAAGGAAATGAAGATTTGAAGAACAAGACTGGTAAAAATGCTATCCTTGGAGCAATTAGTGCTATAACAAGAAGATTGCTTAAATTGGTGAGCACTGCCATCCATGAAACCAGATCTTGAAAAAAAAAGGTGATTAACTGAGATATTTAAAGCCTTATGTGAACTTGAATCCTATAAATGTGATATACATTATGTGTATAGGAAAAAGTTGCAAGTCAAGATTGAAAAGATGAAAGCAAAATACATGAACTTAGACAGCAAATAAGTTCTCATAACAAGATTAGATTGCAGCCAATTCCAAATATGGTAAATTATCAGTATGAGTGAAACAAATTGTATTGCTATCACCTAAAACTGAAATGACTTAGCCTTAAATTATAACACCATATAAAGATTTTTTGTTTTCTTAGCCTTTAAAGTTTATTAGTGTGCACAAGTGTGCTGGATTATTGTCTGGAGTTTAATAGCATACAGCTGGGGCAAGGACTCTATATGTGTCGAAAATAATTTCACTAGCGATCCTAGTTAATATTCTCAAACCATATCCTCTCTCTCTCTCTGCTGAAACAACACACGTTATATATTCAATGCTTCCACTTTTCACTATATTATGTCCGCCGGTTTCACTAGTTACCCTATATGGTAACCATAAATGTGTCTCTCTCTCCCCTCTCTCTTCACCCCTACACATACAGCTCTTTCTAAAATGCATGCACAACTCCATTGTTGAATTTATAAGTGTCCAAGAACCCGATGAAAGAATAAAAGGAAAAGGGGGCAAGACCTAGACACAACCCTCTAGAAGCAGAGCCTGTTGGTTACAAATTTTAGCGGGTTCACGAGTAAAACACCAACATCACAGACCTACTTTGTATTTTGGGTGAAGTATGTATATGACATATGATTATTAGGGTATGCCTTTCTGTTTTTAGGGATAAGTTGATGCTCAAATTATATCCCCATATAGAGGTAGTGAATTGTGGGTTGAGAGAGAGAGAGAGAGAGAGAGAGAGAGAGAGAGAGAGCATCTCACAGTTCACTATCTCTGAAACAACACACATTATGTTCCTTTTTCACTTTATTATGTGTGCTGATTTTTGCTGTTATCCTAATATACTCCATATATCCACCTATCTCTCTCCTCAACACATTTACAGCTCTTTCTAAAATACATGCACAAATTCATTGTTTTCACTGATATAATATGTGTCAAGAACCTGAGATGTAAGAATAGAAGGAAAAGGGGGTTACAGGTAGACACAACCCACCAAGGGGTAAAGCCCAATTAACTACAAAATTTTGGCAGGTTAACGGGTGGAGCGCCTGCATTACAGACCCGCTTTGTTATTTGGGATGAGTATACACATGCGCGCACACACACACACATAATATATGTGTGTGTGTATATATATACTCACTCCGTCCCATTACAAACTAGACATTTTAAGGTTGGCACACGAATTAAGGAAAAGCGAATAAATTTATTGTGTGTATGGAAAGTGAGATAGTGATTGTTAGTGGGGTAGGGGATAGTAAATGAGGTAGGTGTTGTGTGTATGACAAGTGGGGCCCATTGATTTTAAAGACTTTCCCCTTTTGGATTGTCTAGTTTTCAATGGGACACCAAAAGAGGAAATATGTCTAGTTTCAAAAGGGAAGGAGGGAGTATATGAAGATTAGGGTATGCACTTTGTTCAATTCTTTGGGTTTAGTATGGTGCTCAAGTTTATTCTCCATGTCTTTGTATACTTCAACTTTCAGAGATGGTGAATTGTGAGTTGCACTCTCTCAGTCTCGAATTGAGGGGAACACCAGATAAATTTGTGTCAATTTATTTGGTTTACATACCTTGTTTGGCGCATTCTGTAGCAAAGAGAGTTTGATTACGTTCATCCTGCATGTATATCATCAAATTAAGGTGGGAGGAAGGATATGTTTCTATTGGCATCTAAGGATAATTTCCAAAGATCAGTTATAAGTTATAACCCGAGCAAGGATTGCTCCTTTTGGCATCCAAAGATAACTCCGCTAGATATTCTAATCTTATTTCAGAATAATAACAGGAATATAGTACACTAGAAGTTCCACTAGGAGAAATTAAGTTACTTTCACTCACAGCTTACCACTACCGCCATAATCTCTCACTCTCTATCCATCCCTTCCTCCCTGCACAGGCATAGAGGCAAACTCAATCATTCATCCTATGATTGACATAGAGATCCAATTCATTGTGCACGTAAGCAACTATAATATACTTTTATGAACCTTAGATGCTACATGCTAGTGGAAGGTGCGCTATCAAACTTCAAACTGTGTGTTTATCCTTCGAAACTGTTAGTAACCTACTATGCATAGATGTCTCGGTCAAAAACCAACAGATACAATTATAGGTACCAAATTTCTAAATAACTTACATAATCATTTATCAATGCATCAAGCAGGCCAGACACTGGATCCAGCTAATGTTGAGCAAAGCAAATAAACTGAGTCGTTTAAGGGAAGTTAGCTCTTCTTCATCGGATTGAATCTCATTTTTTCACTAAATAGCCATGCTCAAACCTTACTAGGTTCTCAATGTTCAGATCTGAAGTACTTCCATGCATTTGAAGCTCGTGACTAGCTGACTAGGGTGCTCAATGTTTGATAGGTGATATCTGTTAAACCCTTTAGTGCTGAAGATGAACTGTTGAAATGGTTTTCAACACTACTTAGAGGTATACTCCTCCAGGTTATGCGCCAGTGTAATGATTTCTTAGGTGGTTTTTTTAATGGGTATTAGGCACTTAGCAGAGAACATCAGAATCTTTCTTGAGTTTTCCTTTTGCACTAATAGAAATCCTCAAGCCATATCTTAAATCCTAGGAGAAATTCATTTGCAACCATGAGGGATGGATTCGTTTTCTTATTATTAACTAACTGGATACTCCCTCCTTACCATTTAACAAACTGCAAGCAGAGGATCCATTTATTTTAGCAGTTCAGTTAAATTGTTGGCAGAACAAGTGACCACATTGACTTCGTATAGTTTCAATACAACTTGCCACGGTTTCCGAGCCAATATTGAGCTTTGAAGATCGTGAAAGGCAAGATCATGCAAAATTAACAAGCCAAGATTTGGCTCCAGCAGAACCTGATTATTCTATTTCATCAGAACCACTGCTAAGCAAGTTTGCATTTCATACGCACATAACCCATAAAACTCATGTTATTTACTACAAACAAAGTATAGTTGCAACCATATCCCAACTGGATAAGTTTCATTCAAGATATAGAGAAAAAGGAACAGGAACACTTACTTTTGATGTTTTCAAGTACATCCTCTAACCACATGAAACAAGTCCCAGTGAGAAGCGATTCACTAGGGTGAATCCCAGCACTCTGACTGACTTTATGCCTTTCTACAAAGCCTCTGGCTCTAATGAAGACAGTATTGGTATATTTGATTCTGCAATACGACCTATGAAAACAGTTTCTAACAGGAGCTTGAATCCATGTTTGACCAAAGCAAATCACTCGAATAATGAAACTTTCTTAAGAATCAGGAGAACAGAAATATAATGAAAGAAGATTACGTACAGGTGAAAACGGACACCTTGAACGGTAGGAGTGAAATCCCTGTGAGATTAGCCACATGGATTACAACATAGATTGCCAAAACGATAGACTTTTGGAAACAGATGATGTGTTCACACTGGGTTAGACCATATGTAACAAAAATGTGGATTGATACAATGCATAAACACCGTTTAGATAAATCAAGCCTGTCGACTGAATTCAATCTTCAGAAGAACAGGTTGATTGTATTATGTATACTGTACATCTCAAGCAATGGAAATAAATATACAGATGATTATTGTCATTCTCCAAAAGATTTGGAAAGGAGATCCCTAGCCCAATTTTTGAGGAGTCATTCATCCTTCATTGTCAATGCTATTATCGCTAGAGGCCATCTGTCTTGTTTCTGAAGACAAATTTAATGCACCCCTTTCGGAGGATGACCCTAGCAAACGCCGAACAACTGGGGTCTCAGCTGAAGTTGATACAGAGAGATTGTAAGTGAACACTCCCATAGGGTGGTCAAACTTGCAACTTGGACCAAATTTGCAAATTCCATAACGTGAATAGAAAATGCATAAAGGTTCCCCCTGTTGAAAATTAAAACAAAATCAGTCGGTCATGGTACCAAGAATAACACTATTCAAAAATATTCACCCATAACCCACAACTATCAATCTTTTCTTTATGTGTTTTAAACTTGAGAGCTCTCAAGGAATCTCTTTACTCACAATCATGTCAATATTATTCCTTGAGCTAAGGTTTATTTACTGCAGAGAAACTAAAATTCACTTCACGTGTAGTTAAAACTTGTTCCCATCTTCATTTACCCTGTTTTCCCAGATAAATATGTGAAATATCTAAGATACAATGCTAAGAGCCAACTGTCTGCAAAGATAATGGTGTGAGACAAAGAGAGAAAACATTGATTGACATTTTTCTTCACCAAAGCATCACTTGCAAGGATCCAAAGGAAAATATCTATTATCTCAAAAAATATAGAAAGCTTGTGCTTATGCAGATGAGCGGTAACTTTCACATGGTTCACCTTAAAACAAAGAAAATACTATACTATCATAATTACTCCTATAGCTAAAACAATCACATTTAACTAATCGAGTAAAAGTCTCTTCTTATTTTCCAAATCATGCTTCCCTAGGTGTTTCAGCGGTTCGGTTCAAACCGCGATTTGAGACCGAACCGAACCAAACTATGTGGTTTGGTTTGGTTTTTAACGATTAACGGTTCAGTTCGATTCCAAAAATTTATAAACCATGCGGTTCGGTTTGGTTTGCAGTTTGACTCCTCCAAACCGAATCAAACCGAACCGAATCAAACCGAACCGAGCCAAACCATTTCGAGCTGAACCACCAAACCAAACCACCGAGTTGAACCGCCAAACCGTTATATTAACCGTTGATTATTTTTTATTTATTTTCCACCGTTGATTTTTCAAACCCTAACATAATCACCTATTCCAAAATATAAATACCTAATCCCTTTCCCACTTCCTTTCTTTCCCGTTTCCAGTTCCGACGCAGCGGCGCCTTCTCTCTCTGCGCCATTTCCAATTTTCCATCAACGACAACGAAGCTACTAGGTTTCCGACCTCACTCTTCCTCTTCCTTCGCCTTGACCTCACGGCTCACTCTTCCTCCACCACACTCTTCCTCCGGCTCACTCTTCCTTCGAAACCCTAACCCGCCTCACCAATTTCCGGTATTGAAAGTTAATTACTTGTTCATGGGATTTAATTCCTTTTGAAATGGTTGTGTATTGGGGTACAGAGATGGCACCCAGATCGTTGTTCAGTTCCGGGGAATTCAATTTTCGTTGAGAGATAACGAACCAAATTTATTTTAATAAATACTCCCTCCGTCCCATAATACGTTACTCATTTACTGTTGAGAACGGAAAATAAGGAATAATGTTATTAAAGTAGGAGTTGTGAGTGGGTAGGAGAGAGAAAGTGGGGTAGAGAATAGTAAGTGGATAGTTGTTGTAAGTATGACAAGTGGGTTCCATGAATAAAAAAGTATTAAAAAGTTTCCTTTTTAGAAAAGTGGGACGCCCAAAATAGCAAAATGGGTAAGGTAATATGGGACGGAGGGAGTACTCCATATATATGTTCTTGCTTTTTGGATAACCAAATATTCCAAGGTTTATTAACCTTTAACAGTCTTTTGTAGTTCAAATCACATTTGGGAGTATTTTTGCTTCGTAGCTTATTACTTACTTTGCCTCTGTCAAACACCGTATCTTATGTCAAGCACTCAAACACGAGCACAATTGTTGGTTGATTTTGGGCTTATGGCTGGTAATTGTTTAGGAATACTAACATTTTGAGCTTGTCACAGCAATACAGCGAAGACATTTTATGCTGCAAGCATTTTCTTTGAAATACTTAATCAGTTTGGCAAAGTTCAACCTGATGTGAGTTTCATATGATACTATCAGTTTCTACGTTAATGTTTATCATTTTTATATTCTGTCTGCAATCTAATAGCTTTAGCATATACTGGATTACTGTTGGGAAGGTAAGGTTGGTGGTTTTTGCTGGCTGATATTATACCCATTTTGCAGCTTGAGCAGAGACAAAAGTATGCAGTCTGGAAAGCTGCAGATATTAGAAAGGCTATAAAAGAAGGAAGGAAGCCAGTCCCAGGGCCGCCCGGTGGCGAGAATGATCTATCACAAACATCAAGCGGTGAATTTGTATGATCTTAACCCAATGTAAGTCCTATATTCAGCTTCTCATTTATGCATCAGCCTCTATTTTGTTCAACACGTACACGTTTTGAATTTCAAGGAGCTGGTGCACCTGAGGTCTAGACCGCAGTTCGGACCGCGGTTTGAACCGTTTAATGAAACCGCGGTTTGAGACCGAACCGAACCAAACCGAGGTGGTTTGATTCGGTTCGGTTTGAAATTTTCATGGTTTGGTTCGGTTTGGGATTTCTCCAAACCGAGTACTAGCGGTTTGGTCTCTAAATTTGTCCAAACCAAACCAAACCGAACCATTTACACCCTAACCCACAGGTGATACATATCTGTACCATGACACAATGCTAGGATTGCCAGCATGAGAATGCAGTTTCAACATGCAAACCACCTCATACCAACTACCAGATAGGAAAAAGGTCATTTCCAACCAGACTAGTCAAGCTGCATCATAATTTAGTTTCACCGAACACATATAGATATTAACACTAAAAGTTACAATAATGCAAAGTAATGACATATGTACTCCACTAAACTAATATGGGAGAATTGCAATTTGATCAACAAGGCTTCAAACAAATAACATGCATAATTGCATTGAGAATCTGAGATCAATATTGCATCCTATTTATTATAGACCATAACTCAACTTCAGGAAATCCAGAAATCCCACATGCTTTACTAGACTGACCAAGTAATTGCCACAACAAAAATGTCTTCACCTGGATTATAATGCAATTTTGATGTTTCTCTTTCATAGATCCAATCAAATAAAATTTCTTTTACACAAGAATCAATTTTTTGAGCACGAAGACACCTCTAGGACCTAAATAAATGTAACACTACACGATTACAGGAAACAAGCAAAGAAAGAAGAACAAGGAAATGATAAATTAGAATAGCATAGTTGCATTCATAAGTCAGGTATGACAAAAGGAAGTTGCTGCAATCTTGATTTCCAACTTTGTAAGTGGAAAGAGCTGAAAGAACAGCTCATGGTGAATTACTAGACATTGGCATTTAAGCAAAGGTACACGAAATAATTGAGCCCAAGATATCAGGTGCATCCGTCTACTGCTTAAGTTTCTTTCCTTTTGTTCCTGCTTCATTGTAGATTATAAATCTAGACTATTAACTACAGTGACTTTGCAGTAGCATGTGCAAGCAGATGATACTCATTGTAGCATACACAAAATTTTACTGACAAGTGTAAGCAACTGAAGCGGAACTAACCGGTCGTAAAGGAAGGCCAATTGGACTCAAGACACAGTCAGGCAAAGGAATCAGTCTCTCTCTAGGATGATGAAATCTGCAAACAGAACCAAACTTACAGTCTCCAGTCTTCAAGTAAAATTGGCATTCAGGCTGACCTGGTCTCTCAGGGAAGACATTCTCCCTTGGTAATGCATAATATCCAGCAGGTATAGATCCAGTTTGGTATGCAGTATATGTCCCTTGTAATCCTTCATTAGATGCTTCAATTTGGCGAGAAGCACCAGGAACTTGACTGTTTCCAGCTGTCTGGTGCTGGCCCTCTGATGATGGAATAGAGCCTACTTGACCCTGAAAGGAAACTTCTGCATAAGAAATGCTGTACGTGTCTGAATGTTATAAGTTTTACAAAAAAAGCTATCATATTCAGACAGCTAGAAGTGTAAGAAATAGATGCAGTTTAGAACCATGACCCTAACTATGCATAACAAAAGTATATGTAAGAAACAGGAGCGGTTAATTTTCATATGCCATCGTCAGGTAGTTATGACTTAACTTATCGCAGGAATAATCATGAGGTAATATACTCTTCAGTGTGTGAAAAATTCACTTGGTTAAACCACATCTCAGATACCTGTGTCCTTAACTCTTAACATAACCAAGCTTCTTTTTCAGATTCTCCAATGGAGCAGAGACCTCAGGGACATTATTGCTTATTAATTAGCGTTTCAAGGATTCTGAGAGCATAAATGTAACAAAGTTACATCTGCATCTGCTCATAGCATGAACATTTTGGTGAGAAGGGATCTACAGGGTGAATCTTTACATGTTGAAGGTTTGCCTAAGACACCTATACTCACATTTGGCTGCTAAATTGTGTACCTCTCGAATCGGAATCTAAGTCTATGAACTTGCAGTTTGAAACAGAATCCCTGTTCAGATTAAAAAAAATAAAAGAACTTGTCCATCATCACTTCTTGAATCAACAAAAGCAAGAATCAACATAATACCATACCATTTCACATTTCTTTAAAATAGAAGTGCTGAACTTAATAAGATAAATAATGAGATTCAGTTTAATATGATGAAAGAATGATATGGGGCTAAACTGGAGTGATCTGGGTGGCGGCCGTTCGGAGGCTGATCAAATGCAAGCAAAAAGGTTCAATTTCGAGTGAGGTGCTAGACGCAAAGGCAAGCTTGAATTCTTGAATTAGGTCCCAGAGTTGCTGATGGTTGAAAAGTCACAAGTTATTGACTTACAGTAACAGTAATAATGATGATGACTACGATGATGAAAACCACAACGGCAATGATAATTCTAACTATGAGCATAGGCAAAGATCCATGCGTTTAGCTGCCTATCATGGAACATAATTAGGGAGGGAAATAGGTAAGATGACTCATTGGTCCAAGCATCGTTCGTTTTGGGGAGAACTATTTCCGTTATTGTACCATTCAAGTTAGCTCAATTAAAGGGCCCATGAAGCATAGTTCTTTTTGATCTGTGTGCCAGTCACCTTGACTTTATTTTAGGAACGGGTGTAGTATCTTTAATCTGGGATTAATGGGGTCCATCAATGTAAGTCGGGATTTTGATCACTCGTGTCTAGGGTTTATTTAGTCAGGACAGAGGTGACTTGTAGGAATATATGGTCCTAGTCCACTAGTATTATTTTGTAGTAGAGTGTTATATTGATGCTCCAGTTTGTTGAGGGGAAATTGTAAGAAACTTTATCTCAGCATAGTCTCATGTTCTCTCGGCTTGAAGTGAGATGACTATATTCACTCACTTCAAAGCTCAACGTTCAAGGTTTTTGCAATGGGAGAGTGATGGAGAATGCACAAATGGGAGATTTCAGGGCTTTGCAGCAAGTTGACTTGGGATATCTTGTACACCATTTAAGATTCATAGGGTTTTTTTATGCTGGAATGGTTGTGGTAACTGTGGCTTTTAGGTAGCTGAGATAATTCGCATTTCTCAATGGTCTAGAGAGTGTGCAGGGATGCACAAGTGGGAACTTTTTAGATTGTCCAGCAAGTAAACTTGGGATATACATTGGGTTTATTTAACACATGCTAGAACAATATGGTAATTGTGGCTTTAGCCATTAGGTACATGAGGTAGTTCGGTTTAAGCGATATTCGTTAGATACTCAACAAGTTTCATTATTAATCTAGAATTTAAATAGAAATTCCAATTCAGAAATTCTGCTACTTTTTTCCCACTCGCTTTCATTTCTACGTACACCAACAGGTTCGTTCTTGAAATCTTCAGGGTTCATCATGTCAATGAAGTTTAATATCTATTTATAGCAATCACCCACTTGAACCATCAGTCCTCCCTGAAGTGAAGACGATAAATATTCACAGATTGACAAAGAAAGGAATGAATAAAATAACTTACAGTGTATGTGTTCCATCCAGGAACTGATAAGACTCCCTGTGGTAGAAGCATAGGCGCATAACTTGAAGGGCCTTGCCAGCGTGGACTGGGAACAAACGAAGCTCTGGACAAGGGCATGTTTGTAATTCCTCCCGGAAACGATTGTTGGCCAGGACTTGTTGGCGAAGGGACTGAAGGATAAACGGGAGAACCACGAAATGAAACCATCATATGAGATGGTTGAGGGTGGTGGAATTTGCAAGTGCTTCCAAACTTACATTGTCCAGTTCTCAGATAATAAGCACACTCAGCTTCATTCTGTATGCAAATAGAAGAATGGAAACTTAAATGAGAATACCATATCTAAGTAATCAACAGTTGCACGTCTACCCCAACCGACCATAACTCTGCAATTACATCAGACCCTCACACATCTAAAGTATTGTGGTTCACATTGCATGTCAAGCATGCAACCTAGGATGAACTTCACATAAAACTGATGATAAATTCAACAGATTTTCGTTGTTATGGAAAAAAATACTATTATTTCTACTCATTCTTCTCCCTCTTACTTTCAATCATCCATACATGTCTATTATTATTAACACATCAAAGTGGTGGCAGGCAGATGCCAATCCCCATTTATTCCCCCACGTCCCTCCTTTCAGATAAATAACGGATATTGATCAGCATGACACACATAAAGAACAGAGAGTGCAGGTAGGAGATATCAATCCATCCACTGTAATTAGTAATCTTAGTTACAAAATGTGTGCATGTGATGTGAATTCTTGGGTATGGCCCATGGCCAAATTTGTAGATCACCGCACAAGAACAATTCGCTATTTCATTTTTGTCAATTTTATTGCATACTAGTGATTAGAGCTATACCAGTTTAATCAATGCCAAAATCATAGAGCTTAAATTCAAAGGAGGTCAAAATAATCTTTCTTAGAGTAGTACTACTACAATTAAGAACCAAGAAATCATAACCTTCTTGCATCATTCCTCACTTTTACTGAAATTTTGTAAAGGAGCCACACATTGAATAATTCTCCTTTTAATCATGACAACAAACAAAAAGATTGAGCATGCAAGTGCAGGGCAAAAAAAAAAAAACGAGAACCTGAAATGTGCCATTAGTCTTTGCGTAAATAAGAAAGGGGCAGTCCGTAAAATAGAAAATGCATCCCTCCTGATTTCTCTCAAAATTTAGCTATGTTGAGTCGCTTTGCTGTACAGCAGTACACCACAAGTGCTCAAAACAAAGATTTATTTGCTGTCAACAGCATTGGAGCCTTAGAAGGATAATAAGGGAGAACTTCCAATATTTAACTTACGTTATAATTCAAAAGAAGTCTCTGCTTTGGTGAATAGAGCACAATGTGTTTATAGATTAGATCTATCAGAGGTCACCATTCGTGAACTTGAAATCCCGAAAGAGATTCAAACCTAGAAATGTTGACTGAAAACTTTTAAACATTTAAAACCTCGGTAGAAAACCAATAGAATTACACAAGAGAAGAAAATGCCACAAGAAATGCATCTGTGAAAGACACTTCCAGATCCAATGCACACTGATTTATATATAATCAAACGTCCTATCTCTGCACTCTGCATCACCATGCGTCATGCATCATTTTAATTTAGATGATTCTGAACCAAGAAAAATAATGATCGCACTTGCAAGTAGAAGTAAATGGAAACAGAAGGACAAGGAAATATGTGCCAGTAATTGCGAGTTTTTGCATATAAGACGTAAAGTTCATTCAGTAAATCACAAACAAAGAAAAATGCAAACCGGTCGAAGTGGATAACCCAACACATTTAGTGAAACTCTTCCATCAATCCCTGCCTTGTCTCTAGGATGATGGAACTTGCATGTGGCCCCAAACTTGCATGTCCCAGTCTTTAAGTAGTACTGTACTAGAGTTAAAGTATAAAAGAGAAGTATTAGGAATCTATCTTGCACATCCAACACGAAGGGTAAGCCAGTTTAGAATACAAAGACAGCAATACATTATACAAGTACATAGAGCCTGGTTGAAACTCAATCAACCTCAACAGAAACTCTTAAACATATACGAACATACAGAACCTTTAAAACAGCAGCCAAAAACAACTAATGAAAGTATAACCAATACTGGACATGCACAATGTCAATCTACATAGAAGGAAAACAACTCTTGAGTCAATTAATTAGGGATCATACCCATCTGTTTATCATTTCAAAGATGATAAACTTGATCCAGAAAGTAAAACATCCAATTAGATCCAATAAGTTAACATAACATGCCAGGTAATATTATGACAGACAACTCTGTTATCTCGCACAGTTCACTACAACGATTCTTACAGTACTAACTGCTAGAGAAATTCTTCTTTTTCAAAAATCCTAATCTTCATTTACTTTTCTTTATTTTCCTCCTTTTCACCTTTTTTGAGATAACAAAAGAATCTGCGAAAAAGAGAAATCGCTGAGGGGTTAGAACCCACCTACACGAGTGGTACACAAAGCACAAAATAACCAACGAGAAAAAGTCTATCTTTATCCGACAATTCAACGAGATAATAGTTTCTCCAATTTTCCATGATATTTTCCTAACGGGATTGAACCCCTAACCTCCTTGTTAGAGACAGGACAGCTATACTTTTACCATTGAAAAAGACCATAAATAAAATCAAGAGGAACGTAGTCATATAATGCTAGCAGGTTCATACCTGACATTCAGGTTGTCCTACTCTTTCTGGATACTCCCCTCTCATTCTTGCAGTGGCAATAGCCTGGAATCAGTGGAGGATGAATCATTAGCCGAGCAGAATTCAATTGTTTACTAGGACAAAAAAAAAACAATGGAAGGAACTGAATCGTGTAATACTAGCTAGACTATAAAATTTGTATTGAGTCAACATAAGAGTCAGTAAATACATGACATCAAATGAAGACCATGATTGGTTAAGCGATTTAGAGAATTATGTGAGCAGGAAAGAGTTTGCATCTTAGATGTAAATATGTACTGCATTTTTATAAATAAAAAATGTGATTCTCTCTGAATCAGATAATGCATGTAATAGATAGGGATTTGCAAAGGAACCCTGGTTTTGTAAGCAGGCTAGTTAGCAAGATCAGTTTGTAAGAATGTGTTTAATGCATGCAAAATCAGATGTCTCAGACAGACAATATACTGGAAGCAGCATCTGGTGTAGGGACACGTGTAATTAAATAGAATGAGAAATGATTGTAAATGGGAATAAAATTAGCCAAGTGGTGGAAGAAATCATTGAACGTGAATTAGATAGAAAGAATGGTATGTTGGTTTTTCCGTATCCGAATTGGCGAACAACAAATAATAATAATAAACACTATTATTATTATTACTAACTAATGCTTACAATGGACAGAGTACAAGTGCCTAATGCACACACTAATATATCTAGCACACACTAGATTGTAACTCACAAAGAGTCACACGCTCACTCTTCTCCAATTAGGCCAAGTCTCGTTCACAATTTGGGGAAAGCCAAATCCCTTATTTATACTTGTTCTCCACCGACATTAGTTCCTCCAAAAACTTCCAGAGAACTCCAACAACGGCCGTACCAAGCTTCCACATTCAGCAAATCTGGAACCTTCCTCGGTCTTCTTCACTTATGGTAAATTTCCAGCTTCTTCAAGAAATCTGCTCATGGACTAGGACAATCGAGAAGTGTCTGGAAAATTCCGGACCGGTGAGTCGGTGTTGATTTCAACACTCCCCCTCAACGCCGACTCTTTCTTCTTGAACTTCACATATTGTTTTCTTTGAAGAGCTTCCGTCTTATGTTGTTCTTCGGTGTCACTATCTGATTCCTTACGTGACTCGTTGATAGCTCCATAATGAGCGGCTTCCTCATAACCAAGTTGCCTTGGCCGAATGTCTTCCTCGGGTTTGCATCTTGTCTTTGTAATTTTTGGTGTCTCAAATGAGCTCAAGTTGAACGCTTCAAGGCTTGATGAAAGCTTTAGTGTCTCGGACATACCATTCTCAAGTACTGGATTTTCTTGATATTGATCCCCCATAATCTTTGACTTCTCTTCGCCAACGAGCTTCGGATCATCCAAATTTGTATCCGTAACCCCAATTTTCATTTCTTCTAAGTTGGCTTCGTCCAGGCTCCTCAATGCTTTTATGGTGTCGTTATCATCTAGAATGTCTTTACATCCAACATTGATCAAGGTTGCTAGATCTTCGAACGATCGACCTTCATCGAAGTCAATCTCATCTTCGCTTCCCACTTCGTCGATCCAATTCTCCTCGATAATTTGGATGGGCTTGCTCTTCAAACCATTCTTCTTCTTCTGGGTCGTCTTTATGAAGACTTACGTCTGCGAAAGATGCTTCCATGTTCCATTCTTCTTCACTGTCATACGGATCCTGATTAGTGACCACGTTGCCTTCAACAACCTTTTTTCGGAAAGGACAATCCTTTAGGAAATGCCCTTTTCGACCACAGTTATAGCATTCGTTGTTTCGCCTCCAATCATCTACTCGAGAGTTATCTTCATTTCTTTTCCAAGCTCCCCCTGCACGAGAGCATCCTTTGAACCTTGACTCCTCTAGCTCGTCCCAGATTTCGTCTTTCTTTTTCAATCTCGCATCAGGACGTCCTTGTTGCCTTCCGTGACTTCGGTGGCTAAAGAGTGCTTCCTCTGAATCCATTGTCTTTGGTGTTGAAGACCCGGATGTATGCTTATCCAAGGTTTCTTGACTGGCTAACAAACTCTCTAATTCCAATAGAGAAGGTTGAGTGGCCCAGCCGCGGATCGCCGTAACTAACCCCTTAAACTCTGGTCTCAACCCGTGGATGATTATTCTTTTCATCCGTTGCTCATTAATCTTTGAGTCAAGATCTAACTTCGAGATTTCATGGCAAAGAGATTTAACTTTATGGAAGTACTGACTTACAGTTAAATCTTGCTGCGTGGTTGACATTAGTTCATTCTCGAGCATCTGTAGACGAGCCTCATTAGTCCTCGAAAATAACGTCGCATAGGTATCCCATATCTCTTTTGGAGTTTGTGCATCCTCGACATGCTCCAAAAGTTCGTCTTCGACGCTAATCTTTAGCGCGTACATAGCCTTTCCGGCTTTCGCTTCCCATTTTCGGAATGCTTGAGTGTCCTCCTTTTCCGGTGGACTGGTCTCACTACCACCCACGACATTCCATAACTCTTGTCCTTGTAAGTACGACTGCATACACGTTCGCCAATACTTATAATTGCCATTATTGAGTCTCCTGACTCCACCAAATGCGCTTGCCGGATCTACCATCGTGACTTGGTACTGCCTCCGTGCACGTCACCAAGTAAGCCTGGTCTCTCGCCTCGAGCTTCACAGTCTCCTACTGTGCACCTGCAATGATCCCGAACAACGCCTCAACAACGGTTTCCGCGATCCCGGGTCGTACCGCTCTGATACCACTTGTTGGTTTTTCCGTATCCGAATTGGCGAACAACAAATAATAATAATAAACACTATTATTATTATTACTAACTAATGCTTACAATGGACAGAGTACAAGTGCCTAATGCACACACTAATATATCTAGCACACACTAGATTGTAACTCACAAAGAGTCACACGCTCACTCTTCTCCAATTAGGCCAAGTCTCGTTCACAATTTGGGGAAAGCCAAATCCCTTATTTATACTTGTTCTCCACCGACATTAGTTCCTCCAAAAACTTCCAGAGAACTCCAACAACGGCCGTACCAAGCTTCCACATTCAGCAAATCTGGAACCTTCCTCGGTCTTCTTCACTTATGGTAAATTTCCAGCTTCTTCAAGAAATCTGCTCATGGACTAGGACAATCGAGAAGTGTCTGGAAAATTCCGGACCGGTGAGTCGGTGTTGATTTCAACATGGTATTCCATCTATCCTATTACATGAATCCCCTATTCTAGTTCGAGATGTTGCAAAATAAGAATTCGCTACTTTCTAGAAAGACTTTTTAGCCAATTGTTCATAGTACCTATGGTGGTCCCACTGATTTGACACCAGCAGAGGATAATTTAAGGGTATTAAAGGAAACGTATATGTAGTCAAATACTTCTTTAAACCCAAGAAAGACAATAGCAGCAACTTATTTTGGCATGGAGAGAGTGTTATTTTTACTGAAACCGTACGGCTTTAGGTTTGGAGCAAGATGTTAAAATAGTAAAGAGAATTTGGCAATCATCTAACTAATATAATATGTTAGCTAAAGCTCACTTCACAATGTTCAAACAAGCACTAGTCTGCTAATAAACTCTGAATTTATGAACTTGTCAAAGTCAGCTGCAGGTTTTACCAGTTTTCGGTTAGGAGGATGATTGAATCTACATGTGGTACCAAATCTGCATAGGCCAGTTCTTATGTAATAAGAACAGTCAGGCTCTCCATCACGTACAGGATAAGGTCCTGGTTCCATTGCTTCCCTTGATCGCAAGCTCATTTGCCACAGTGCATCTGAAATACTCTTGGTGCTGTCAGTCAATTACGCTCACAATATTTGATAAAAACTACAGTAAACTGAAATCACATGAGTAAGAAACTCCTAGATATCAAAATAAAAATGTATTCACGATGCAATACATTTTCCTATGATGAAAAAAGTTTCATTTTTAACATACCTTTTTCAAAAGATAAAGTCTTTAATGCGCATGGAAATGTGAATACAATCTCGAGACAAATTTCAGAATCATAAGTAATAAGATTTCAAAGGACACCATATCCCATAATTTTAATTTTCAAAAAGGTAGTAGTGGATCAAACTCTCCATTAATTGATAGGGGGATTGACACATTCGCATTTCTTTCTGTTTCTTCCAGCCCCTTTTCTCTTTACTTTATATTTCCTTTTGATTGGCTTTGTAAAAGCAAGAGGAAGAAGTTAATTGTTGGACTCATAGCTTAATAAGTAACAATTAATGACAAGCATTGCCTCAATCATATGTACATTAGAACAGAGATTGAGCAAGAGAACCACTTTCATAAAAGCAAGAAATCCCCGCCTTTCCATCATTTTATAAACTTCCTTACACATAATCTAGAGCAAATTACCACAATTTCTGAACTTTCTTATGCACCAACAAGATCAAACTACCACATTTTCCATCAATTTCAGGAAGAAAAAAAAATACCCAATCCAGGCATGGAGCAATAGTGAATAACATATAAACACTGGGTCTGGAAGCATCATCAAATTCACGCAATTAAATTACAATCCGAGAAGAAAATAACTTTTAATGTCAAACTAGCATTTCTTCATCTCCAACTCCAAGTACAGGACTCCAATTCTCGGCCAAACACATCATAGCTGAGGTAGTGTAACTAGCTAACTGACAGTAATAAAAACAAAAAATCAACCCGAAAACCTTATTTAAAAGGGCACAAACAAAACATTCATCCGACAAGCCATAAAAGCCAATACAAAATTCCGAAAAAAACAGTGATGAACTGAACATCAAAACTAAACACAATTCACAGAAAAAAGTACGATCACATTCTCCATTGATCAAACCTTAAGCTCCCTGACCATCAATAACCAGAAACCGATGAAAATCAAGCTAAAATTAAAATTTCCAACATTCACAAACAGAAGGAAAGAGAGATTGGTGACCTTCGCTGAGGGAAGGAGACAAGGAAGAGGAGGAGACGACATCGGTGACAACAGCGGCACGGGAGGACATCTGAATTCCGGCGTCGACGAAGTCCATACCCGAATAACGCCGTACATCATCAACCATAACGAACTCCGGCAACGGTCATTTGATTTAATTAACCGTCGTATCCGTCCAAACTCAACTGAATTGAACAGAAGTGAACTCCGACTTCAATTCTCCGGCGGACGATCAAATTGTAGAGAGAGAAACAGAGGAAAGAGATAGAGGGTAGAGGGAGAAGTGGAAGAGTTCTCTCCTCTCCACAAACGAGGAGAAGGGGGAATAAAAACCAACCAACCAACCATACACACACACACTCACTCATCTCTTTTTTGCCTTTTTCTTTATTTCCACGGGAGTTTTTAATTCACTTTTAAAATTCTCCCTTGTGCCAGACCAGCGTGACCGGGATGAATTTTACGCTTCTTAAAAAATATTTTAAAAAATGAATAAAAATTAAATATAGGATAGAAAATAGTAATTAAAGTTAATGTGAAATAGGGAATAGTAATTAATGAGTGATTTTTTTGTAAATATGTTAACTTTATTTTATAAAAGTATAATGAATGATTTTTTTGTAATATGGGGTAGGGAATAATAGTTAATGATTGGTTTTTTAATAGGAGAGAGAATGAGTGAAAGGAATAGTAAGTTACTGATTGATTTTTTTGTAAATATGTTAAAATTATAAGGATATAATGAATTATTTTTTTGTAAATATATGGAGATGATAAGTGTATAAATATATTCAAAAACTTGCTATTTATGGAAAGAAATTCTTGGTCTGGGATGGACCAAAAGGGAAAGTAGAACCTTGGTCTGGAACGGAGGGAGTAATAACTAGTGTTACTCCCGTGTGATACACGGACATCTACTAACACATAAAAGACAAAAATTCATACAAATACAACAAAAAATAGAAATGTTTATATACATTGTAAAACACTTATTTGAAAACTATATTATCAGTACAAATATCAAATTGAAGATCACTAAAATAAATATATATTTAAGGGATAGTTAGTTTGTACAAAACGCGTTTTATATGTAAATTTCCGTTCTATTCAATAATACTCACGTTTGGCGTCCGTTTTTCAATGCTATGAAATTAAACGCATATTTTTTATGTAAAACATAGTTATTGTGTATTGAACGTGATATGTGCGTAATTTTAGTTAAGAAAAAGTGATTAAGGGAAGTAATTTGTCCACATTGTCACTTAATTTTTGCCAACGATTGGGAAAACGTAATATATCCTAGTTCTGAGTCTCCCAATCTTTCTCTTCAACTGCAATTCGGAATTCTGAACCCTAGTAATTCTCCAAACAAACAAATTACATGAAACTTTCAAGTATCATCAATTTCGACTTTTGATAAGTGATTTTGTTCTTGAGCGGTATTCAACTTCTACATCCACGTTTGATTTTTACATATTTTATTAATGTTATTGTTATATAATATTTTAAGATTTATGTATATAGATTAATGTAGTAGTACTATTTCCTCTGTCCCAAAATATATAATTAATTTTCATTTTTTTGAAAAACAATAAAGAGTGTTATTTTTTTACATCCACGTTTGATTTTTTTATTTCTTTCTTTCACGTGAGAGTTAAGACATATTTTTATAAATATATTATACTTCTAAAACATTAGGTAAATGTATAATTAATATTCATAATTTACCTATATATATTTATTATATTTTTCATATACTTTTACGAACTTAATTTTGACTATGATATATATAATACACGTTATATAAAAAATACATAATATTTATATTCCTCCTTTTTCATGCCGTATTTTTTGGCATATTTTAAAATAAAATTCGTACACAAAAGACGAAAATTAAAATAAAACAAACATGAAACATATATGCTTTTATACATTATGGGAGACCTTCTTGAAGACTACGTTGTTAGTACAAACATTAAAATGGTCAAAATTTCTTTATTAAAATAAAACAAACATGAAACTTAATTTTGACTATGATACATATAATACACGTTTGATTTTCATGTGAAAGGGGACGACTCGTGCCCTACGGGACGAGTCGTCCTGTCGGCGCTGGCAGGTACGTAACTGACTTGGAATTAGGGTTTTCCAAATAGGAAAAGGTATTTATAGAGTATAAATACTGCCTCCCTTTTGCCCTAGTAGTAACACACGAAATTTGGGTTTAGAGAAACACAAATTGAGAGTTTTCAATTGAGAATTGAGAATCAAAACACACCAATTCCATATTTCTCCATAGATTGAAAGGGGGTTTCAATCAAGGATCTAGCAATCCACCTAGAAGAGTTCTAGGGTTTGTTCAACGTGTGGATACACATAGAGGATCTTCGCAATTCAAGATCTAAAGCTCGTGATTCAAGGTTTGTTCATCAAGGATTCACAAGATCATCAAACCTAGAGTTGGAACAAGTTTATCAAAGACAAAGGGCATTGAGGTTGGTAATTCTATTTCATCTTATTTAATTAATCATCTAGAATGGATCCATGGCTCCGGGTTTTCGTGTTAATTTGCTTTTTTTCGCTGCGCATGAACCCACGAAACCCAACAGTGGTATCAGAGCCCCCTTCATGATGTTTATTTTAGATAATCATGATAATTATATAATGATATTATGTGAATTACCATGATGAGTATGATTTAGAATATGAATTTATATGGGTTTTGCTTATAGAAGTAATAGTATATTTTGATATGCCATGATTATGAAGAATTGAATTGTATGATTAATATGATTAATCTAGATTATGGGATATCAATTTCATTAATATGATTATTGTAGATTGATAAATTTATAGATCTTGAACAAATAGTTTGTTGAAGGGAATATGTTCATATTAAATGAGATTTTGCATGAATCATTAAACCCTAATTGATCAGAAATTTTGATGTAAAGATCAAATAAGATTTGTGATGCATCATCCCATGTTCATAATTATGCTCATATAGTTTTCATGACCAACCTTGCCATGTTAATTGATATACATGAAAATTGAACCTTCATTGAAATTTAAGTTTGCTTATGCCACCCATGTTTAAACACTAGTGAATACACGGATAGTTTTATGTAGGCTACGCCATAGCGAGGTACATTAATTCTATCTTTGTATGATCAAGATGAGGAAACGGTGATTCCTATACGTTTAAAATGGTTGAACTTAATTGGGCTATCAAAACAGTTTTGGGCCTAAGGCATAAGATGAGATTGAAACATGACATATGATGTCTATAATCTCATAAAGGATCTAAGAGTCATATGGAGATATGATTGATAAATGTTATCTACCTTTTTAGTTTAATTTTGAGCAGTCGTGCCATAGCCGACTTGAAATTAAATTAAAGTTGGGTCTTAGCCTATTAAATTATATTATGCATATTTGTATAAGAAGGTTATATAATTTAGTGGGAGTATTTGTGAAATACGTTATTTAATCTCTTAATTGAAATCGATACTTATATGTGTTCATATGTGTTGCATATCTTTGTAAATCAATGGCATCAAACACTAATCAAACTCTATCACTGCGATCAGTCCTTGAGAAGGACAAGTTGGAAGAGAATGGCAACAACTATGTGGATTGGATCCGCAGTTTGAGAATTGTTCTCAAACAAGAAAGGAAGTTGTACATTCTCGATGGACCCGTTCCACCCGAGCCTGCTGCTAATGCACCTCGAGCTGAAAAGGACAAACATAAGAAACATTTGGATGATTCTATTGATGTTGGTTGCTTGATGCTCGCTACAGTGTGTAAGGCCCTTCAGAAGGACCTTGAACACATGGATGCTTATGGTTTAGGAAACCATTTGAAGGAAATGTTTCAAGTGCAAGCACGTCAGGAAAGGTTTGACACCATGAAGTCTCTTCATTCATGCAAGATGATTGAAGGACAAGCTGTTGGGCCTCATTTGTTGAAAATGAAGGGTCACCTCGAACATCTTGAGAGGCTTGGATATCCTATCCAGTTGGAACTGGCTACGGACATGATATTGAATTCACTCCCTGAAAGTTATAATCAGTTCGTTATAATTATAACATGAATGGGATGAATAAAACTCTATCTGAACTGCATGGGATGCTTAAGAATGCAGAGAACAATATAGCCAAGAAAACCAATCAAGTATTGATGGTGAATAAAGGAAAGGGGTTCAAGAAAACCAAGGTTAAAGCAAAAGTTTCTAAATCGGAGGCAAAGGTCGCCGTTGTTGAGAAGCCTCAACCCAAATCCCAAAAGGATGCAGTTTGCTACCATTGCAAGGAAACTGGGCATTGGAAGCGTAACTGCGAAGCTTATCAGGAAGGACTGAAGAAGAAGGGCAATGAGATTGCCACGACTTCAGGTATCTATATGATAGATATTTTACTTTCTACTTCTAGTTATTGGGTATTAGATACCGGATGTGGATCTCACATTTGTTTAAATGTGTAATGACTAAAGAATAGAAGGTTGCTCAAAGAAGGTGAAGTAGACCTACGTGTGGGGAATGGAGCAAGAGTTGCTGCATTAGCCGTAGGAACTTATGAAATTACTTTACCTAGCGGACTAATTCTTGTTTTGAACAATTGTTATTATGTTCCGGATTTGAGTAGAAACATTATTTCAATTCTCTTGTTTGGATAATGAAGGAAATAGTTTTCTTATTAAGAATAAAAAATTTTCTATTTATTTAAATGATATGCTTTATTGTATTGCAAATTCATTTAATGGCCTTTATGTCCTTGATGTTGAAAATAATGTTGAAAATGTCTATCATGTAAATAAGAAATCTAAACAAAACAATGTGAACAACACATATATATGGCACTGCAGTCTTGGTCATATAAATGAGAAACGCGTTTCTAAACTCCACAAAGATGGATATTTAGACTCACATGATTATAAATCATATGATGTTTGCGAATTTTGTTTATTAGGCAAGATGACTAAGGCACCTTTTACTAAGAGTAGTGAAAGGGCTAGTGATTTGTTGGCTCTTGTACATACTGATGTATGTGGACCAATGAATAGCATTGCTAGGGGAGGATTTCGATACTTCATAACATTCACTAATGACTTATCTAGATATGGCTATATCTATCTAATGAAGTACAAAAGTGAAGCATTTGAGATATTTAGAATATTTCAAAATGAAGTACAAAATCAACTTGGCAAAACTATTAAAGTACTTCGATCCGATCGAGGTGGTGAATATTTAAGCCAATAATTTGACGATCATTTTAAAAGTTGTGGAATCGTTTCAGAACTTACTCCACCCGGAACACCATAATGGAATGGTGTTTCCAAGAGGAGAAATCGAACTCTATTGGATATGGTTCGATCGATGATGAGTCAAGTTAACCTTCCTATTTCTTTTTGAGGACATGCACTAGAGACTGCTGCTTTCACACTTAACAGGGTCCCTACTAAATCGGCTCCTAAGACCCCACATGAGATGTGGCATGGAAGAAAACCTAGTTTGTCTTTCATGAAGATTTGGGAATGTGAAGCTTATGTCAAGAAATTGGTTTCTGAATATAAGCTTGCACCCAGATCCGATAAATATATTTTCGTTGGTTATCCTAAGGAAACGAAAGGATATCAATTTTACAACCGATTCGAGAACAAAGTGTTTGTTGCTCAACATGGTGTCTTTCTAGAGAAAGAGTTTCTCTCTAAAGAAACTAGTGGGAGTAAAATTGATCTTGAATAAATTCAAGAATCCGAAAATAACATGGAACCAATAGTAGAGACGGAACCAAGTTCACAAGGAGTTGTGGAACCGGTTCAAGATACACAAGTTCTTCGTAGATCGGATAGATTACGATCCGAGCCTGAGAGATATGGATTTCTCATGACGGAAAGTAATGAAGTAGAAATCATTGAGAATGATGAACCTACTTCCTATCAAGAGGCGATATCCACTCCTGATTCGGACAAGTGGCTAGGAGCCATGGAATCCGAAATCAAATCCATGTACGATAATCAAGTTTGGAACTTGATTGATCCACCTGAAGGTGTAAAAACCATAGGGTATAAATGGGTTTTCAAGAAGAAAACCGACGTAGATGGAAAGGTACATACTTACAAGGCTAGGCTTGTTGCTAAGGGATATAGGCAAATTCATGGTATTGACTATGATGAAACCTTTTCGCCTGTAGCAATGCTTAAGTCTATTAGAATCTTAATTGACATAGCCACATATTATGACTATGAAATATGGCAAATAGATGTCAAAACAGCGTTTCTTAAAGGAAACCTACTTGAGGATATATACATAATACAGCCTGAAGGGTTTGTCGATCCAAAGAATTCTAATAAAGTATATAAGTTGCAGAGATCCATTTATGGATTAAAGCAAGCCTCGAGGAGTTGGAATCTACGTTTTGATGAATCAGTCAAAGAGTTTGGCTTCATCAAGAAAGAAGATGAGCCTTGTGTATACAAGAAAATAAGTGGGAGCATAGTACTATTTCTGGTGTTATATGTCGATGACATCTTACTCATTGGAAACAATGTTCCTGCACTTGAGACTGTCAAGTCTTGGTTAGGAAAATGTTTCTCAATGAAAGATATGGGTAAAGCGGCTTATATCCTTGGTATCAAGATCTATAGAGATAGATCAAGAAGGATAATTGGTTTGAGTCAAAGTACATATATTGACAAGGTCCTTAGAAGATTCCGCATGGAAAATTCTAAGAGAGGGAACTTGCCAATGGGCCATGGCATTACTCTTAGCAATACTCATTGTCCTAAGACAAATAATGAGCGAAGGAGAATGAATGATATTACATATGCTTCGGCAATTGGGTCTATCATGTATGTCATGTTATGTACTAGACCTGATGTCTCGTATGCTCTGAGCATGACGAGTAGATACCAGTCTGATCCTGGTAAGAACCATCGGATAGCAGTCAAGAATATCCTTAAGTATTTGAGAAGAACTAAGGATGTATTCTTGGTATTTGGAGGAATGAAAGATGATCTTGTTGTAAGGGGTTACACAGATGCTAGCTTTCAAACCGACAAAGATGACTTTAGATCGCAATCTGGGTTTGTGTTTATGCTAAATGGATGTGCCGTTTGTTGGAAGAGTTCCAAGCAAAGCACTGTTGCTGATTCTACAACCGAAGTCGAATATATAGCAGCATCGGATGCAGCTAAGGAGGTGGTTTGGATTAAGAAGTTCGTTAGTGACTTAGAAGTCGTTCCAAGTATCACTAACCCGATAGAGCTTTATTGTGACAATAATGGTGCTATTTTACAAGCAAAAGAACCAAGGTCACATCAACGATCCAAACACATTCTGAGACGTTTCCACCTCATTCGAGAAATCTGTGAAAGGGAAGACGTTAAGATATGCAAGGTACCAACGGATGACAACATTGGGGATCCACTCACCAAGCCTTTGCCACAAGCTAAACATGATGGTCATGTTAGGTCCATGGGTATAAGATACATGAATGATTGGGCCTAGTGCAAGTGGGAGACTGTAGGTGTTAGTGCCCTAGGCCTATAGAGATAGACTTAAATATAATGTCATATTCATTTATATAAGAGATTGTGATTTTGATTATTATATAGGTTTGCATGTTTATTGTAATAATCGTGTCCCTAATACTTAAGAAGCACTAGTATGAAGTTTAATGGATAATCATGTGATGATTATATGCATAGAGATGCTCATTAAGTTCATGGGTACTTTTTAGAGAACAAGGTACTGGACTTGATCCATTATGAGATTTATGTCATGGTCAAATGTCATAATTAAATCTCATATAGTTATATCATTGATATCCTTTGACCTGAGATTATCATCATCTTCCACTCGATGAATATTGTGTTTGATATAGTTTAACGTTATCTTTAACCAGATAACAATAAGGGCAATTATTGGCATGATAGGATTCTTGTTGGGAAGAATGATAAGTTAAGATGGAAATTTATCCCTCGTAAAGAGAGATGTTTGCTAGGCCACTCGTAAATAAGATTGATGATGTACATGGCCATGTCCGAATGAATTAATGTGATTAATAACATTCGATTGATCAATTTACTTGGTAACGAGAAAGCATTGAATAATATGAGTTGATGTGGACTATGACTCATGTCCAATATAACATCGTGTGACAATGGGATTGTGATATGTTCTATGTAGGAAATTAAACTTGATATTATATTATTTGGGTAGACATGATGGCCTGCTAGAGTCCGCTCATGTCTTATGAAGATCAATGTGATTGAACTCATTGCCAACATAATATAATCCTATGGGGTCACACACATCGAACGAATTGTCAAAAATGGAAAATATGGAATTTTGTACTGAGGGGACGACTCGTCCCTTGGCCAGAACCAACTATTCCCTTGGTTGGGACGAGTGTTTTAGAGGTTGTGTCCTGAAGGACGACTCGTCTCCAAGATTTGTACTAACTATTCCCCTTAAGGGGAACGACTGTATCTGAGGTCATGTGAAAGGGGATGACTCGTGCCCTATGGGACGAGTCGTCCTGTCGGCACTGGCAGGTACGTAACTGACTTGGAATCAGGGTTTTCCAAATAGGAAAAGGTATTTATAGAGTATAAATACTGCCTCCCTTTTGCCCTAGTAGTAACACACGGAATTTGGGTTTAGAGAAACACAAATTGAGAGTTTTCAATTGAGAATTGAGAATCAAAACACACCAATTCCATATTTCTCCATAGATTGAAAGGGGGTTTCAATCAAGGATCTAGCAATCCACCTAGAAGAGTTCTAGGGTTCGTTCAATGTGTGGATACACATAGAGGATCTTCGCAATTCAAGATCTAAAGCTCGTGATTCAAGGTTTGTTCATCAAGGATTCACAAGATCATCAAACCTAGAGTTGGAACAAGTTTATCAAAGACAAATGGCATTGAGGTTGGTAATTCTATTTCATCTTATTTAATTAATCATCTAGAATGAATCCATGGCTCCGGGTTTTCGTGTTAATTTGCTTTATTCCGCTGCGCATGGACCTACGAAACCCAACAACAGATGCAACTGAACATACCTAACAATCCATTGGGGTGTAGGTAAACTACAAACACTCTGATTTGTGTAAATTCTATTGTTTTTATTAGATTTGATTTGTTTAAATTACTAGTACTTCCCTACCCGTGCCAAGGCACGGTGATAGTACGACATAAATATAGTGTGTTTGAGATCAAACACTCAAAATGCATAAGTCTAGTACCTATCATCAAATTGTAAACTCATAAAATTTTTATTTGATTGCAAGAACGACAATATTAATGATTCATTACATATATAATAGTTCCTGATTTTTAATTGAGCATTTCAAAATCTAATATGTCTCTTTGGTATTTGTTACAAACAGAAAAATAGAAAGTAAAACACATTCTACAATATAGCCACAATAAGATTGACAAAATACAATTTTATTATTATAACCAAAAAGAAAATTATAAGAAAGTATGATTTCAATTAACTAAAGTTAACCAAATTACATAATCTCAACCCCACCCACTTTCCTCTTCCCCTCACCCCCCGTACCTCACCCTCTTTCATGTAACCTCAAACCCGCTCACTATCCTTTAAGTTGCAGTTTTTCAAACTTTCAATACTATTATAGAGAAATCATGCTCTAAAATGATACACTATCGAAAATAAAATATTTACCAAGTATATCAATTATTCTGAGTGCCTGCAATAACAAAGCTAAGTAAAGACATGAAAACAAATTGCAAATATTCATGAATAACAATAGCAAGCCCACCTTATAAGATATCTCCCCAAACTTTTCATCACTTTCAATAAAGTTTGACTTGGTGAATAAAAGTACTTGTTCCAAAGTTGAAATATATGCTACTTATTGCATGAAAATATCACATCCGGCCTTAAATGAGATTGAGTTGGTGTCCCATGACTGAAAAGAAAATGCTTATTAGATAATATCATAACATTATGCAAATTATGTGCACTAAATTTGATTATACTTACAAAAGTTTCCAGAGTTGAAGAAGAACCGAATTAGTACCCTCGTCAATCTGTTTCATCAACCACTTCCCAATCCCACCCCTCTTCCATTCAAAACACTCACTCCAACTATTACTATGTAACCCACCCAACCCTATACTCCTTTATGTAAACTTCATACACTCACTCTTCTATTCATTTTAACCTAAAAAAATAACAACACCCATCCACCCTTATATTCTTATTCAACATATACAGTCTCCAAAATAAAAAGACAACTAATCATAGGCATGACTGCAATTGACGTATAGTATTCTTTTTTTCTCAATTTTGTTTGTTCGTGTATCTGTAGGGTTTTTTTTATAGATATGTTTGGAGGAGTTTACCTTTGTTCATGGCTCTTAAAGTTGTTATTTCTTGATTATGTTTTCCTTTTGTTCTTTTCTTTCTACTTAATTTACAACAATGACACAAAAACTTACATCCTCCCATGAGGATTTTTCTATTCGAAGATACACTGAGGTGTTGTGAGTGGGTAGGAGAGAGAAAATGAGATAGAAAATAGTAAGGCGATAGTCGTTATAAGTATTAAAAGTGAGTCACATTAATAAATAAATATTATATACTTTCGTTCATAGAAAATGAGACTTATCAATAAGACGCTCTAGATGACAAAGTTGGTAAGATTATTCGGAATAGAAGTAGAGGGAGTATTGCGTTAAATTAAGGTCAAAATATTCATTTTGGCTAAAGGAAGTTAGTCATGTAACTAACTCCGGGTAATATGTCATGTGAAATGATCAATTTGTCCCTAAAAAAAAAGATGTCCATGATATATGACTTGAAAATATAACATCATATTTTTTTTATTTGCAAGAGATTATAAAAACAAATACTCCCTCCATCTCGAAAAATTTATATCACTTTGACTTTAATGGTCAACTCAATTATAAAAACAAATCTTCCTCCGTCTCGAAAAATTTAGACCACTTTGACTTTAATGGTCAACTCAATCAAATTTTGACCGTAATTTTATGAAAATTTAGATATTTTTATTCAATTATAAAAATTGTTATTGTTTCACCATTAGAAATACTATCAATAATAATTTTTAAAATTTCATGGAAATATTTATATTTTTCTATAAAATTATTCATATTTATTTCATAAAAATATGTCAAAATTTGATTGAGTTGATTCTGCGAAATAAAGGGAGTGATCGGATCTACACACTTTTATTTTGAAAAAAATATATTACAAAAGTAACAAAAGTTCATGTCAGTTAAATTGTAAATTGAGATAAAGTCAGAAAGTCGATATACACAAGCGGACAACTTGCTTGTTTTTTTTCCAAAATAAAGAGAGTGAACGGATCTACACACTTTTGTTTTTAAAAAGTATATTACAAAAGTAACAAAACTCTATGTCAGTTAAATTGTAAATTGAGAGAAAGTCAGACAGTCGGTACACACAACCGGACCACTTGCTTGTTTTCTTTCCATTTACATTTGAATTGAAAATCTTGGTACACGCAAATTTCCAAATAATAGTTATGTATACTATTACTACATTATTATACTCCCGTCCCGTCCCACGTGAATGAAATTTTTTAGTCAAATTGATGTAACTTTAATCAATAATTTAAATAAAAAATAGCGATTCTAATAAAACTTTAACTTTTTTATTATAACACAATTAATAATATTTTCAATAATGATTTTTAGAATTTTATAAGAATTATTATTTTCTACTTAAATTAATAGGTTAAAATTATTGCAATTTTATTAAAAGTCTCGTGATGGAGGGAGTATGTATTGAAATAGAAACCGACAATCTACAGCCGTAGGATCAAACAAATTGAAAAGAAATCCAACGATTTAAAATAAAAAAGTTAAAACTGATTAATAATAGCCCTAAGATCGTAGCAGTTATGGATCGATCTGAGTCATACCTTCAGTGGTTTTATCCAGTGTGTATTATCTTTTTTTAGATTAAATCCCAACCCTCTTTGTCTTTTCCCAAGTTGAATCTCAGCCACTCATTGTGTGGCGGTTATTCATGAGCTCTATTGTAATATAGATATTGTATTTATCTAGAATTGTTTAAATTGTATGTTTTAATCTTTTTAGGTGGATTGGGTCCCTATCGTATTTACATGTTAACGCACATAACTTACGTGCCTATCGGGATCAACTAGCATCTCTCACTGAGGATCAGATTATTTGGCAGCCATATATTGATTGAGTTGTTCTAGATTATTGCAGGTAAGGACAGTCCGTATGGAGGACAAGGGCGCCTCTTATCTGCTTTGACAATGTAGAATGGCACCTACCTTATCAAGTTATGAGAC
Organism: Adenophora triphylla var. japonica; assembly: GCA_022495995.1. Taxonomy (NCBI): domain Eukaryota; kingdom Viridiplantae; phylum Streptophyta; class Magnoliopsida; order Asterales; family Campanulaceae; genus Adenophora; species Adenophora triphylla. The sequence goes on from JAFEMH010003931.1 coordinate 104,051, forward strand.
AATTTGGCATGTTACAGTCGATCCCCTATCCATGTGTCACATAGGAAGATTTGCATATTATTGATTGTCGAGGTAGAGGACATGTGGCTTGACATTCAAAACATAGTGAGTACATATCATTATGGAATGCATGAGCTCAGAGCGTGGTGAATGGTGTGTTGGGTGAAGAGGTGATGGATTACGCCCATCCATACATGATTTAGTTCAAGAAGATCACACATTCTTTAATTATAAACCTGATCCATGTAGAGGACATAATGTACAGATCACATGCCAGTGTCTTCGAGGGTTTAGTAAGTGAATATAATTTTAAAAACTTTTTAATATTAGGGTTTATTGATTGTATTAATAAGTTAGTAACATTCTTGCCCTGTTGATGTTAACAGGTGCAAAACATACAACACATGCATGAAATTAACGAGGGAAGCATCGCCCAGGAGTTGGAGGTGGATAACTCTAGGCTTCAAATGAGGCACCTCATTATATTTTTTCTTACGCATATACGACAACAACAACGACTTGATGCTCGAGTACCCCGGCACCAATTGATCGTGTCCAGGCTATTCCACATAGACAACCATGGCCTCAACGTCATCGCGTGCAGAGAGTGCCACATATGCAACATGGTCAACATTTAGTGGATGAGCAAGAGGAGGACCAAGAGCAATAGTCGGAGCATGACCAGGAAGCTCGGGTAGAGACTAAGACAGATGCACCTCTGTAAGTGCTCCAATTTGAGCTTGTTAGTATTTTCATTAGAATATTAACGAAAGTTATAACATTACTAACATTCCTAACATTCCTAACTTTTCTAACAAAGTAAGGGTAAAATGGGCATTGCCATTTAAAGTTAAACCAAGAAAAGAATCTCAAAAAGCAAAAGAAATTGGAAAAATCCGAATTAAGAAAGTTGAAAACAAGAATTCGGTTTGAATTTTAAAAAGATTATTCTTCCTGTCCAAAAAGCCAAGATCAGAAAGGTATGAACAAGGCACGCGTCGAACCCATCCGCGCGGATCTCTTTGCTTCTCCCAGGGCTATAAATTGAGCCCTCCTCTCTCGCCTACACAACACAATTGGATCACAAAGAACGAAACTCTGGCGAAATATAGAGAGAAAACAGTGGGAATCCCTAGATTGCCACCATTTTCTCTTGAATATTTCCCAATCTCACTCCAAACACAAATCCAAACACCAAACCTTGATACTCCTCAAGCCAAACACCAAATCTTGATACTCCTCAAGTCAAATTCCAAGCCTAGGAAGATAGGGTGTCACCATTGGTAAAGCCCTCCTTCTCAAAACCCTAAAATCCTCTTTTAACTTCTTGATCATCTTGTTCTTCTTACTTGGATCTACTTGATGTCTAGTTTCACTTAAGTTTTGACCCAAGATGGTCATCTTGAAGTTCATCTTCATGAATGATCATCTCAAATGGTCCACATTTTAAATCTTTAGTTGTTTTTTCTCTTTAAATTCATCTTTACAAAATATCCCCTTTCCCTTTGCAAAGGACATGTTTAAACCCCATAAATTCCCCAAGGATGACTTGAATACGATAACCACTTAACAAAAAGTAGTGGTATCAAGTCTAGGGATGAAAATGGGGTGAACATAGATGCAAATCCCCCAAAAATCACATTTTCCCTCAAGAACATCTTGCTGTCCAGTAGCATTGTTCTGAGACCTCAGTCCATTTTCCTATTTTTTGGACCCAGTAAAACTTGGAATTGGGTGTTGACTACAAAATACTTTTTGTAGCCAACATCCAGAGATTTCTATAAATATTTTTATTTTATTTTTTTAGTGAGTAAAAATCCTTTTTTCAATTTTTCTTTTAGAGGCCAGTTCATCAGCTTCTGGAAATCCAGATTTCACATCTGAGATTTCCAGAAGGTTTTGACCCATCAAATTACTTCAAAAATGGAAATTTCCTTTTTAGAAACCCTATTTAGGGTGTTTTAAGAAACTTTTATTCTCGGACTTTCCCCAGATTCTGAGGTTTTGAAGCCTTTAAGTCCATTTCAAAGTCAAGGGTCAACTGCCTTCTTTCATTCTGGCAGAATTGCTTTTCAAATCCAAAAATCTTTTGAGTTCCAATACTCAATCCAAAAATCATACCAAAAATCTTGGGGATTGTTAAAAGTCTTATAAAGAGTTCCCCATTTTTGTTTTTCTCAGTTTCAACTCATTTTGGTCAAACCACACACACACACACACACAAATGATTTTCGGCTTGGAAGACTCGTTTTACGAGGCATTCCGGGTGCACACTAACGTCCTTCCCGGCGTGTAACATGACCTCCGAACCCAAATTTCTGATCTCGGGCTTTTTTCAAAGTTTTGGCCCTTAAAACAAAAATGGTGTGGCGACTCCGTTTGATCACAAAAAAAAATCGGGTACATCACAGTGGCGACTCCGCTGGGGAAAAACAAGTTTTATCTTTTCAAAAAAAAAAAGAAAAACTTTTGAGGGTCAAGCTTCCGTCCCGACATCTGAAATCCTTTGTTTTGTGTGTGTTGATTTTTGCACATTTTCGTGTTTGTTTTGGCCGCCTCAGAAAAAGTCAAAATTTTGACTGTCGGAAATCATGTCCCTAACTGTTGGAATTTTTGTGATTATGTGCTTATGTGTTCATTAATTTTCAAAAAAAAAAAAAATTCAAAAAAAAATTTTCAAAAAAAAAAAGGATTTTCAAAAAAAGAAAATTTTCAAAAAAAGAATCATGCATCATGCCTTTTAAGATACTTAAAAAATCTCTATTTTACTCGTAAAAGAATATAGATCGCAGACACTACGCGCACGTGACCGTACACTGCACACTACGTCCCTAACCCGGGGAAATCCTTGTCGCGGTCCGTTTGGTCTTATTACGCCTCTCGGACGAGCACAGGACTACCCAAACATCCCATGGAGCCTCGTGTCGACCATGCACTTGTCCGTGACACACTTTGTCCGAGACCCGGTTGGTTTTTAGTCCGGTCCGTGTGTCATGCCCCGTCTCGTGTATAGACCTTTCCTTTCAAGCCTTTGTCGGCATACCGACTCAATATCTTTCGGGGACCCTAATCGCCGAAGTTCTCGCCGGTTTTCCGCCGCAGACTTTGACCAAGATATTGACCGGCGCCTTGACTTCGGCTCGATCGCACAAATTATACACTGACTCCCAAAGATTGACACCGAGTCATCAAGGATTAATGATTATTCCATGCCTAATTACGGCTTAACTGACGACAAGTCAAGATCAATTGTGGACGCTTATCAGTCCAAATCATGCCGACTTTTCGTCGAGCCCTCGGACATGATCTTGACTTTTGACGTCAGCTTTGTCCGTAATTTACATCGAATGCTCGTTAAGACTCGATTACCCGCCAGACTTTTAGGATCGTTTTTCTTTCGGTCGGTGGGACCCGCTTGCCCTATAGGACCCTCGCTCGGGGCTGTCCACCCTGGAAGGTCGAAATAGAGGTGGAATACGAGGGGCTTATAGACGTAGTGACGGGGCCCATTGATCCAGGAATTAGAATAGTTTGCGAAAAAGAAGAGCAATCTTTTCCAACCGATTAGGTTAATAAAGCATGTTTTAAGTAAACAAGAACAAATAATTGCATGTTGCATGAGCCTTGAGCCCAAACACCTACCCTCCTTCAAATCCCACCATCTGAACCCTCGTGTCTTTCCCCCGCAGCTCCGCACAAAGCTTGGTTTCGGCACCGGGTCACCGTTTAATCGCTGGGAAGAGTCAAGCCGCATCGTCGCCTTCGCCGTCTTTTCCGACTTCGGGTTTCGAATGTCTCGCATCACCGGTAATGATGGGGATAACGTCACTCCGCCTCCCGGGACCCTCGCATGCAATGCGGTGGAATCGCTAGGAACGTATGAGAGTGCGACAAGAAGCACAACTGAATAGCCTTATGGAGGCTATTAAGAGCCATGGTCTGGCCGCCAGCCTCAACCCCGATGGCACTTTCACCGTGGAAGAAGAGGAGGATCCCAATCCCAATCTTGGTCGCCCCGACTACTCCAGAATGCCACCACCGGCCTCCCACGGTACTACCACCAGAGCCCATGCTCCTCGATCTCTGGGTCAGCCGGCCCCCAACCTGCACCACCGGATCCACGCAGCCTCGACGGGACGAGCCGCCGCAATGCCTCAGCTGGGACAAAGTCGATTTTAATGCCTTCCCATGGTTGGGGATACCCCGAATGCCACAACAAATTGGGATCCCGCCTCGCCTGGGACCAATAAATCCGGACTTTCGCAAAGAACGGTTTGGAATGCCACCACAGCTTGGTTCGGGGCAACAGCCAGAGCCCTCCTCGAATGATGCTAGCTCACCGCTCCTCACACAGCTTCCGCAAACCCATTTCTCACTGTGGTTCAATGGGTTACCAAGCCCCCATCCCAGCCATCGAATCACCAGACCACATCATCCTCTCTGCTATGCATCTTCGCCACAACCAACCATACAATTCAACAACCAGGGACAAAGCACTCGCACTTAAGCCTACTTATGGGCCTCACTGAAATCCAAGCCATCTCGGCTACCTCAGATCCGCCTCCATCTTCCCCGCCGATTGAAGCCAACAAAGAAGTCGCCGGATTTTATCCCTTTGCCCAAGCTCCTACCTACACTCCCTGTGGAAATTTGGGCCAAGGACAGGTTTTCACCTATGCTCCGGATATGGTATTCCTTCCACCAATGCACCACCAACAGCCTAGTCCTCTTCCTAGCTCAAATATCGGCTCAGAGTTCCCGCTCCACCTTTGGATCCCCAATTGGCTTGGTTTATGGAGCAACACAAGGAAATGAAAGCACAGATTGCTGAATTGACCGCCAAAAAGAACACCGCTCTTCGGCCTACGTATCCCGACTCGATTGTCCCCCGCTCACAAGTTTGTGATGCCCACTCTGGAATTGTTTGACGGGAGTGCATGCCCTAAAACTCACTTGGACACCTATACTTTGGCAATGAAGGCTAAGGGATGCACAAACCAGCAATGGCCGATTACTTTAGTCTCTCTTTGAAGTCGTGGGCTTTGAAATGGTTTTTCCGATTGCACCAAGCTAGGGCTACTTGGGAACAGATTACCAAGATTTCTCACGTATAAGTATAAAGCCAACTTGGAATGGGAGACAAACAGAGTTGACTCGCAAACAACGATGCAAATGCCTAACGAGAATATTGGGGATTTCTATAAGAGGTGGAACTTAAAGCTCGGAAATGGCCATTCCTCCCTCCGACGAGGAGCGCTTAGACATCTTTCGCCATGCTTGAAGCCGCATTTGAGAGCTTCCTCAGCCCACTTCCCCTACGCCGACTTGCGTGCAATGGTTAATTCCGGCTAAGTTTGAAAAGGCTTACAATCAGCAACCGATCGCCGCACTCCGCCTACGTATATCGGGCTCCTCCCTCCAACACTACTCTCGCTTTCGCTAAAGGCAAAGAGGCGATCGGCTACGCGGACAGATCAGAATAATGCCACTTCCTTTGTTCCCAAGAAGCCCGATGCATCCAGATCCCGGCTCCAAGACTTGAGAAACCTTGGGATGCCTTTAAGTGATATCTTTAGAGGATTGGTAAAATAAGGTTTGCTCGCCTTTGGATAATTATCGCCCAAGAAACCCCAACGCTCCTTTGGATACCTCCAAGCATTGTGCCTTTCATCGCACTCACGGGCACCTGACGGATGATTGCGTCCCCGAAAAAGGCCATCCAAGGGTTGATTGAGCAAGGGAGGTTAGAGATGCCTGAAGGGCCTAATACTATCAATAACCCGCTCCCTAACAACATGAGTGTCAACATGATCGAGTTTGGTGGTTCAAGCCTTGTGGGCACAATGGAATTTGACTCGCCCTTTGTGAGGTCGGTGAATCAGCCATCGCAGCGATGAAAGTGTTTGGATTAAGAAAGAGATTGCCAAGGAAATCCCGATGGAAAGATCTCGCAATAGCTCCCTGCCTCCAAAGGTCGAAGAATAGATGCATGGTTCAACAAAGAAAGAGCGGCTAGACCGGGGCTACCTATCTTTAAAATAGTCTTTTGAGTCAACCTTCGTAGGGTCTAGTACTTTTCTTTCACCTAAGTCCTTCCTGGACATTTGTCGTTGTAGTCCATTTTGGACATAGTGGTTAAATGCCTAACTTTTAATATAAGTCTTTTTTCTCTTCTTGCTAGACTCGAGACATCACTTGCGCACCCACGTTACACTTAATTGAAATGGTTTTATCCAAAATGATCACTTGTGCTGCTCAACCACTAATTCTTTGAAATGATTAATATTTAAATTAATCGGAGTGAGAAAATCAATTGATGTCCTTCCAAAATTGGGGCTTACCAACTCCCCATCTTGCCTCTCATATGCTCACATCCCTTTCATCATCATCCCCTCGTTGCTCGATGAATTTGCATGGATCTTTTCTCATTTAAAGCTTAAGCAAACAATGAAGACTTAATCTCGTTTAGGTCATCCGGTAGGGATTGCGGTTGAAGCCTTTCACCCATAGGAAAGCCATTACCTCACCCTCACTAAACAATACCCTTTCATTTCAAGATCGGCGTGTTTTGAAACCCGATTTAGCCATCATTTTTGCTCCTTACTGAGAGAAAGTCCAAGCGAGCCCAAGAAGTTAGCTTCGAGAGTCGGCGATGCGCAAAATATCTCAAGCCATGAAGGAAGGACAAAGACAATCCTCAACTCCTCAGGAGGCCTTCCAAGCAAAAAAAAAAAACAAACAAAAAAAAAAAAAAAAAAAAAACAAAAAGAAAGAAATAGTTCAAGCAAGAACTTCAAAAAAAAGAAGGACCGTCGATCCTCACAATTCAGCAAAAATCCCCGACTTCTCAAGAAGCTCTCCGATGATCAAAAATGAGCCTGAATTCTCGCAAGTTCGCGAAAAGTTGTCAATAGCTTGGATATTCCTATCACCATTACCTTAAATCAATCCCGAGCCATCCTCTCGTCTTTAAAGGATATTCTCATTACCATTACCCTCGCCTTTGGCAAAAGTCAAAATTTGACCTCTCATTCTTAGAGGCAATCAATCTTCCCCGCCATAGATTTCTCAAACACATTCCTACAAGCCAACCTCTCATTTTTAGAGGTTCGACAAGAAAGGCCCAAATTTGACCTCTCACTTTAAGAGGTCATAACTTCCAAAATTACCCGATGGCCGATCGAAGCCCGGAAACCCAACTGCAATTCCTATCGGATAGCAATTTCATCATAATATCTTTAAGATCTAAATCAAATTAACGCTTTATTGCTTGCTTAAATTGGAATCTAATCCATTTTGACTCAAAATTACCAATCAAAGATTGTGCAAATTCGAATTTGATTCATGTGAGCATAATTCATTTCTACTCCGCAAACACTTGCCGTGGATGTCCCACTGGGGCTTCGCATCCGTGTCTTTCATGGACACTCTAAGGGGATATGTTATTCAATCCTCCAAATCTTCAAAATCCCCAAAGGTCCTCAGATCCTCGAACTTCAACATTCGTTCTCTTTTCATTCGGGATAAGCCCGAACTACGGCGACCCGAGCTCTTCATAATGAAGGGAACGTAGGCAACCGTAAATGGTCCTGGCCGAAATCACAAACAAATCTCAAAAAAAAAAAAAAAGTAAAATCCGGTCTCATCAAGGATCGTCCCTATACACTTTCCGCCCTTCCGAGCTTGATTCTCGATATCAGTTGGTTTTCTCCTTGTGATTAATCAAAATATTTGTTCATATCGTATTTAGGATTGAATAACCCGAACATTAACAAAGGGTTTTAAGCACTTTGTGATCATCACGTATAAGACAAGTTTTCAAGTGTCTCGACAAGTCTTCTTTCTACATCATAGAGAAATAGAGCCAAACACTCGTCTTTCCGTCGCCAGGGCTTCCATACACTTTTCCACACCTTGTGATGCTTATACTCTCTCAAAAGAGTCAAACCTAAAGCGAGTGTGTATACACAAAATCGGGATTCATTCCCACTTTTCGAAAGATGTGCCCCTGCACGTAAACGTTTCGAGTCTTGTCCAAGAATCGGTTGACTAAGATTTGAAAAGATAGGTGCCCCTCGGTCACATGATGACCCCGTCGCAATAAGACCGCTCTCGAATTTCTTCACGCCGGGGCTTGCTAAGCGGTTCTCCTGCATTCTCCCGTATCGCCTCTTCAAGTTGGGGCTTCTATAGTCATCTTTGGGTCCACATTGGGTTCTTCACTACGAGATAGAATTTGCCAAGTCACTTCTTCAAAATCTGGACTTTGCCTACTCGGGATCCGGGCTTTGTCAAGTTGGTCCTTTGGACCCGAACTTTATCAAGTCACAAAAAGGGTCTAGTCACATCAACAACTAAATTTTCTTCCAGACTTGGTACATAGCAGCTTCGTAGCATCGGAATTTAAGATCCGGGTTTCTCCCGCATTGGCAATTTCATCAAATCATTCTCCGAACAAGGTTTCGCCAAAGTCACACTCACCCAAATGAAAGAAGCTTCGCTCATATCGACGTGCCCTAGAGCCCGTCAAAGACGCCTTCAAATGACCAAGAATGAGAGGGAAAATTTCAATCAAGACCCGGGATCCGAATCCAATCTCATCAAAATTGAGGTCCATGTGATACTATTAACAAAACCTCATCAACAACCGCTGTTTTAATCGCGATCGAGGGCGCTCACCCCCCACTTGCTCAAAATCTGTTCCAAGCAGTCTCCATACCCATGCATCCCCACAAAAATCTCCCAAGGGCTCATGTAGCATGCACAAAACTTGAGTCAATAGGAACAATCCTAAGTGATTGAAGATCATAAATCATAATTTCCCTGCCAAAAGCTTAGGCCAAGTGCATCTTCGAAAGCAAGTAAATGCATCATCTCATAATCATTTTTGGTTCTATGCACGCATCCGCCATCATGAATGCCATATATGCATTTTCCTCTTCACTAACGAATGCAGGAATTCAAACGTGAAATCAAATCCCCCTTTTTTCGGCAAGGACGATCTTCACCAAAGACGACCTCCAATGTCCACAAATGGATGAAGACAGCCTCCAGCATCTACAGTTTGGCAAAGACAAGCTCCGGCATCTGCAACTTGCTAAAGACGACATCCAACGTCCACAAATGGATGAAAACAGCCCCCAATGAAGACCACCTCCAGTGTCTACCGTTCGGTCAGAGACGCCAAGTTCTCAAATACAAAATATAAATCGGTCAAAGACGCCAAGTTCTCAAATACAAATCGGTCAGAGACGCCAAGTTCTCAAATACAAATCGGTCAGAGACGCCAAGTTCTCAAATACAAAATACAAATCGGTCAGAGACGCCAAGTTCTCAAATACAAAATACAAATCGGTCAGAGACGCCAAGTTCTCAAATACAAATCGGTCAGAGAGGCCAAGTTCTCAAATACAGTACGGTCAGGGACGCCAAGCTCTCAAATACAAAATACAAATCGGTCAGGGACACCAAGTTCTCAAATACAAATCGGTCAGAGACGCCAAGCTCTCAAATACAGTTCGGTCAGAGACGCCAAATACAGTTCGGTCAAAGACGCCAAGTTCTCAAATACAGTTCGGTCAGAGACGTCTAGTTCTCAAATACAGTACGGACAGAGACGCCAAGTTCTCAAAATGCAAATCGGTCAGGGACGCCAAGTTCTCAAATGAAAATCGGTCAGAGACACCAAGTTCTCAAAAGCAAGAAGTCCCAATGTGAAGACAAGCTCAACAACTTCTACAAGGTTGACAATCACCAAAGAAGATGCGTACTCAACCAAACTCCTCCTTCAGTCAAAATGCCTCCAAAGACAAAGCAAATCGTCGCCAGAAACCGCAATCCAACAACTCCTTATCAACCTCACCCGTAGCCTCGCCTCCTTCCTATAGCCTACTGTAAGCACAAGACAGTATGAAAGCATATCTTAGTCAACTACTTTTCTAAAAGAACATTATCATCAAATCTTAGGGCGACTTCCCAAAAATAGTCAAATCTTAGGGCGACTTCCCAAAAATAGTCAAATCTTAGGGCGACTTCCCAAAAAAAAAAAAACAGTCAAACCTCGGGTGACTCCCAAATACCGTCAAACCATCAAAGACCATCCCTAGCAGTTTTTGAACTACGTCCAGGCTTGATTCCCACTCAGGATACGTAGGCAGCTTACCCTAGGTCCAGCCGCTTGACCAACACGGTCACCCTTTTTCCCCGATAATCATCATAAACTCTAAACTTCCCCTGCGAGAATGCCATCAAACAGTCTCCCTCAACCCCGACTTAGGATCATACTCCTGAACTAGGTCCCCATTTAGGTTCATACTCCTGAACTGAAACCCCGACTTAGGATCATACTCCTGAACTAGGTCCCCATTTAGGTTCATACTCCTGAACTGAAACCCCGACTTAGGATCATACTCCTGAACTAGGTCCCCATTTAGGATCATACTCCTGAACTAGGTCCCCATTTAGGTTCATACTCCTGAACTAAGTCCCCATTTAGGTTCATACTCCTGAACAAAACCTCGATTTAGAATCATACTCCTGAACTAAGTCCCCATTTAGGTTCATATTCCTGAACTAAAATCCACCAAAGGACCATCCATCCCAAATCGTCAAAGGGAAATCATTTCAAATCAAGGTTCGAGGCACCTAAGACGCCATCTCCAAGGTTCGAGGCACCTAAGACGCCATCATCAAGGTTCAAGGCACCTAAGACTCCATCATTAAGGTTTGAGGCACCTAAAACGCTATCACACACAACACTAGGAAAAGCGATAAAACGCAATCATCCCCTAATTCGACAAACTAAAACCATAGGGCGACTTCCCCAAAATAGTCAGATCATAGGGCGACTTCCCAAAAATAGTCAAATCATAGGGTGACTTCCCAAAAATAGTCAGGTCACAGGGTGACTTCCCAAAAATAGTCAAATCATAGGGTGACTTCCCAAAAATAGTCAGGTCACAGGGCGACTTCCCAAAAATAGTCAGATCATAAGGCGACTTCCCCAAAACAGTCAAAACCTTAGGGTGACTTCCCAAAAATAGTCAGATCTTAGGGCGACTTCCCTAAAACAGTCAAAACCTTAAAGCGACTTCCCCAAAACAGTCAAAACCTTAGGGTGACTTCCCAAAAATAGTCAGACCTTAGGGCGACTTCCCAAAACAAATAAACCTTAGGGTGACTTCCCAAAAACAGTCAGATCACAGGGTGACTTCCCAAAAATAGTCAAACCACAGGGCGACTTCCCAAAAATAGTCAAACCATAGGGCGACTTCCCAAAAATAGTCAAACCATAGGGCGACTTCCCAAAAATAGTCAAGCCATAGGGTGACTTCCCAAAAATAGTCAAATCTTAGGGCGACTTCCCCAAAACAGTCAAAACCTTAGGGTGACTTCCCAAAAATAGTCAGACCTTAGGGTGACTTCCCAAAAACAGTCAGATTACAGGGCGACTTCCCAAAAATAGTCAAACCATAGGGCGACTTCCCAAAAATAGTCAAATCTTAGGGCGATTTCCCTAAAATAGTCATTCCAGGGTCAAAGACCCGAACTACGACTGGCTTGATTCCCACTCGGGATACGTAGGTAGCCTATTAAATAGGTTCAGCCACTCGATCACTTGATCATCCTGCCAAATATGGAGCCTTACTCTTATCGACGACCCCGCTTCCTTCGAAAGCGCCGTCGCCGAGGGGCTACTGTAAGTGCTCCAATTTGAGCTTGTTAGTATTTTCGTTAGAAAATTAACGAAAGTTATAACATTACTAACATTCCTAACATTCCTAACTTTTCTAACAAAGTAAGGGTAAAATGGGCATTGCCATTTAAAGTTAAACCAAGAAAAGAATCTCAAAAAGCAAAAGAAATTGGAAAAATCCGAATTAAGAAAGTTGAAAAACAGCTTCAGTTTGAATTTTAAAAAGATTATTCTTCCTGTCCAAAAGCCGACCGTAGCGGATGAACAAAGTGTCACGCGTCGAACCCATCCGCGCGGATCTCTTTGCTTCTCCCAGAGGGCTATAAATTGAGCCCTCCTCTCTCAGTCTACACAACACAATTGGATCACAGCAACGAAACTCTGGCGAAATATAGAGAGAAAACAGTGGGAATCCCTAGATTGCCACCATTTTCTCTTGAATATTTCCCAATCTCACTCCAAACACAAATCCAAACACCAAACCTTGATACTCCTCAAGCCAAACACCAAATCTTGATACTCCTCAAGTCAAATTCCAAGCCTAGGAAGATAGGGTGTCACCATTGGTAAAGCCCTCCTTCTCAAAACCCTAAAATCCTCTTTTAACTTCTTGATCATCTTGTTCTTCTTACTTGGATCTACTTGATGTCTAGTTTCACTTAAGTTTTGACCCAAGATGGTCATCTTGAAGTTCATCTTCATGAATGACCATCTCAAATGGTCCACATTTTAAATCTTTAGTTGTTTTTTCTCTTTAAATTCATCTTTACAAAATATCCCCTTTCCCTTTGCAAAGGACATGTTTAAACCCCATAAATTCCCCAAGGATGACTTGAATATGATAACCACTTAAAAAAAGTAGTGGTATCAAGTCTAGGGATGAAAATGGGGTGAACATAGATGCAAATCCCCCAAAAATCACATTTTCCCTCAAGAACATCTTGCTGTCCAGTAGCATTGTTCTGAGACCTCAGTCCATTTTCCTATTTTTTGGACCCAGTAAAACTTGGAATTGGGTGTTGACTACAAAATACTTTTTGTAGCCAACATCCAGAGATTTCCAGACATATTTTTATTTTATTTTTTGAGTGAGTAAAAATCCTTTTTTCAATTTTTCTTTTAGAGGCCAGTTCATCAGCTTCTGGAAATCCAGATTTCACATCTGAGATTTCCAGAAGGTTTTGACCCCTCAAATTACTTAAAAATTGGAAATTTCCTTTGCAGAAACCCTATTTAGGGTGTTTTAAGCAACTTTTATTCTCGGACTTTCCCCAGATTCTGAGGTTTTGAAGCCTTTAAGTCCATTTCAAAGTCAAGGGTCAACTGCCTTCTTTCATTCTGGCAGAATTGCTTTTCAAATCCAAAAATCTTTTGAGTGCCAAGACTCAATCCAAAAATCATACCAAAAATCTTGGGGATTGTTCAAAGTCTTATAAAGAGTTTCCCATTTTTTTTTTCTCAGTTTCAACTCATTTTGGTCAAAACACACACACACACACACACATGATTTTCAGCTTGGAAGACTCGTTTTACGAGGCATTCCGGGTGCACACTAACGTCCTTCCCGGCGTGTAACATGACCTCCGAACCCAAATTTCTGATCTCGGGCTTTTTTCAAAGTTTTGGCCCTTAAAACAAAAATGGCGTGGCGACTCCGTTTGATCACAAAAAAAAATCGGGTACATCACAACCTCGAGACTCCATTACAGACGGATGTACCTCCCGAGACTCCATTACAGACATATGCACCTCTCGAGACTCAGACAACGATAGAGGTACAAGGTGAGTCACCTCATAGCACACGAGCCCACGATACACAGGGTGAGTGTGTTACGCAAGTTTAGGGGATATATTTCGATAAAGAAAAAACAAATAAGCATAGGAAAAAAATGATTTCGAAATAAACATTTGAGACATTTCCTATGTGATCGGGTTGTGATCATTTAATGATATTTTATTCTATTTACGTGTTGTTGAATTTGTTTGTTTGTCAAGGGTGTTGAAATGTGTTTGGTTGGTACAGATTAAATGTGTTTGTTTTTCACAGGTTTTTGATACAACTTTGTTATAAAGTTGGATTGTGAATTGACTTTATTTGGCTGGTTTAGATTTACAGTATATTCGCTAATGGCAGCATCAAATTTAAATTCGCTATTGCCATTAGCGAGTTTAAGTTAAACTAAAAATAAATTTAATTAATCTAAACTCGGTATTCAAAGTAGCTAATTTAAATTTTAATAAAATTTACGTAAAATTATTGAATTTGTTTACGTAAAAAAAAAGGGAAAACTGAACTCCCTACACGAATTAGCGAGTTTAAGCGAATTTTTTTTATATCGCTAAACGAATTAGCGAGTTTCAAAAAAAGAGACATTTTGGTAAATAATTTGGAATGGTTGTTATTTTGGGACTTATTATTTAAAAAATGAATTATTTCAGAAAAAATCATTTCCACACTCCAATTTTGTCATTATTACTTTTAATCATTTTCTAAATAAATTCTTGTCTCTTGGGGGAAATAATGTTCCTACTTTAAAAAAAATATATTAATAATACAATTTTGAGAAATTATTTTTATTTATTATGATATATGAATAATAAATTTTATTGATGCAGCCAAAAAGTTGAATTAGCCCAAATCGAAGCGTAGGTTGTACTCCGGCGATTGAATAGCCTGAAAATAAGACATAAAATGTAAACTAAGCCGGGGCTTCACCGGCGAAGGCCCTCCGGCGTGAGAGTAAGTTCACGGTTTGTATATAGACAAATCAAATTGACAGAGCTTCGAGTCAAAGAGATAACGTACCAAATAATGTGAATTATGGCTTGTATTTATAGGGATGGATATGTAGAATCCATATTGAACTTGGACGGTTAAGAGATAAGATAGAATCCTTGGAGGATTATATCTGTTGGAGAGTCCTTATTTGACTTGTATTGGTACAGGAGGTTACAATCCTGATCAGATTATAACGACTTTTAGTGTTCTTGTTGGGATAGGACTGCCTAAGTTGCCACGCCGGTATGCCGAGATGCTCCCTTCCTCTTCATACATGGCCATCTCGGCCAACGATGAGTCGGGGAAGGGATGAGGAATAAGTGGAGCCCGTCGTGATGATATCATAGCCGAGGAAGGCACCTCGTCCTTAAGGGAGGTTATCTCGGCCTACGAGGGAGGTCTCCTCGGCCCCTTAAATTGTGCCTTGGATATGTTCGACTGTTGAGCCTTGATCGGCCTAGCTGAGGCCGAGATAGATGGACGAGGAAGCCCATGTCTTACCTCGTAACTTGAGACTTGATGTATTATGTTTATAGCCCAATTCACTTGGGCCTTACCTTGACAAGCCCATGTTCGTATCTCGGTTTATACTGTTCAGTGGCCCCTGAATTTCTAGCTAGGTTTATGACGAGGAGAAAGTCATCTCGTCCACGGCTTACGAGAGTACGAACAAGTGTCACGTGGCAATGTCGCTTCGAATGTGTTGTTCCATTATCCGCCGATTACTAGTACAATGATAGGCCTGACCCACGATGTTCTGACACATCTTGAAACCCACCACCTGTGAATGTGGCCCCGGGATTGAACCGTTTTAAGGGTCACCGTTCACCTCAGTTTGAAGACACCGGTTTTATTGAAAAACGGAGTCGCCACACCATTTTTGATTTCCTCAAAACTTTGAAAAAAAAGATAAGGGTCCGGAGGTTAAGTTACTCCTTGGAAAGAACGTTTGGCGTTCACCTAAGGAGCCTTGCAATAGCAAGTCTTCCTAGATCCGAAGTTTGTGCTTGTTTGTGTTCTCGTGTGTATGCGTGATTTGAAAAGAGAAGGGAATGTGCCAAGTTTATCTGACGGACGTATAAACCATTTAAGTAGGTTATAGCTCGGGATTCCTTGGATTTGATGTTTTTGGGATTTTAATCCCGTGCTCATTTTGGACTTGTGAACATCATTACGAGACTTATTCACCCTCCCGTTAGATTAATCAACCATGGTAGGCATAATAGCCTTGGTATGTCTTAAACTAACGTTCCTTGGGAATTTAGTCAAATGTGATCGAGAGGGGCTCATCTTTTAAGTCCAAAAATGAGACTCTTTAGAAAAGAAGGAATCTTTGCCCATCGATCCTACATTTAGAGACGATAAAGATTCGTAGGGACATTTTATGTTCATCTCAAGTGATCATCGGAGATGTCGGGACTAAGATCCGTCGATTTCTAAAGGGACAACAATTATGACATTTTTGTGATGGAAACGATGTAAATATGGAGTCTTTACACCGATCCTCACCACGAAATGCTCCAACAACCAAGGGAGTAGGGGAAAGGGGTATAAAGATTGGATCTTTATACTCATCCTATGTCTTTTGTGCCTTAAAAGGCTATTAGACAATCCTCGGAGAGAGATCCATCTTTTAGGGACATGGGGAAAATGACATTAAAGTAAAGATTGCATTTTTAATGTAAATAACACAATGAGTATCACTAAACTAGAGACATAATGTAAAAGGGATGATCTTTATGGCTTTTCCTATGTCCTTTAAGACCTCATAAGGTGGACAATCCTTGAAAAGCTAGATCAAGGGAAGGGGATTACATAATATGAATAAATATTGCGTTTTTTATGCATAAAGGTAAAGGGACATCACATCATCATGTGATAGATCTTCCCTAGAACAAGCCACTTGTGGAACCTTGTTCATCCTTGGGAGAGGATCTCCAATGAATCCTTTGTGTAGGGGGAGTGAGGATATGATGATTATATTGCAAAGATAGAAACTTTAAGACAATAAATCAATATAAATGACAAGTAATAAGAATATAAATGATAAATAATAAGTAAAGCAAGATAATATAAGAGTAGATCAAGGGGAAAGGAAGGAGAGATTACCAATATTGGTTTTCTCTATCTCTCAAGGGGATTTTCCTATTTAGGAATATATTAGAAAGGAATTTGTGTATGAGGGAAGTGAGTTTTGAGTGATTTTGGTCACCGAAAATTTGTGTTGTAATTTGGGCAGAGTAACAGTGCTTAAAATTCTTCTTTAAAATGAATAGAGGAGGCCTCTATTTATAGGCTGCAATGTGCTTCCTAAAGAAGCCGCTCGGTGTGAATCCTCGGGAAAAGAAGCCGCCCGGCATTATCCTCCGTCGTGTCAGCATGTTTCTAGATTCATGAAAGGTGGCAGCTAGAGGCTTCTTTCCAGCGAAGTCCTACTTGGAATTCTAATTCCTAGCAAGTCCTTCCTCCCTTGGAAAGTTTGGAAAAGTTCCCGAATTGCCCTTAAACTTTCTGAAACTTTGGGGAATTGCTAGAAAACTTTAACCGGAAGGCATGAGCCAGATTTGGGTACTTACAGAAGCCCCTCGGAAACGGTACTTACAAAGCAAGTGGGGTTGTCGATAAAAATGAGAATCCAATCTAGAGAACTGCCGAGATGGATAGGGATTGGGTGACCAAGGAGGTCGAGTGGCTGAACCTTTGGAAGGCTACCTACGTATCCCGGGAGAATCAAGCCATAATCGTAGTTCTAGGTCCACTGGGGAAAGGATGTCATATGTGATGGATTGGCTAAACCTAAAGTAATCTACCTACGTATCCCGGGGGAATCAAGCCATGATCGTAGTTCTGGGTCCACTAGGGAAAGGATTTCATATGTGACGGATTGGCTGAACCTAAAGTAGGCTACCTACGTATCCCAGGGGAATCAAGCCATGATCATAGTTCGTAATCCACTGGGAAATGGCGAAGAGAAACTGGTCCCTGGCTATGAAGATGGAAAGGAAGTGACCTAAGAGGTCGAATGGCTGGTCCTGCTGGGGATATGCCAAATGAAAGAAGTGAGCGATGTGGTCGGATGGTTGGACCTTTGGAAAGGCTCGCGCACTACTGAGGAGTGATGAAGAAAGGGGGTGACCAATGTGGTCGGATGGCTGGACCTTTTGAAAAGGCTCACTCATCACTGAGGAATGATGAAGGAATGATGTGCCCAATGTGGTCGGATGGCTGGACCTTTTGAAAGGCTACCTACGTATCCCGGGGGAATCAAGCCATGATCGTAGTTTAGGATCCACTAGACAGTTAGGAACATGTCTAGGATCCTCAGAATTTTGACAATTCGGAGGCTGTCACCTTAAGAAGCTATAACTTACGTCGCTATCGTGAAGATAGAGGTAGCTAAAGCTTGAATTTGATATTTCGGAGCCTGTCACCTTAAGAAGCTATAGCTTACATCTCTATCGCGGGGATAGAGGTAGCTAAAGCTTGAATTTTGACAATTCGGAGGCTGTCACTGTAAGTACCCAAATCCGGATCGTCCAAATCCGTCAGAAAGTTAACCGAAATCCGTTAATTGGCCCGCTCCAGGTTAACCGGAACTCGTTAAACTCCCCTTTGCTGTGCCAATGAGACGTCCTGGGACTGCCCCGTGCATCCCAACGTCGAACCGTACTTAACACGTGTCATCTCACGTAAAAGTATGGCTTTCCCTGAAAAACGCATTTTCCGGCACTTTTCGGGGGCATTTCGGACATTTTCCGGACTGTTATTTTAAAAAACGGACAAAACCGGGACCGGGGAACGAACTCCCACATGGCTGGTGACTCAGAGGGCACGTGGCAGCCAAGCCACCTCCCTCTAGTCACTCTTCAATCACAAATCAAGGCCAAAAGACCAAAATACCCCTGATTTGCAAGCCAAGTCCGGCCGGACTCCCTGTGCACATTTTCTGAAATTGCCAGCAAGTCCTTCAAATTCTCAAAATACCACAAAACCCCCTGGATTCAGGCAAAGTCCGTCCGGACTCCTACTGCATTTTTCACCTATAAATAGAAATGGCTGTCAAAGCCAAAAGGAGGGACTTTTTACTCCAAAAAATCACCACACCCCTCGGCCCAAACTGATTTCACCCCTTCCGAGCTTCCGTTCTGTCTCGATTCACGTGAAACCTTCGTATTTCGATCAAATACGCCCCTTACTACTTCGAAACAACCTTTCGAACCACTTTTCGTGTCCCGTACACACCTTCCGAGCCAAAGGAGTCAACCCTAGCCATAGGTATAACTCCCTCTCTCTAAATCTTTCGTTCCGTCTCGGTTTACGCGCCAGTCGCTACAACCGTTTCGAACATCGTTATCGAAATGTAGACGCCTCCGTCTAACGGGGTCCGATACATTTTAGCCCCTCGATCCTCTTCTCTTTCCATAAGAGAAGTAATCACGGGTTAAAACGGCGTTCCGACCCCGTTCCGTTTACTTTTATGTCATTAACCAATTCCGGATCAATCGATCCGTTGATCGTTATTTAATTTCTGTCATTTACAAATCCAAGCCGTTTGGCCTCGTTGATCGTCATTTACAAATTCGAGCCGATTGGCCTCGTTGATCGTCATTTACGATTCTGGATCGTTTGATTCCGTTGACACTGCTTTAAATACTGTCATTTACAAGTCCGACCCGTTTGGATCGTGATAGTATTTACTTTTCAAAGTCCGAGTCGCAACCCGATTTGTTGATCGCATATCATTTAATACGCATTTTTCCCGTAAAAATCGTTAACAATGTAATGCCCGGTTCAAAACCGGAGTTCGTCCGTCGAACTCTCTTTCAAAACGCGCGACATGACGTTTGGCCTCCAAACGCTCATCTTCAAACTAAAAGCCGCCACTTGACACTCAAAATCATTTAATACGCATTTTTCCCGTAAAAATCGTTAACAATGACGCGCCCGGTTCAAAAAACCGGAGTTCGACCTTCGAACTCCTTTTCAACTCAAAGTCGACGTTTGCCACGCAAACGCTCATTTCAAACTCAAAATTGACGTTTGCCACGCAAACGCTCATTTCAAACTCAAAACCGACGTTTGTCATTCAAACGCTCGTCTTTTCAAACAAAGTCACCTAATCAACGTTTGACATACAAACCAAGATTAAGCTTGTCATTCAAGTCCCCATTTCAAAACACACACACACACACACACACGATTTCGAGAAAGGTAGAAAGACTCGTCATGCGAGGCGTTTCGGGCGATCTCGTAATACTCTACCCGAAACGTAACGTGACCTCCGAACCTAACAATCTCTGGTACTAAAAGCTTTTTACTCATTTTTGCTGCCAATAAAAATGATCCCCATTTTCAAAGCTTTTTCCTAAGTTTTTGCTACCAATAAAAACGACACCATTTTCAATAGCCGTTTCTCAACGTTTGGGCTCAAAATACAAAAACCGCGTGGCGACTCCTCATTTTTTCCTTCCCATGAAGCGAGGTCTCAGACACCAACCCTCCGCGAAAGACAACCGCGTTTCGCGCCCCGCGCGAAATCCTGGGTAATTTCAGTTGGTGACTCCGCTGGGGAAAAGATACTTTTTTTCAAAACTACCGTTGTTTTCTAAAAAGCTTTCCGTGGGTCAAACTTTCGTTTACCCTTCCTCGTTTTCGTGTGTGTGTTACTTTAAACCTCGAACGGTTTTTGTTTCAAAGGCATTACGTTGTCAACTTTTCAAAATCTTACCATGTTTGTGCATTCTCATTCATGTTTGATTTTCATGCTGTCTTTTGAACTGTGCATCATAATTCTTTAAGACACATTCTGAAAAATCTCTGTTTTACTCAGAAAAAAAAAGAATTTTAGTGACCGCACACTACGCGCACTTGCTGCCTCGGAACACCGCACTTCACGTGCACTTGCTGCCTCGGTACACTGCACACTACAACCCCTAACCCGGGATGGCCTTATCAGTTGCACTCCGATTGGTCTGCCAGACACATTTCGGGGGCGCACGGGGTCGTCCCAAACATCCCATCCTAGCCCGTGTAAGCCATGCACTCTTTGTGTCACACTTTGTCCAAGACCCCGGTTGGTTTTTGGCTTAGTTCGTGTCATAAAGCCTAGTGTATGTTTTTACGCCGGGCCCCGCTCCGAGTCAAGCTCGAGAGTTTGAGACCAAAGGTTGTTCCCGACCCGAAGTCTTGAGCTTTTCAGCCTTGACTTTGACGCGGAGCTCTGCCGAAAAATATACCCGAAGGTTCAATGTGACGCCGTGTCACCAAACCTTGCCGTATGTATCGTGCCAGCCACAACTTGGCCAACGCTAAAAAGCTAAGGTCTCTCGCACAAGCGAGTCAGGAGAGGTCATGCCAAAATTTTGGCACGATCCCCGCCTTAACTTAAGGACGTTGACTTCGACTGTGGCCCGTGCGTCACATACGTTGAAAGTTTGCGTGATCAGCTAGCCTTAAGTTCACTTTTTCCTTTGTCGGTGGAACTCGCTTGCCTTATCAGACCTCGCTCGGGATAGTCCGTCCTGAGAAAGATGATCTACAATGGAAACGAGGGGCTTATAAGCGTAGTGACGAGATCCACTGATTAGAGCTCTAGGATTAGTTGCAAAAAAGAAGACCCGCTCTTTTCCAACCGATTAGGACTCTGAGAAAACGCGCTTTAAGTAAACATTAATCGGTAACTGCATATTGCACAAGCTCGAAAACCTTGAGCCAAATCCCCTTTTCCGAAGCCTAAACCCTTCCTTTCGTTCCTGCGGCGAGCGAGAAAGTGGTTCAGATTTCCGGGTCGGCGCCTTGCCAGGATCACCGATTACGGCGGCGTCGAGACAGTTCTTCGGTTCCCTCGGTTCCTTCGGCCCGAATTTCCGACATGTCTAGCTCACCGAGAAATCGTGACGGGGAAGGACCCCGCCACCGTAACGGATATGACTTTGGAAGAAGCCATCCGGGCTTGTGAGGTTCACAAGAGGCGAGAAAGAAGATCAACGAATTTCGTGGTACGGCTTCGAATGAGCGTGGTATAGCGGCTATCCCCGATCGGACGGTACTTTTGTCTGGTCGAGGATGACGATTCCCGAAACCAGTTCACCAAACCTTCAACCGGGTTCCTCCCCCGCCAACTTACGGGATGCCTTCCAACCAAGGAAGCAGCCGACCTAGGCTCCATGTTGCCACCTCTCGGGGCAACCCTGTCATTTTTGGCCGGCCCGGTGCTACTCCTATCACTCAATATCACCGGCGCACCGGCTGGACCATCTCGAGGATGCCAATATCCCTCAATACCCTCCGGGTTCGTCCCATTGCCAATACACGAATCCCTAAACACCGGGGACAAACCCCGATACGATTCGAGAAAAGGCTCCCATATATTCTCATATACCAATCCTTCCACCTCCAATCACTACCGCTCACGTGGTAGCACCCGGCGCCAGCCTCACGAGTCCACCACTGGACCCAACCTTAGCCTGGATGGTCGAGCGGATGAAAGACACGAAAGCCACCATGAGCGGCTCAAGCGAAACGCTCAAATCCACGAGATCCGGGAATGGTCACGCCTCTCCCTGCCAAGTTCAGAATGCCGGAGATGGACCGATTCGACGGAACCGAATGTCCTCAAACGCACGTCGATACCTACGTTCTCGGCATGAGAGCCAAAGGAGCAACCCTCCAGCAAATGGCCGACCACTTCCAGCATACGCTCAAAAGCTCAGCGTTACGATGGTTTACGAGGGTCAAGCTGCGGATCGCCACACTGGGAACAGATCGTAACATCTTCACTGGAGCAGTACCGATCCAACCTAGAGTGGGAAACAAGTCGTGAGGACTTAATCACCACCGAGCGAAGCGGATGAAAGTGTTGGGGAATTCTACAAGAGGTGGAGTGGAAACTCTCCGAGATCATGGAGCCACTCTCCAAAGATGAACAGATGCGGATCTTCAAGTCACGCTTAAGACCGTCCATCGAACTCTCATCGGTCATCATTTCTTCCCGGATCTCCGAGCCATGGTCAATGCCGGCTCACGGTTCGAGAAGGATCTCAAGGAAAAGTTGGCTCTTGCACGGCCATACAAATACCGCTCAGCGGTTGCATTCAATCCCGCACCGGCCCCGGCAAAGGGAAAGATACGTGCATCAACTACATCCATCGGGGGACAACGGTCGGGTAACGAAACCCAGTCCCACAAAGCAACAATTCTACTCGAAGCGGCTGCCGTACACTTCGACAAGTTGGACATGCCACTGAGCAAGATCTTTGGAAGGGTTAATCAAGGAGGGTCTCCTTAAACCCGTTGCCAATTACAAACCCAAGAATCCCGTAGCCAATGCGGACAAGAGCAAATCTTGCGCCTTCCATCGGTATCACGGCCATACCAGCGACAAGCTGTTTGGGGTTACGATATGAAATCCAGAACTTGATAGAAGAAGGCAAGTTGGAGCGCCCCCGTGGGCCCAATACAGTCGAAAATCCTTTTCCAAACAATAACAACGTGAATTCCATTGAGTGGGTGCCCAAGAAGAGTGCCACAGAACCAGTTTCTCTGCCTCTTTCACTTGGATCCTCCTCTAATGTCCACATCGGCTACGATGTTTGTGACGCCCGCCGCTCGGAGTACGAGTCCCGAGAAACGGTTCCGAGCAATCCTCCGAGAAAACAAAAGAAGAAATCCTCTCAACGGCAAGGCGAGAGAAAGATACGAAGGCTGGGGATACCGGTGTAGGTACACTTGGAGAACCTTCGGGAGGTTCGACTACTACGCATCTTGTACTCCGGCCCAGTCCTCCTTGCCTCCGGGCCATGCGGCTTTAGAGCAAACGGGGTGGGAAAGCCGAAAAGTCCCGGCGAAACCGTAATTCGAGACCACAGGACACCGAATACCTCGGATCTTGGTAATCCTACGCCGGTCGAAGCCTAATCCCCCGGGATCGGCCAAGATTCAATTTGTCCGGCTTAGAGCTCGGACCGGTAAAGGAAGATCAAAGTCGGATTGGCACTCGCACTCGATCAACGTGCTAACCAAGGGCGGCAACCGCCACAAGCGGCCTCAACACACTCCCGAGGTTCCAGAAAGGCTTTACCTCGCAAGAGGAAGACGAGAAACGGATGGGTGGATGACTCTCCTTCTACGGATAGAGACGAGATCTACGACTCCCGTCTCGTATGACGGTATGATCACGTTACGTGATGAAGACCTATCGAGAGATGCCTCGGGAGCACAACGAAGCTCTGTACATCACTCTCAAGCTCAACACCATATCACTCCCGGAGTATTGGTAGATAACGGGTCGGCCCGTTAATGTTCTCCCTCTCGGCATGATGCGAGCCCTCCGCATCAATGAAAGCCACCCGATTCCGTCGGCTCGAACTATCAAGGCCTACGACGGCTCGTCTCGTCCCATCCACAGGGACGGTGACTTTGGAACTCTGGTTCGAAACCCAAATGGTGTCAGCAAAATTCCACGTGATGGACATTCCATCCGAGTTCACAGCTCTTTTGGGACGCCCTTGGCTACACCACATGAAAGCCATAGCTTCCACTCTCCATCAGTGTGTTAATTTCATTAACCGACAGGGAGATCTCGAAGTCATCCGAGGGGATAGTTTCCTCATAGGAAACAAAGCCGAGACAAGTGAGCGTGTCCGCACTCGAGCACCGGGTTACCTCCTTCGAATCAACCAAGGGACTACGGGCAAATCTCATCGAATCCCTCGTAGTCCGGAGATGCTAACTATGTAAACGTACTCGAACAGGGCGGACCACAGACGGTCCGATACATCAAGTTCAACTGTCGTTTCCAACACTTGGAGGCAGATTGGAAGGAAACGCTGAATATCGCCATGATGCGGGCACATAAACCCCCAATCTCCAATCGGAGATTCGTCAGCATTCTCCAAACCAACTCTCTGGCCCCGCCAGGCGAAGAGATCTTTGTGATAAAGGTCAACAAGCACCGTCATTCTCGTTTTGAATGCATGAAAGTGATATGGGACGTTCTCCACGAGGAACGACCCACTGTACCCCTCTTCTCCAATGAGGAGCATGATGTTTTCCTAGCTGCTCCAGCAACGCAACTAGACGCAATACGTCCCTACGTTTGGATCGAGCCGTCAGATGACGATGAATCAGAACTCTCTGGAGTCGAGGACGCGGCAGACCCGCGGGCAGACCTCTGCATTCACATGCTCAGTTTTGAGGACGGAACTCCTTCCGATCAGGTCACCTACGACCAAGGTTCCAATACCATGGAGATTGTCAAGCTCAACGTCCGACAGGCGGCTATCCGATGGTTGGAAGCAAGCGGTTGACACGACAAAGAATCCCTCGATCAAGTGGGCGACGACGACTTCGTCAACATCATCTATTCCGTATACCCCGATGAAGCCAAGGATCCGGTCCTTATCGTCGGATTCGCAACACCAAAGTCACCCTCGACGACTGCCTGCTCATGGTAAACGAGGCTTTGGCCAAGCGAGCTCAGAGCTCATCACTACTTCCGAGTACCAGCCCCAGTGGCAACCGGCCCGTGCCGTCAGTCAAGCTTATACCCTCAAGTGCCGCCAAGGCCAAGGGCAATAGTG
The DNA here is from genome assembly GCA_022495995.1 of Adenophora triphylla var. japonica. NCBI lineage: Eukaryota > Viridiplantae > Streptophyta > Magnoliopsida > Asterales > Campanulaceae > Adenophora > Adenophora triphylla. The sequence goes on from JAFEMH010003931.1 coordinate 129,105, forward strand.
AAGGATACCAAGCTCCTCACCCTGCTACGAGTCAGATCAACCTCGGGAATGCTTCCGACAACCACCTCGAAAACATCTGCTAAAGTATTTCCCGCAAGGCAGAGTCAGCTTCCGACATAGGAAATGACCACCTCAGCATCAACATGCTCCAGTTCGATTCTACTCCCAGCCGTCACGGTCCCGGATTCAGACATCCTGCCAGTCGACTGCTAGCTCTGATAGACTTGGCGATCGAGCGAGATCACGAGACTGTCAACATTGCAGAATTCAATACCCCCGTGGGGTCAATCAAGCAGATATGGGCGAATTTCTTGGTAATCGAGATCAAGGAAGGCCGCATGGAATGTCCCAGTCCGACTTCCTTCGTCAACGTAATCCAAGTGTTCCCGCCATTCGGCGATTTGAATGTAATCACAGTTCTAGACACTAGCCAGACGGTGCGCACCTACGGAGACTGCTTAGCTCTCGCAAGGAAAGCCCTCATGGAACTAGCCGCTCAAGAAAGTCGTCTTTGGGACAAAGACCAAGCTCGAAAGACCTACAGGGACCAAGCCCTTAAAGTGTCACAGGCAGCTTCAGACAGAAAGCTAGAGGCCACTCTAGACCAGTTCGACCTCAAGAGTTTTGCTCATGGCAACTTCCCGGACTACCGTCTGTTCTCATCCAACCCCCTCTGCCACACGAGGGCGGTCAACGGTCCCGATGACCTAGGAGATGGAACGACACAGCAGAACGAGTCCCAGCGCTTACCTTCCCGGGGAAAGCAAGTTCTCTGTGAAAGCGACGACGAAGACGATGAAACCATTCTCTTCCAAGCCGGGCATGAAGTCAACAAAACCGGACTCCCAAGGGTCCTGGGAGGATGGGAACGGATCATTTCCGCACTCAAATTGAAAGGCCAACTCAGGGAGGAAGGTCTATTTAAAAACAAGAGGAAGATGGAAATTCGTCTCGAGCAACTACTCAGGGAAATTCCACAGTCTACGGCATTCGTTTACGAAGCTTGATCAAGCCAGGACGGCAACCCGGTCACATGGCGAGATGTTCGGGAAGCCGTGTACTCACCTTCCGACATACCCGCCACTCAGATAAAGTAGAGGAGAAAACTCTCCCCGATGGAGGTTTACCTAGACTGCCGCACGCAGTTCAAAGAAGTACTGGCTATTCTCACATGGGAAGAAACGCAGGTGTAAGTACCCAAATCTGGCTCATGCCTTCCGGTTAAATTTCCCGGCAATTTCGGTAAGTTTTCCGGTAATTCCCCGGACCTTCCTAGTGTTCCGGAAATATTCCGGAACAGTTCCAAATTAATTAAAGGCTGAAGAGGAGCCTTCCTAATTAAGAAACACGTTTTTCTTAATTAGGAAGAAGTTTCTAGAATTTGCCACCTTGCATGGTTCTAGAAATGCTGAGTCACAATGGATAATGCCGCACGGCTGCATTAGCTCGCGGTCCCTGGCCGCACGGCTTCATTGGCGATTTCCAGACTGCCTATAAATAGAGCCCTCCTCTACCCATTTTGATCATCCACAAAAATCATAATACTCCCATAATACGAAGAAATACTCCCAAGAGGCTGCTGAAGATCCAAGAAGGTGAAGAAGAAGGCCAAGAAGCTACCTCCCTCCTCCTTGAAGATCCAAGATCAACCTCTCCTCCTAGCTCCATCCAAAGAAGAAGGAAGCCATTGGTAACCTCGCACGCCCTAACCTTGCATCCTAATTGCTTTATAAATTGCTCATTGCATTACCTTTATATTGCTTGGGACTTGGTAGATTAAAGATCACATCTTTATATTCCCCCTTCCCCTTTTGCATGCATTAGACATCATTTGTCATAAAAATGTAGTCTTTCCCCATAAAGGTGCATCCTTTGCACCTAAAACCCCCATTTTCCAATAAAAATGTCATCTTTATGCATCCTTTGCATATAAAAATCAAATCTTTTCAATCAAAATGCATCCTTTGCATTCAAAATCCCTTTTCCAAGCATCATTTGCTTTAAAGATCATGTCTTTACCATAAACTAGCATCATATGCTTTTCAAAATGCAATCTTTATGCATCATTTGCATAATAAATTCCAATTTCTTTAAAAATGCATCATTTGCATAAAAATCATATCTTTATGCATCATTTGCAATAAAGATCATTTCTTTGAATTAAATGCATCATTTGCAACCCAAAAATGTCATCTTTTCATTAAAAATGTCATTTTTACATACATTCCCCCATTCCCCATTAGTAACCTCGGAACGGACCGGTGTAAAAGATACTATCTTTACATCGTTCCTTCCATAAAGGTTCCATAATCTCTTTAGAAAAGGGACACCTTTGAACCCTATATCTCCGATTATCACTTAAGATGAGTATGAAGCATCTATACGAGCTCGACCATCTTAAAGTGTAGGATTGATGGGCTAAGGACCCTCCTTTTCTAAAGAACCTCATCTTTGACTACAAAGAGAGTCATTCTCTCGATCACGCAAGTCCCAAGGTCTAAAAAAATGCGATGATCACAAGTCCAAGATGAGGACGGGATCATAATCCCGAATACATAAAATCCAAGAAATCCCGAGCGACAACCAACAAATGGTTTGTACGTCCGGAAGACGACTTGGGACATTCCCTCCTTATCATCAAACACATGCACACAAGAAAGCACGCAAGCAAGCACGATTAATGAAATCTTGGGAGACTTGCTCCGGCAAGGCACCTTGGGTGAACGACGATCCGTTCTTCCCAAGGGGTCACTTAACCTCCGAACCCATAAAAAACCTTTTTTTCAAAGTTTTGAGGTAATCAAAATGGCGTGGCGACTCCGTTTTTCAAATTAAACCGGATGTCTTCAAACTAGCGTGAATCCAACAAAAACAAAAATTTGGGCACACATTCACAGTTTGGCGACTCCGCTGGGGACACCCCAAAGGAGAAAAGCTTTATTTTCAAAACAAAAATCGATACTCGGTATATAGGTGGAAACCACTTACCCTTCCTGTACACTCCCTGACGTGGGAGTTGGGATAACCGGTGGTTTAACAATCCCACGTACCAGTACCCCTTTTCGAAAAAAAAAAATTTGAAAAAAAATGAAAGAAAGCTTTTCCCTTTGAGAGGGTTAGACTCCCGTCGCTGATTTCATTAATCATGCTTGCTTTCTTTACCATGCATTGCATCATTTGCATCTTGGAATCTGGGCATACTTTGAACGGGAAACAACCCGAAAAATAGCAAAAGGAGTGGAACCTGGAAAATTGATCCATGCAGTCGTACAGCTCAATCCTCCTGGATTACGACCGGGCGACCTCGGTGGCAATTCCACCGGGGAAAAATTGAGGTTAATCTCGATCCTAGCGGCTTGGGGCTACTCGGCTCCATATTGGCCCAGGGCTCCCGAGAAAAATTTACGTGCTTATGTGTTGCATTTTCCCCGTCCCAAAATCATTCCTTTAAAACACATTTCGAAAATCTCTGTTTTAACTCAAAAGGAACATTTTTAGGAGACCGCACACTACGCGCACACGATATATCTGTACACTTTTGCACGCACGTCCTTGAGCAGAGGTGGTTCCAGTGCGATCACGGACGGCCTTACGATGCTCCCGGGCGCGCACGGAATCATCCCAACCTCCCCATGGCGGCCGGTGTCGACCAATGCACGGTTCGTGTCACACGTTTCAAAAAACCGTGACTTTTGGTTGGTTTTGGTCTAGTCCATGTCATATAGCCCGATTGCATACCCTCGTAAAGGTCAAGCCTTAGTTCATAACGGAAGAAGAACTCTGCAAAATTCCGACAAGGAAAAATTGGCGAGATCTCGACTCCGACATTGACTATTGACCTTGACACGCACGGAATGCGTAAGAGTCAAGACCGAGTCTTTGCCAACAAATCAAAAGATCTTTCGCTCGGGCGAAGCTCTGCTAAAATTTCGACAAGGAAAAATTGGCAAGATCTTGACCCGGCATTGACTTCGATTCTAACTCACGCCCAGCGTATGCAACGAAGTTCAATGTGACACTTTGTGTCATCCGGATTTTGCCGCCCGACCCATGCCTATTATCTTCTCGGACATTACCGAAAGTCAAACGTCATTCGCTCAGCGAAATTACGCCAAAATTCTATCAAGGCGAAAGATGAGACTTTCCCGGTATTGCCTTGACTATAATCCGCATCGCTCGTGCGTTGAAAGTTCCTATGACCCGCTAGACCCGTTAGGAGCGTTCTTTACTCTCGGTCGGTGGGATCCGCGTGCCCTATAGGACCCTCGCCAGTGTCCACCCTGGGAGGTCGAAATACGGGTGGAATACGAGGGGCTTATAGACGTAGTGACGGAACCCGGCTGATCCGGGGATCTAGAGTAGTTACGAAAAAGAAGGGCAAACCCCCTTTTCCAACCAAATAGATATTAATAAAAGACAACATTTTAAGTAAAATGGAAGATTCTAATTTGCATATTGCCTGAGCCTTCAGCCTAAACACCTACCCGAGTCTAAACCTTTCCTATCCCTTTCCCGCAGCGAGAAAGAAGTGGGTGAGAACACCGGGTCGGCGACTTGTTAGCGCGAATTCTCGGAACGGTTCGCGAGAATCCTCGGTTTGGTCGATCCGGAGAGTCGAATGTCCGATTCGACGGAGAACGGCCTTGGTTTGGGTAACCGAGATGACTAGGGAAGCGAGCTAGCCTATAGCCAATCCTCCTCCATCCACATATAATCCTTTGCCAAAACTGTCCCTTTTCGGTCTTCCCCAACATCCCGAGCCGTCGGGGTCCCGACACCCTCCACGGCCTTTGCATCCCCGTGGGACTCTTTCCCTCCTTTCGGCCTAATCCAAATCCCTTTACTTTGGAATCCCGGTACCACCACGACCTCTCTACTTTCGTCAACGCACTGTGAATTTGCCTATCCCTCGGACGGTGGTAGTGAAGAATCGATCGGGAACGAGAATAGGAATGGATGGATTTACGGTGATGATGACGGTTCGGTAGAAGGAATGGACTTGGAGTCGGCGAAGTGAAACCCGAAAGGGCAAGATGAGGTAGAAAACCACCGACCGGAATAGGAGATGAAATCACTTCAAAGTGTATTTGCGGCTGTGTGAAGGCTCGGAAAAGGAAAAAGATGCTAGCTTAGATGAGGCGGTATATAAGTCCTACATCCTAGAGTTCAATACTCCTTACAAAGACTTGGTCGGTGAATGGAGGGATTTAATTGAAGCCCTAGGCTGAAAGAGGAAAGTGGACTCCACCCACCGTCTGGAAAACGTAAGCATCGCGGAAGCCAAACTCTCATCGGGGAGAGTAGACTGCATTACGGTGTTAGTAGTCACTCCCCGAGACCTTGTCAGAAGAAGAGTGTATGGATGCCACTGGAAAGAGTCTTAAGTCTCGAGGCAACCCCGGTCCCCTTTATGTCTGTGACGACAACGATGTTTTCTTGGTAATTCCCAAGTCGGAGGAGGAGTCCAAGATACCTCTTATATGGCGTCAAGTATCCCGACTGCTTTTGCCCTCATTGGTCATCGAGCCAAGACGAAAGTTCCCGCGAGAGTTACTACGGTGATGCGATGAAGACACGGTCGAAGTGCCGGAAGGAACAGTAGAAGAGTGGTTAGCCCAGAAGCCAAAAAGCCCAGAAAACCTTCCCGACAGTGAAGAACAGAAACCCGCCATAAAGTTTGATCCCGCAGAAATCCTTATTGATGATGGAATTTCTCACTTCAGAAAATGTTTGGCCAATGTCAAAGATGCCGTCAGAAGACTGACCCCTAGAAAAAGAAGGGACATGCTTGACAGTGATGAGGAATGTGATCCCACTCTGTTGAAAAAATTGTTGGACCTGGATGAGAAAGCCAGTTGCCAGGCTCCAAACCTTGAAGGTGATAACTCCTGTTGCATGTTGACTTTGAAAAGTTTAAATGAGACTGTGAAGGCTCTAAACGGAGAAGGTAAAGGCGAAACCGACCAACCGCTAAGCCAATCGAGAGTCGAGAACCACGAGAAGGTCGAAAGCCGTTAACTTGGGATCGAGGTTCGAGAAGCGGCCTATGCCTCAGTAGCGCCGTTAATCGGATTAATCGGCGAGAATTGGCCATATGCCGGCAAGAGCCCGCCTCGACTTTGAAAGAGCTAACGAGAATCCTCCGGTAGGAATAATGACTCGGGAAAATCTAATGTTTATGTGATGACTCGGTGCAGACGGATGAGTATTGAGCGCCTAAGGGTGACAAAAAGAATGCCGTCTCGGAGCCAAAGACGGATAAGAGGCCTTATAAGCCGGAAGTAGAGAAGCCGGACTCGACAAAGAGGACCCGGTGTTGACTCGGTTGAAGTGTACCCGAAGCCAATATCTCCTTGTGGTCCCTGTTAACCTCTTCATACCCTCATAAGTGAAGCTAGAAGAAAGTTTGGCCAAGACCATGGTGCCCATAGATGTCACCCCGGATGAGGTCGTCCAAATGATTGGAAGTATCCACTACGGAAACATCATTACCTTCAACGACTTGGACACTGCCAAAGTATGGGGCTAGTCATAACGAACCTCTTTACATCACGATCCGATTAGAAGAGCGTCGATTGCCACGGGTATTAGTCGATGGAGGGTCGGCAATGAATGTCTTGCCAGCCAAGATGATGGACTTATTGGACCTGAAACCAACAGATTTGAAGCCCTCTAGCCAGACTATTAAAGCCTATGAATCCACGACACGATCAGTTTTGGGGATTGCTACTCTCAAGCTATGGTTCGGAAAAAAGGTCATGGACGTTGATTTTCAAGTGATTGATATTCCGATTTCATTTACTGCTTTCCTGGGACGGCCACTGGATCCACCGGATAAATGGGGTAGCCTCTACTTTGCACCGGTCGTCAAATTTCGATCAAATGATGGTACTATCACCACCATTTATGGAGACAGTGTCACGGTAGAAGGAACCGGCACTTGGAGACATCCCGATATTGGAAATCAAACATGATGACGAAGGGTTGGCATTGACGAGGATTCTCTGTAGCTCCTTCCAAAGCACAAATGTGTTGCACCGACCTCACTACTACTTTCGATAAAATCCCTCTGCCATGAGAATGATGAGAAAAATGGGTTATCTTAGGGACTTGGATTGGGTAGAAGACTTCGAGTCGCAATACCATCATCGATGTAAAGGAAGCAGACTACCGGATACGGCTTGGGGTACAAACCGAATGGCGAGAAAAGCTAAAGGGGTCCGGCTTCATCCCTACGGTTTATCCACGACCCATTACTTTACAAAAGGTGGGACACAATACGATAAAAGTGATCACCAGATCTCCTTACGAAAACCCTTACGGAGAATCTTGAGAAAGTAAGGGAAAGCCGGCCCAATCCTGTTCGAAGAATGTTCCTTGACTTGCTAGACATTCTTGGGGCTACCACTACCATTCGAGCAGTATGTCTTCAAAGGAAACTCGGACGGCGTCAAAGGGTCGGCATCCGGGGTAATGGACTTCTCGGCTTTCGAGTTAGCGCTTGAAGATCGGACGGATAGAAGGCCAATAGTGAAGACAGTGAGTGGGGCTTGCTACGGTTGTTTGATGAAGAAGCACGGATCCCGAGATTTGATCGACTTCGGCTCGAGATGATGAGATAGTTGCCGTAATTGGAGACGGTGGTGAAAATCCTTTTGATCCCCGCACTGTGGTAACTAAGACAGAAATGCCATTGAAGAATTGGGAGACGTTCTCAGGGCCGATAGCCAGCCGACGGCAAATGATAGCGGAGCTTGGATTGGTACCTCGTCCTTCTCAACCCGGTTGTGTCAAACACCTGTTGTCTATTCGGTTGAGTCGGGAATCTTTGAATTCCGAGTCCTACGGAGTCATCCGAAGGCCTCACGCGAGGACTATCAAAATGTAATCGATGTCATCTTTCCCCTTATTTTGAATGAAATGACGGATCTTTACGAGTATCCTCTTATTGCCAACTTAACAAATGATAAATTAACTCAAAACTCAACAACGATTAATAATGAATCATTTGAACAAGATGCAAACACACTAAATGAACAATACATTAAAGAAATCTTTAAGCGGGTTTCGGAAAAAGAGGAAAACCGGGCCCAAGGCTGCCGAGGAGGTTTTGACAAGTGTGAACTTGGGTGCTGTCGAGGAACCTAAAGAGACATAGATCGGAAACTTCTTCCGGGGTTGAACGGGACGGTGATCGATGCGCTCGGGGAATACGTCGACGTGTTTGCATGGTCATACGGGGATATGCGGGGGCTAGACAGTTCGATAGTAGAGCACGAGAATCCCCCTAGCACCGAGATGCTAAGCCGGTAAAGCGAGCGAGGAAGATCAAGCCGAATGGTCTCTACAGTCAAGGAAGAAATTGAGGAAGCTACTGCGGGTAGGATTCATTCGAGTCATCGAATATCCGACATGGTTATCCAATATTGTGACCGTCACCAAGGCCAATGGGAAGGTGCGGCTGCTTTGTGTGAATTTCCGAGATCTAAACAAGGCCATCCCCAAGGACGATTACCCTTTGCCAAACATAGACATCCTGGTGGACTCCTTTACCGGACTACGAAGTCAAATCCTTCGTTGATGGCTTTGCGAGGATCTGACAACCCGAATCAAGATGGCCGAGGAAGACCAAGAAAAGACGGCCTTCACCACACCATGGGGAACTTGCATGATATACGGTGATGCCATTTGGGCTTAAGAACGCCGGGGCTACTTACCAACGCGGCGGCCGCGCTTTTTCATGAAATGATCCACAAGGAGATTGAGGTCTACGTAGACGACATGATAATCCACTCCAAAGGCGAAGACGGGCAGCACTTTGTTGACCTACGGAAGTTCTTTGAGAGGCTGAGACAACATTCCATGAGACTAAACCCTGCTAAATGCACCTTCGAAGTGACAAGGGGAAAAGTGCTTGGGTATATGGTCACGGAGCGAGGTATCGAAGTTGACCCTCAAAAGATCAAAGCCATTATGGATATGAGGCCACCTCGAACCCGGACGAAGTCAAGAGCTTTATGGGAAAAGCTGCGGTACATTAGCCGTTTCGTCAATCGATTGACCACTATGTGAGCCCATCTTCAAGCTCATGAAGAAGAACGTAGACACGAGAATGGACCGAAGAATGCCAGGATGCTTTTGACCGGATCAAGGCATACTTGGTACATCCTCGTCTTATGCCCCCACATAGACGAGAAACCTCTTGCTCTATCTCACTTTGTCCTTGATACGGCGGTTGGGGCTATGCTTGCCCGGGAGAAGAAAGACTCTCGGATAGAAAATGCCATTTACTTTGTCGGCGGGAAGGCTGCAGGGGAAGTGAGCTCAATTACTCGGCGTGTGAAAAGACACAGTGCGGGAGCTGGTGCAGGTAGTCGGCAAGTTGAAGCATTATATGCAAGCCCACCCTGTGAATTTGGTCTCAAGAATGGACCCCATCAAATACATCTTTGATAAGCCTTCCCTCTCGATGCGTCTAGCAAAGTGGTCCTTCTTCTTAGCGAGTACGACATCAACTATGTGACCAGAAAGGCCATCAAGGGTCAAGCGTTGTCGAGACCACTTGGCAAACTTTCCCGATAATGAAGACAGAGGGCACGAACCCCAATTCCCGAGATGAAGGGATCTTTGCAGTCGAGCCTGAAAACCGATGGCAATTGTTCTTTGACGGAGCCACTAACAAAAGAGGAAACGGTATCGGGATGCTACTGGTCGATCCAAAAGATGAGCATACACCCATAACTCTCAAGTTGAACTTCCCTGCCATGAACAATGTTGCCGAGTATGAAGCTTTGCATTCTTTGGTTTGGAAAGCCGCCTTAGAAAGGAATGTCAAGGAGCTAGAAGTTTACGGAGACTCGGCCACGATCATCAACCGGGTTTCCAACAAGTGGAAGGCGTGGACCCTAACTGCGGCGGTATCATGCCCATATGGAGGAGTTGACTGGACAGTTCAGAGAAGTGACCTTCCACTACTTGCCAAGGGAAAAGAACAGATTCGCAGATGCCCTAGCTACTCTAGCCTCATTGGTAGAGATCCCCGAGGGAAAAGCCATAAAACCCTTCCGAGTGGGTAGAAAAGAAACCCGGCCTTACATTTGTGAAGTAGACACGGGACCCGAGCCTATAAAGGAACCCTGGTACAATCAAATTTACCGGTTCCTCAAAGATGGAGAGTCGGCTTTCGAGAGACAAAGAAGGTAGACCAAAAGAAGGTGTCGAGCCAAGAGCTTGCAAGCCACGAAAAGGTTGGCCTCCCATTATGTCATTCTAGGAGGCAACCTATACAAGAAGCGATACCAAGGACCACTCCTCTTGTGCGTCACTCAAGAAAAGGCCAAAGAATTGATGGCGAAGTCCACAATGGTCCCTGCGGTCCTCATATGAATGCCGAGCCACGATGCAAGTGATCCTCGAGAATGGGTTACTACTTTGGATTTCCATGGAAACAGATGTGTCCGGCACGTCCGAGCATGCGACAAGTGCCAGCGGTTTGCCAACCTCAACCATCTCCCGCCTCGCGGCTCCATCTTGCATGTGACTCCTTGGCCGTTTGCAACTTGGGGTATCGACGTGATAGGGAAAATAGCCTCGGCGAGGAAGCAATGGACATGAATTTGTGCTAGTAGCCATCGACTACTTCACCAAGTGGGTAGAGGCCAAGTCTTACAAGGTCCTCACTTCCGAAAAAGTGGCCCAATTCATCAAAGAAAACATAATGTGCGAGATATAGGGTGCCCAGCGAGATCATTTCGATAATGGGTCGCACTTTGAAGGGGACTGCGATAGGTTCTTCATCGAGTCGAGAATCACTCGCCACAAGTCATCTCCGTACGAGACCTCGGACTAATGGAGCCGTGGAAGGCTGCTAATAAGACGCTCGAACGGATCATCCAGGAAGATGGCCACCCGTGGTCGTGATTGGCCCGAAAAGCCGCACTTGGCACTCGGGGCTCTACGAACGTCTGTCGGAACGGCCTACAGGAGAAACTCCTTTTGCCTTAACCTACGGGATGGAAGCGGTGTTACCGGTGGAGTTGGAAATCCCGTCATTAAGGGTCCTCCTGGAAAACAGGTGTCAATGAAGTAGAATGGTTGCTTGCGGCCAGGCATGATGAGTTAGCCACCTTGACGAGAGAAGGCTAAAAGCCATGGAACACACCCGAGCCTACTGCAGAGGCGGATGGCCGAGCGTTTGATAAAAAGGTCAAGGCCGGAGACATCAAAGAGGGTGACTTAGTTTTGAAAGTGAAGCCCCCTACGAGAGACAACCCCACAGGAAAATGGGAGCCCATTTGGATCGGCCCTTATGTGGTGCGAGAAGATACTATCGGGAGGAGCCATGAAGCTTGCGGACACGGACGGCAATCCCTTTGTCCACCCAAGTCAACGGTGAGAAGCTCAAAAGATACTATGTCTAAAAAAAAAAAATAAATAATAATAAAAAAAAGAGTGCAAAAAGAGTAATACCCGGCTAGGCTGAAAACCCCAAAAAGGGCGGTCTAGGCAAAAGACAGGGTTGCACATAAAATAAAAAGAAAAAATCTTAGTGCAAAAAGAGTAATGCCCAGCTAGGCTGAAAACCCTAAAAAGGGCGGTCTAGGCAAAAAACAGGGCTGCACATAAAAAAAAAAAGAAAATATATATATAGTTCACCAGAATGAACTACGAAGACCTAAGCCCCTTAGTCTTTCTTGTAAAAGGGGAACGTAGGCACCCATATATGGTTCGGTCTAAATAATAAAAAGGACAATCAAGCTTCCATGAAGTGCGTCCTAAATAATAAAGGGTATTTCATTTTTCATAAAACGGGTCCCAATAAATAAGACATTTGAATTTCCATGAAATGTGTCTCGATTAATTTCTAAGATAATATTTCTTGTTCATTACAAGTTAAAAACTTCTTGATGAGTTCAAGCACGGTCTACCTCTTGACTCTGCTAACCTGCTACAAAGATCTAAAATACAATAAAATGCCTAAATAAACTAATGTGTTTGCAAAATGGCAATAAGAGGATCCTAAGAAAAGATCTGTCAGTCGTCATTCGCTGAGTCTTCTTTGGTCTTTTTCCCTTTTCCTCATCCCCGTCGAGTCTTCTTCCTCTTTTTATCTATGATGTCGGTATCCCTCATCCCGACCTCCGGTATCCTCACTGGAGCCTCCACCAAACCCGTGTCAATAAGTGCTCTCTCTGCAGAGCACGAGTCCGCACTTCCTCCCTCGAGCCTCGGTCGAAGAAGCGACCTCGGACAACCTCTTGTGCCGAGCCTCCATGTCTCGACCAAGTCACCCACCGGTTATGGCGACTCGCCTTAGCCTCGGTCTCCCTCGAGTCTGCTCGAGTCACGGTCGGCCCCAATAAAGCTCGACGTCTCTCCTCCAAGATGACCCGAGTCGCTCCCATCTCCCTCTCGTACCGATCCCAAGTAGACAGTGGTCAAGATGGTACTCTTCCGCTCCTGAAGATAGCCCTGGGTGGGAAAGCAGTGTATGTCCAAGCCCTCGAGAAGAAAGAGAAGGCTGGCTCGGATCCCTCATATCCAATGACACCACCTCCATGGTCCGGATGTCCTCCCAATCACTCAATGGCTCCCCAAAGCCCCAAACTACCCGGATACTAAGCGGGGTATGTAGAAGGATGACCAGCGGAATCACGGAACCCTCACAAAGATAGGACTCCTTGAAATATCCTCCTGATGCGCAACCTCCAATGAGGTATCCACCAACGGATGTCCGAAGTGGATAGCCTAGCCATCGTCGGCTCCCATCTACTCGGTCCTGTTGCCTCGGTGCGCACTCTCCGAGAAATCACCCAAGGGCACCGAGTCGGCAAAGCCCCGGCAAAGCCCCGAGCCTCTCCTGCTGACCATAAGGTCAAGGCACAGCCGGACTCCCGGATCTCATGAAATGGTCTCCTCGAGCCATCCTGGTCAATCCCATGAAGTGTCTCTCCCAAAACCAGCGGGACAATATCCTTCCCAGCCTTGCAGCCTCTAACCATGTCCAAGCGACCACTATGACAGATCCCCACGACTCAGCGGTGAACGAGCGAGAGAATACGCAAAGGATAAATGTGTCCATAGCCACCGTGGTCGCAGCCCATATCTGGATACCCAAACCTCGCCCGGGATATCGTAAAGGTCAATCCTGTCCGGGGCTACCATCATCCTCTCGGCCTCCCCAAAGGAATCTCGCAGAAAAGATGCAAGCTTTACCGCCACCGGCACGTCTCCGACCAGCGGAATAGATATAGCCTCAATCTCGGGACCCCCAATCAAGGCTCGGAAGTCTTCATGCGTCGGGACAATCTCTTCGTTATAAGAAAAGCGATAAACATGTCTCCGACGTCCCTAACTTTCTTTGCGGCTCTCAAAAGGTCCCAATCAGGCGGGAGATCCCTCAAATGCCATAAAGACTTGATCTTGAAGGAAGAATCAAGCAGCCCCCTATGAGATTGGAAGTTGTGTCTCACCCAAGATTGAAGATCGGACAGGAAACGGTCTCGCTTCCCCCTTTGCAATCTAACGGGCTTCTCCATCGCAAAATGATCAAAGGTGGTGCTTTTAGGTCCAAAATGTGCTCTGAGAACAATTGGGACAAGTCTAAGTTGAAAATGAAATGAAATGGCCAAGCCTTGCTTTTATTCAGAAAATAACCGGTTCGAGAACGTGAGCCGCACGGCCTCATTTGCTCCAGTGGACTCCGTCCGCACGGCTACATTAGCCATCCGCAAAAAAAAAAAAAAAAATCTGCAGCAACCAAGTTGCTGCCCAAGGGAGTTTTCACCCCACTTTTTCAACCAAAACCTGTACAAAAACATATCCAGAAGCCATTCAAGCATTTATACACCATTATAAATCATTTTGGCCCAGTTTCAGCCCCGATTCCAAGCAAAAAAAAATCGCCCCAAGGCTCAGATAATATGCAAATTAAAAAAGCATGAATTAGAAAAGTAAAGCATAAATACAATGTCTTCGCCCCATCGGCGCCAGAATAAAGCAAAAAATAAACAAAGTGTGCATAAATCTTGTCCATTGTTTGTTTTTGTTCCAAATCTACTCTAGAGACCTCCTAGGCCTCTGATTCTTCCTCCTCCTCATCGCTGCTCAGCTCGTAAATGCTAGCCTCCCTCATCAAGTCTTCCCAGTCGCCTCCGTTAATTCCGTTATAACGGGATAATGCTAGGTGACAACCTCCGAATTGTCAAAACTCTAAACTGAGCTTACCTCTATCCCGAATAGCGACGTATGCTAAGTTCTCTTAACTTAAGCTACCTCTATCCCGAATAGTGACGTATGCTCGAGTTCCTCCTAACTTAAGCTACCTCTATCCCGAATAGTGACGTATGCTCGAGTTCCTCTTAGCTTAAGCTACCTCTATCCCGAATAGTGACGTATGCTCAAGTTCCTCTAAACTTAAGCTACCTCTATTCCGGATAGTGACGTATGCTCGAGTTCTTCTTAACTTAAGATACCTCTATCACGAATAGTGAAGTATACTTAAGTTCTTCTAGCTTTAGCTACCTCTATCTCTGTCAAAAAGAGATAGCGCTGTAAGCTTTAGTCTTCGTTATTTCTGTCATAAAGAAATAACGTCATCCAGCTTTAGCTACCTCTATCTCCTCGATAGTGACGTAAGCTCTAGTTTCCTCAGGTGACAACCTCCATTAATTGTCAAAACCCTCAAGGATCCTAGACATCGTTCCTAACTATCTAGAGATGCTTGAACTACGATCAAGGCTTGATTCCTCCGGGATACGTAGGTAGCCTTTTATAAAAGGTCCAGCCATCCGACCACTTTGGTCACCCTGTTCCTCCGTCACTCCTCAGTGATGAAGTAGTCTCTCATAAGAGACTTTGTTATCCGACCACCTCGGTCACTTCTAGCATATCCCCAAAGAGGATCAATTGCACGACCTCCTAGGTCATTTTCTCTTCTATTTCCCCAGCAAGAGACCAGTTTTCTCTTCTTCATTCCTCAGCGGATCCTACTCCAAACTACGGCCTGGCTTGATTCCTCCGGGATACGTAGGTAGCCTTCCATAAGAGGTTCAGCCACTCGACCACCTCGGTCTCCCAATCCGTCTCGGCATTCGCCAGATTGGATCCTTTTCTATCGACAACCCCACTCGCCTTGCAAGTGACGTTGCCGAGGGGCTTCTGTAAGTACCCAAATCTGGCTCATGCCTTCCGGTTAAATTTCTCGGCAATTTCGGTAAATTTTCCGGTAATTCCCGGACCTTCCTAGTGTTCCGGAAATATTCCGGAACAGTTCCAAATTAATTAAAGGCTGAAGAGGAGCCTTCCTAATTAAGAAACACATTTTTCTTAATTAGGAAGAAGTTTCTAGAATTTGCCACCTTGCATGGTTCTAGAAATGCTGAGTCACAATGGATAATGCCGCACGGCTGCATTAGCTCGCGGTCCCTGGCCGCACGGCTTCATTGGCGATTTCCAGACTGCCTATAAATAGAGCCCTCCTCTACCCATTTTGATCATCCACAAAAATCATAATACTCCCATAATACGAAGAAATACTCCCAAGAGGCTACTGAAGATCCAAGAAGGTGAAGAAGAAGGCCAAGAAGCTACCTCCCTCCTCCTTGAAGATCCAAGATCAACCTCTCCTCCTAGCTCCATCCAAAGAAGAAGGAAGCCATTGGTAACCTCGCATGCCCTAACCTTGCATCCTAATTGCTTTATAAATTGCTCATTGCATTACCTTTATATTGCTTGGGACTTGGTAGATTAAAGATCACATCTTTATATTCCCCCTTCCCCTTTTGCATGCATTAGACATCATTTGTCATAAAAATGTAGTCTTTCCCCATAAAGGTGCATCCTTTGCACCTAAAACCCCCATTTTCCAATAAAAATGTCATCTTTATGCATCCTTTGCATATAAAAATCAAATCTTTTCAATCAAAATGCATCCTTTGCATTCAAAATCCCTTTTCCAAGCATCATTTGCTTTAAAGATCATGTCTTTACCATAAACTAGCATCATATGCTTTTCAAAATGCAATCTTTATGCATCATTTGCATAATGAATTCCAATTTCTTTAAAAATGCATCATTTGCATAAAAATCATATCTTTATGCATCATTTGCAATAAAGATCATTTCTTTGAATTAAATGCATCATTTGCAACCCAAAAATGTCATCTTGTCATTAAAAATGTCATTTTTACATACATTCCCCCATTCCCCATTAGTAACCTCGGAACGGACCGGTGTAAAAGATCCTATCTTTACATCGTTCCTTCCATAAAGGTTCCAAAATCTCTTTAGAAAAAGGGACACCTTTGAACCCTATATCTCTGATTATCACTTAAGATGAGTATGAAGCATTTATACGAGCTCGACCATCTTAAAGTGTAGGATTGATGGGCTAAGGACCCTCCTTTTTCTAAAGAACCTCATCTTTGACTACAAAGAGAGTCATTCTCTCGATCACGCAAGTCCCAAGGTCTAAAAAAATGCGATGATCACAAGTCCAAGATGAGGACGGGATCATAATCCCGAATGCATAAAATCCAAGAAATCCCGAGCGACAACCAACAAATGGTTTGTACGTCCGGAAGACGACTTGGGACATTCCCTCCTTATCATCAAACACATGCACACAAGAAAGCACGCAAGCAAGCACGATTAATGAAATCTTGGGAGACTTGCTCCGGCAAGGCACCTTGGGTGAACGACGATCCGTTCTTCCCAAGGGGTAACTTAACCTCCGAACCCATAAAAAACCTTTTTTTCAAAGTTTTGAGGTAATCAAAATGGCGTGGCGACTCCGTTTTTCAAATTAAACCGGATGTCTTCAAACTAGCGTGAATCCAACAAAAACAAAAATTTGGGCACACATTCACAGCAGGCACTAACTCTCGACGCAGGCTCCGGTGCAAGAAGGTTGATCTGGGCCCAGAGCGGAGGAAAACTAGCAAACCACGAGTATTGCCAGACCCAACTCCAGAATGCCCTGAGTATGCTCAGCAAGAAGGAAAGGAACGCGATATACCGTGAAGAGATCAAGGAGACCGTTCGCTTGAGCCGAGAACTCTCCAACCTCCCCCGGAGGGTCAGCAACGCACGCTCAATTCGAGGCAACCACCGTTGTGCACCGACATTCGAACAAGCTGCGTCAAAGCGTAGGCTACCTCCCCGCAGAGGCATTCAAGCCGGTATCACAGGACAGAATCCGTTAAAATTTGCCGAAGCTCCAGGAATTCATCCACAATCAATGAGTTGAGGGAAGACATATGGCCCTATGCTACGAGGAATCCTCCTCTAACTATGGCTCAACTCGGAGCGGCTTTGTTCGTAAGGGACCAAACCCGATGTCGGCGTCCTAACCCGATCGGGTCAAATCCATGCATTACCACCTAAGGCCACCAAAAGCCGACGGAGCCGTAATTGCAATCCGGCCGGCCCGAAGACGCAAATTCCTTGAAAGAGGACCCGATCCTCACTCGGCTCAAGCGGACTCGGGCGAACATTTCCCTTTGGTCTCTGCTCACCTCTTCATATCCGCACAAGCTCAAGCTAGAGGAAAGCCTGGCCCGTACCATGGTCCCCGTGGGCGCAACCCCGCATGAAGTCATTCGGATGATAGGCAACATCCACTATGGCAACATTATCACCTTCACGATTTGGACCTTCCAAAATTTGGGGCTGATCACAATGAGCCGCTCTACATCACGGTCCAGTGGACGAGCGTCGCCTTCCCCGTGTGTTGGTAGACGGAGGTTCCGGGAATGAATGTCTTGCCCGCCAAGATGATGGACACCGTTGACATCAAGCCCACGAGATCTTAAGCCTTCATCCACACTTTCAAGGCCTATGACTCTACTTCCCGTACAGTTCTCGGGGTTGCTACTCTTAACATCTGGTTCGGCAAGCGGGTGATCCCCACCGAATTCCAAGTGTTGGACATTCCAATCACTTTCACAGCCATTCTGGGGTGTCCCTGGCTGCATCAAATCAATGGCGTGGCATCCACCCTTCATTAGTTCCTCAAGTTTATGCAAGGCAATGAGCTAACCACAGTCTACGGCGACAGCGTCACCACCGAGGGGACCAGCACCAACGACATTCCAGTGTTAGAAATCAAGCATAATGACGACATGACATTAACTGGATTCACTCTGGAGACCTCCAAGATCCAAATATGCAACGTGGACCTTCCACTGTCTCACGATCAGATTCCTCCTGCCATGAGGATGATGAAACTCATGAACTTCATCCCAGGACTGGGGCTCGGCAAAAGGCTGCAAGGCCAACACCAAGTCATTGAAGTCAAGGACCACACCACGGTCTAGGGGCTTGGCTACGTGCCAACACCGGCTGACATCAAGGAAGACAAAAGGCTCGCCCGCACCAAGGCAGCAGCCCACAAAAGGGGAACCTCCGACGGCACACCCAATCTCCGACCTTACAGCTTTTACCTCGCTCATTACTTCACCAAGGGAACCAGCAGCAGAACTAAGGGGACCGACAAGGGAACCAAGCAGCGAACCGAGGGGACCGACAACGGAACCGACAATAGACCGAGGGGACCGACAATGGAACCGACAGAACCGAGGGGACCGACAATGAACCGATGAAGATGAGAAAGAAACAGGAATAGTCGGCACCAAGACTACGGGAAGAATGGAACAGCTAGCACGGGACCTCAAGCGTTTCGAGAGGACTCAAAGCTAATTCGATAAGGGGAGCGTTCCTCGACATCACGGCTCTACCTGGACCAACAGCCACCACGGTCCGGACGAGTACACACTCAAGGGAATCCTGCACTTGGAGGAGCAACTCAAGGTACTCTCCATGGGAAACAGTTGTTTGGATCACCGCCGAGGCCACATTCGAGACGTAAGTCCAAAGCGAAGGAACCGAGTTCATAGAGGATGCTCTCGGTGGACCGGCTCTGCAGTCCTGTTTGAAGAAGTCATGGAGTTGCCAAACTTGATCGATCGGGGCTCGAGACAATAGCATGATTGCCATGATTGGGATAGCGAAGCCAAGCCTCTCGATCCCCGCACCCTCATCAAGCATCCAAAGAATGCCATCAAGAATTGGGTAACTTTCACTGCACGAGGGCAAGCCAGCAGAATCGGAAGACAAACTGGGCCCGCACCCACATCTCCCTTAACCCGGTCTCAAACCTCTCGAGTCGAGTCCTTGTCAAAGTCCGATCCTGGAGTCATCCAACTGCCTTACGCCGAAAGACTATGATAATGTAGCCAATCATGTATTCCCGTTCTTGTTTAATGAAAAGTCTGACCTTTCGGAGTATCCTCTCATTGCCACTTTAACAACTGATAAGTTAACAAACAACTTAAAAGACGTTAATAATTCAATTGATAAAGAAGCAGACACATTAAATGACCAATACATTAAGGAAGTTCTCGAGCGTGTAGTTGACCAAGAGGACAACCGGGCCCAAGCTGCCGAAGAGGTTATGACCAAAGTGAACACAGGGTCGGTCTGCAAGAGCCTAAAGAGACACAAGTGGGCGGTTTCTTCGCCGATGCGAAAAAGAAGCCCCGATAAGCCTCCTCCGGAGTATGTTGACGTGTTCGCCCGGTCATACCGGGACATGCCGTGACTCGATCCCACGATCGTAGAGCACAGAATTCCCTAGATCCCGAATCCAAGCACATCAAACGAAGCTGCGCAAGATCAAGCCAGAGTGGTCCTTGCAAGTTAAAGAAGAAATTGAGAAAATGCTCCGAGTTGGTTTCATCAGAGTGATTGAGTACCCGACTTGGGTCTCCAACATCGTGACGGTCACCAAGGCCAACGGAAAGGTCAGATGCTGCGTGGATTTCCAGGATCTCAACAAGGCCAGCCCTAAAGATGATTTCCCACTGCCTAACATCGACATGCTGGTCGACACCACGACAAATTTCTAAGTAAAGTCCTTCGTGGACGGGTTCGCTGGATACAACCAGATCAAAATGTCCGAGGAGGATCAAGCCAAGATCGCCTTCACCACTCCACGGGGACATACTGTTACACCTGGCCATGCCGTTCGGTCCGAAGAACGCTCGGGGCTACTTACCGGCCGCAATGTACTCTCTTCCATGACATGATTCACAAAGAAATCGAAGTATATGTCGACGACATGATCATCCACTCCAGGGGATCGGACATGCGGCACATGACGGATCCTGAGAAAGTTCTTCAACAGACTCGAAAGCACTCCATGAGGCTAAACCGGCAAAGTGCACCTTCGGCGTCAAGCGCGGCAAGGTGCTTGGGGTACATGGTTACAGTAAAGAGGTATCGAAGTCGATCCCAAGACTATCAAGGCCATCATCGACATGAAGCCGCCTCAAACCCACTGACGAAGTAAAGAGCTTCATGGGAAGACTTCGCACATCGTCGCTTCATCAACCGCTTGACATCTTCTCTCGCGAGCCCATGTTCAAACCGATGAAAAAGAATGCCGACATCAAATGGGACTCCGAGTGCCAAACAGCTTTTGAGAAAATCAAGACCTACTTGGTTAATCCCCCAATTCGTGCCCGCCACATGAAGACAAGCCACTACTCCGTATCGACAAGAATGTACACGTCAATCGGAGCAATGCGGCACAAGAGCGAGAAAGATTCCAAGGTTGAGCATGCAATCTACTTCGTAATCCGGAAGCTTCAAGGAAGTGAACTCATCTACTCAAAGCATCGTGAGAAAACTTGTACCGCCTTGGTATGGGTAGTCGGGAAACCGAAACACTACATGCGTCGCATTCGGTGCTCCCTGGTCTCCAAAGTGGACCCCGTCCGATATCTCTTTGACAAGCCATCCCTGTCAATGCGGCTAGCCAAGTGGTCATTCTTCCTGGCCGAGTTCGACATCAAGTACATGGTCGGAAAATCAACAAAGGGTAGAGTCATGGCGAGACCGGCTTGCCGACTTCCCGAGCAAAGTGAACCTAAGGGTCCCGATCCGCAATTTCTGGACGACGAAATCTTTTCACTTGGACAAAGCAAACCGCCGACAACTCTTCTTCGATGGGGCAGCCAACAAGAAGGGGAATGGCATTGGAATGCTCCTTGTCGATCCCAGGACGAGCATACTCCCATAGCCATCAAGCCGAATTTTGAAGCGACCAACAATGCGGCGAATACGAAGCCCGTGCGGCGGGTTTGGAAGTCGCCCTCGAGCGCAACATCTCGTAGCTAGATGTATATGGAGACTCGGCGTGATCATCAATCAAGTATCCAACAAATGGAAGACGGTAGATTCTGCCTTCGAAGTACCACGCGTACATGGAGGAGCTCATTGCTCGGTTCAAGGACATCTCTTTTCACTATTTGCCAAGAGACAGAACCGTTTCGCACGCCCGGCAACCCTCGCCTCTCTTGTCGAAATTCTCGATGGGAAAGCAGTAAAACCCCTCAGAATAGGCAGACGGGAAACACCCGCCTATTGCTGTGAGATCGAAAAAGAAAAAGAAACGATCGACGAACCCTGGTACAATCAGATTTACCAGTACCTCCAAAGCAGAGAATCTTCTTTCACAAATGAAGATGGAAAATACAAAGAAGGGATCAAAGCCAAAAACATGATGGCATTAAAACGCCTGGCATCCCACTTCGTCATTCTGGGGGTATGTTGTACAAGAAGCGCCACCAAGGGCCACTCCTTCGGTGTGTAAACAAAGAAAAAGCCAGCGAGCTAATGAATGAAGTTCACAACGGAACCTGCGGTCCGCACATGAACGCCCGAGCATTGACACAAATCATTCTTCGTATGGGATACTATTGGATATCAATGGAAACAGACTGCATCCAGTTCGTCCGAAGCTGCGACAAATGTCAACGGTTCTCCAACCTCAATCACATCCTACCTCACAAACTCTATTGCATGACTACGCCATGGCCTTTCGCCACATGGGGAATCGACGTCATCGGCAAGATCACTCCTCCAGGGAGCAATGGTCACGAGTTCATTTTAGTCGCAGTCGACTACTTCACCAAATGGGTAGAAGCCAGATCATACAAGGTACTAAATTCTAAGAAGGTGGCCGAGTTCATCCGAGAGAACATCATGTGCCAATACGAAGTGCCCAACGAGATCATCTCCGACAATGGGACCCACTTTGAAGGAGATTGTGACCAACTACTGACCGAATTCAGAGTCACGCGTCACAAGTCTTCTCCTTACAGACCACAAACCAATGGTGCAGTAGAGGCAACCAACAAAACTCTCGCCATGATAATCGTAAAGATGACCACCGAGAGGTCGGGAGCGGCCCGAAAAGCTACATCTAGCCCTGCGGGGATACGTAACGTCGGTCGAGAACCGCCACAGGGGAGACTCCGTTCGTGCTTACCTACGGAATGGAAGCAATGTTGCCCGTGGAATTGGAAATTCCATCCCTCCGAGTCCTCTTGGAAAACGGGATCAATGAAGTCGAATGTCTACATAGTCGTCACGACGAACTTGCTCTACTCGACGAGCGCAGATTGAAAGCCATGGAACATACTCGAGCCTACCAAAGCAGAATGGCACGAGCATTCGACAAGAAAGTCAAGATACGAGACATCAGAGAAGGCGACTTGGTGCTAAAGGAAAAGCCTCCTACGCAGACCAATCCCCTCGGAAAGTGGGAGCCTACCTGGATAGGACCGTTCGTGGTACAAAGAATCTTCTCCGGAGGAGCCATGAAGCTAGCAGACTTGGATGGAAACCCTTTCGTTAACCCCGTGAACGGAAGCAAGCTCCGCAGATACTTCGTTTGAGGAAGAGCACGAGTCAACTCTCCTTCCCCATACACCGCCCCTCAGTAAATTAAAAGTGCTAAAAGAGTAATACCCAACTGGATACATTCCCGCTAATGATCCAGGTAAAAAACAGGGTCGCACTTCTTTTGTCTTTGTTTTTCTCAAATTCACCTAAAGTGTCGAACTACGGTGACCTAAGCCCCTTAGTCCAATTATAAAAGGGAAACGTAGGCATCCATCATTGGTTCGGTCTAAAAAAACAAAAAAAAATACAATAAGCATCAATTGCTTGTGTTTCGAAAAACTCTTTTCATTTAACCTACAAATTCATAACGGTTAAAACATTCTTTGATGAGTTCAAGCACGGTCAACTCTTGACTCGCTACACGCTAGCAAAACTACAATAAAACATTAATCAATTAATGTGTCTGCAATGACAATGGGTGGATACTCTGGATAGCAAGGTCAACCTAGTTTCCCGAACTTGGTCCTTCATCCTTCTTCCCTTTCCCTTTTCCCCGGTGAGTGTTCTTCACCTTCACAGGAAAAATTCCGGTAGGCCTTCTACCTGGCTCAGGGACTCTTCCCGACGCCTCCGTCAACCCTGTGGCTATCAACGCAGCCCTTTCTCTAGCTCTGTCTCGAGTCGCCTCGCTTCGAGCCATCATAACAGTGCTTTGATTGGCCTCCCGATCAGCATTCGTCTCGTAATCAGCCATGGCATCGCCAGTACGATTCCTGTGGTTAGCCCTTGCTTCGGTCCTCCTCAAGGTCGAGCCGTCCGGGTGATCGGCACCCAACAAACTCTCTCTCCGTCTCCACAAGATAGCCATCTCTCCCTATACACTCTTCGTACCGGTTCGAATCTTTGCGTCGACGAACGGTGCCCTCTCTCGGTGAAAGAGAACCCGGCGGGGAAAGGACGTGTATTGCCACCACCGGTGATCGGCAATAGCGTCGAAGGATCTTCCATCCGCAGAGATCCCACCTCAAAGGTAGCGGCATAACTCGGATCGATCGGTGGCACTGCTACGGCCCGTACTTGCGCGAGAACCAATGATGGAATATAGAAAGACGTGCGAGACGGCCCCGGCACTCGACAACCAACAGACCCTCCTGAGTGGTCCTACAAGTCTCAGTAACTTCCAATGGGAACCCACCATCGCAAGTGATGCGTGCGGAGTCGGCCATCCAGAGCTCCGGCTCGGCTCGATCGCCCCTATCACCGTAGGACGTCGAGAGAAAGACCAAGCGTCACAGACATTGGCACCTCGGGCATCATCTCAGCCTCTCCCTTAACCACATGGTAAGCATAGCGGGACTCCCTCCCCACATGTATCGGCTACCGGTCGCCATCCGACCTATGCCCAGAACGTCTCGCCCAAGACCCGGCGGCACGATGTCTCCCCACTCCGGCACTTTGCCTCACCGAGGTCCAAGACACCGTGATGGCACACACCCGAGACGTGAATGTGAACAGAGTAGCAATCGCGCACAGAGCAAACGCGTCCCACGAAAAGACGCTCCTCGGCTCGGCAAATCTTTCGGGCGGTCCCGAAATGTCAACGTAATCGGTATCTGTATCGGCATCCCGTATGCTTCTCCAATGAGATACCAAACAAAGACACTAGCTTCTCAATAGTGGCCATGCCACCAAAAGATACGGAAGAACTAGGCTGTTCCGTCTCGGGTCCTCCCTGCATGGCCCGAAATCTTCAAACGTAGGAGTGACTTCGTTGTACGAAAAGCCGTACACATTCCTCCGTACGTCCCGAAGCGAGACGCGGCTCTCAAAAGATCCCAATCGGCATGAGCTCCTTCAAAGCCCAAACAGATTTAATCCCGTAATGACCTTCGAAAAACCCTTTGTTACGCCTCGTGTGGTTCCGTACCCACGATCGAAAGTTGTCCAAATATCGCTCTTGCATCCGAGACGATAACTTGGGAAAGGGAGCCATGAAAAATGAAAGGAACCTTGGAATTTTGAGAGAATTCACGTAATGATCAAAAACTATGCGCAGTTTCTTAACCAATTGCAAAGCCGAAACCGCAATTTAAAGAATCTGGAAATTCATTCCAAGTCCTGGGACTCCTCTGCAGATTGACTTGGTCAACTCTGCAACTGCCCCTAAATTGGAAACATTTCCAAACAACTCCCTGTTCACCCTTAAGAAACCTGCGTGCTGCCCATGGTTTCATTCAACCAATATCAGTATCCCTTCCGCCCCGGGCTCGTGCAACAGTGCAAATAATTAATAATTAGTGCATACATGCTTAATTTTTGACCCGTTCAATTTTTAGTGCATTTCTCATTTTTGATTAACCTACTTCCTTATTTGCCAAAAATAACAGAAGGTGATCACAGAATAAATATGCGAAGTACAGGTTCCGCCCCACGGGCGCCTTTTTGCAAATACAGTTCAAATCAAATTTGTTCCTGACAAATACATGCATTTTGTCTAAACAAAGCAGTAAAGAAAGAAAGCAGTAAAAATAGGACTACTCTGAGTCCTGCTCGTCATCCGTGCACTCGACGTACTGCTCCGCCGCTGCCGGATCCGTCGCAAACAGGAACTCGCCAAATTCCTCCAGTCGGGAATAGGCAAAAGGCCTCCTCGGAGTACGCGAACTCGAGGACTCCCCCCTCTCGCGCCCCGAGTGCGCAGAAGAAGGAGCTCCAAATCCAGCCGTTCCGCCCGCGAACTGGCCGAACCCCTGTGTAAAGTCCTCCCCACCAGCTGTGGGAGCAGGCGAATCTCTCGGCCTAGACGGCCCCCGATCACGGACATCCACGCTCCTCCGGGAACTGCACCGCATGAACTCCACGAGTCTCCTAGCGTAGGCGGACCACCCGTCCACCAGCCTCATGGCGTCATTGTACGTACGGCCGGACTCTTACTGCACCAGAAAATTTTTTGCCACTTTGGCCCCTCAGCTTTATGCAGTTCCAATTTTACCTCTTTTGGCCCCCCAAAAGTATAAAATTTCCCCAGTTAGACATTTCTAACACCCCATCCCCCGAGGATAAATTCCCAGTTAGTTTTCACTAACGCTCGTCTCCAGACGTTAAAATTTCTAATGGTTTTCACCATTACTCAAATCCTTAATCGCGACCTTTCACGGTCCGATTTCAAGTCTCAATCGCGACCTTTCACGGTCTGATTCCAATTCTCAATCGCAACCTTTCACGATCCGATTTCAATCCTCAATCACGACCTTCCACGGTCCGATTTCAATCCTCAATCGCGACCTTTCACGGTCCGATTTCAAATCCTTAATCGCGACCTTTCACGGTCCGATTTCAATTCTCAATCGCGACCTTTCACGGTCCAATTTCAATCCTCAATCGCGACCTTCCACGGTCCGATTTCAAATCCTTAATCGCGACCTTTCACGGTCCGATTTCAATCCTCAATCGTGACCTTTCACGGTCCGATTTCAATCCTTAATCGCGACCTTTCACGGTCCGATCCCATATCCTCAATCGCGACCTTTCACGGTCCGATTTCAATTCTCAAATTGCGACCTTTCACTGTCCGATTTCAATCCTCGATCGCGACCTTTCACGGTCCGATCTCAAACAGTCAACCCCGATCTTCGCGGTCCGACCTCCACTCTTCTATCGAGACCTTCGTTGTTCGTCTTCCCGGCAACAGCAATAAGCCCGAACCCCAAGGCACGAATGCCTTGCAACAATCCCTCTTCGGCCATCCTCGTACGCCCGAACACCTTTTCACTTCAGAAGTGAACATTCATCTCCCGCCGCCGCGCCCGACTGCTTCCCACCTCGCCGCCATCAAGGTAAGCCCGCACAACAATCCCTCTTCGACCATCAAGGTAAGCCCGAATGCTCATCCCCAGCAGGATTCTAAAGAAGAAATGTCGATCCCTCCGTGTTGTTAATAACGCTAGTTTAACACAACCGTTCCCCTCATTGTTACCTCATCCCCGGGATAAACATGGCAACAAAGCAATAAGCCCAAAGACCCAAGGCACGAACGCCTCGTCGCATCGCAACTCCGGTTTGAGGCGCCACACGCCTCGTATGATTCAAGAACTCCGGCTTCGAGGCGCCACACGCCCTCGAAGGTTTCAGAAGTCCCAATTTCAGACGCCTCCCAACAGTCTCCATTTAGGTACAGGTACCTCGCGAATGGTCTCATTCAGGTTTAGACGCCTCCTAACATGTCTCGCTCAGGTCAAGGTCCCCATGCGCGGCCCTTGCCCCCTTTCGAACTACGATCGGCTTGATTCCCGCTCGGAATACGTAGGAATCCTTTTCGCTAAGGGTCCAACCGATCGCCTGTGTCTCTTTCAAAGTAAGGCATCCCGATTTGGATCCTTATCTTTTTCAACGACCCCACCTCTTCCGGAAGTGACGTCGGGCTAACTATAAGTACCCAAATCCGGATCGTCCAAATCCGTCAGAAAGTTAACCGAAATCCGTTAACTGGCCCGCTCCAGGTTAATCGGAACTCGTTAAACTCCCCGTTGCTGTGCCAACGAGACGTCCGGATCGCCCGTGCATCCCGACGTCGAACCGTACTTAACACGTGTCATCTCACGTAAAATATGACTTTCCCGAAAAACGCATTTTCCAGCACTTTCGGGCATTTCGGACATTTTCCGGATCGTTATTTTAAAAACCGACAAACCGGGACCGGGAACGAACTCCCACATGGCCGGTGACTCGAAGGGCACGTGGCGCCCATGCCACCTCCCTCTAGTCACTCTTCAATCACAAATCAAGGCCAAAAGACCACAATACCCCTGATTTGCAAGCCAAGTCCTACTGACTCCTGTGCACATTTTCTGAAATTGCCAGCAAGTCCTTCAAATTCTCAAAATGCCACAAAACCCCCTGGATTCAGGCAAAGTCCGTCCGGACTCCTACTGCATTTTTCACCTATAAATAGAAATGGCTGTCAAAGCCAAAAGGAGGGACTTTTTACTCCAAAAAATCACCACACCCCTCGGCCCAAACTGATTTCACCCCTTCCGAGCTTCCATTCTGTCTCGATTCGCGTGAAACCTTCGTATTTCGATCAAATACGCCCCTTACTACTTCGAAACAACCTTTCAAACCACTTTCCGTGTCCCGTACACACCTTCCGAGCCAAAGGAGTCGACCCTAGCCATAGGTATAACTCCCTCTCTCCAAATCTTTTGTTCCGTCTCGGTTTACGCGCCAGTCGCTACAATCGTTTCGAACATCGTTATCGAAATGTAGACGCCTCCGTCTAACGGGGTCCGATACATTTTAGCCCCTCGATCCTCTTCTCTTTCCATAAGAGAAGTAATCACGGGTTAAAACGGCGTTCCGACCCCGTTCCGTTTACTTTTATGTCATTTACCAATTCCGGATCGATCGATCCATTGATCGTTATTTAATTTCTGTCATTTACAAATCCGAGCCGTTTGGCCTCGTTGATCGTCATTTACAAATCCGAGCCGATTGGCCTCGTTGATCGTCATTTACGATTCCGGATCGTTTGATTCCGTTGACACTGCTTTAAATACTGTCATTTACAAGTCCGACCCGTTTGGATCGTGATAGTATTTACTTTTCAAAGTCCGAGTCGCAACCCGATTCGTTGATCGCATATCATTTAATACGCATTTTCCCATAAAAATCGTTAACAATGTAATGCCCGGTTCAAAACCGGAGTTCGTCCGTTGAACTCTCTTTCAAAATGCGCGACATGACGTTTGGCCTCCAAACGTTCATCTTCAAACTAAAAGCCGCCATTTGACACTCAAAATCATTTAATACGCATTTTTCCCGTAAAAATCGTTAACAATAACGCGCCCGGTTCAAAAAACCGGAGTTCGACCTTCGAACTCCTTTTCAACTCAAAGTCGACGTTTGCCACGCAAACGCTCATTTCAAACTCAAAATCGACGTTTGCCACGCAAACGCTCATTTCAAACTCAAAACCGACATTTGTCATTCAAACGCTCGTCTTTTCAATCAAAGTCACCTAATCAACGTTTGACATACAAACCAAGATTAAGCTTGTCATTCAAGCCCCCATTTCAAAACACACACAAATACACACGATTTCGAGAAAGGTAGAAAGACTCGTCATGCGAGGCGTTTCGGGCGATCTCGTAATACTCTACCCGAAACGTAACGTGACCTCCGAACCTAACAATCTCTGGTACTAAAAGCTTTTTACTCGTTTTTGCTACCAATAAAAATGATCCCCATTTTCAAAGCTTTTTCCTAAGTTTTTGCTACCAATAAAAACGACACCATTTTCAATAGCCGTTTCTCAACGTTTGGGCTCAAAATACAAAAACCGCGTGGCGACTCCTCATTTTTTCCTTTCCATGAAGCGAGGTCTCAGACACCAACCCTCTGCGAAAGACAACCGCGTTTCGCGCCCCGCGCGAAATCCCGGGTAATTTCAGTCACCTTAAGAAGCTATAGCTTACATCGCTATCGCGGAGATAGAGGTTGCTAAAGCTTGAATTTTGACAATTCGGAGGCTGTCACCTTAAGAAGCTATAGCTTACCTCGCTATCACAGAGATAATGGTAGCTAAATCTGGAAGTTGACAATTCAGAGGCTGTCACCTTAAGAAGCTATAGCTTACGTCGCTATCGTGGAGATAGAGGTAGCTAAAGCTTGAATTTGACAATTCGGAGGCTGTCACCTTACGCTATCCCATTTGGCGATAACAGAAATTTTTCGTAAGAGACGTTATCCCATTTGGCGATAACAGAGATTTCTCATAGGAGACGTTATCCCATTTGGCGATAACGGAGATTTCTCGTAGGAGACGTTATCCCATTTGGCGATAACAGAGATTTCTCGTAGGAGATGTTATCCCATTTGGCGATAACGGAAATTTCTCGTAGGAGACGTTATTCCATTTGGCGATAAAAGAGATTTCGTAAGAGACGTTATCCCATTTGGCGATAACGGAGATTTCTCGGAGAAAACATTATTCCATTTGGAGATAACAGGGCATTTTTGGGGGACAACGTTATTCCATTTGGAGATAACGGAAAATTTTGGGAGACAACGTTATTCCATTTGGAGATAACGGAAGATTTTGGAAAAAAACGTTATTCCATTTGGAGATAACGGAAGATTTTGGAGATAAACGTTATTCCATTTGGAGATAACGGAAGATTTTGGGAGACAACGTTATTCCATTTGAAGATAACGGAAGATTTTGGAAAAAATGTTATTCCATTTGGAGATAACGAAAGATTTTGGAGAAAAACGTTATTCCATTTGGAGATACGAAAGAGTTTGGGAGACAACGTTATTCCATTTGGAGATAACGGAAGATTTTAGGAAACAACGTTATTCCATTTGGAAATAACGGAAGATTTTGCTTAAATGGAAAGTCCAGGGGCAAAAATGTAAATTCAGTCTAAGGCGAATGAAGACTCCCGGCATGAGATAGGGAAAAAGAAGTCGTACGGCTTGAAACCTAATTTCACCAGATTATTTAAACAAAAGGGGAAACGGGCAATAGCAGCCATTGTTGCTGCCATTTTCGAGGAAAGAGGAGAGAAAAGAGAGAGAAACGCCAAAGCCTTCAAATCTTTAGCTTTCTATTGCTTGAAATGGACCAAGGAGGAAACATTTTGCCTTGCCAAGTGCGTCGTACTTTGTCACAAGCCGCGAGGTTGAGGCGGAGAGAGTTCGTGAGAACCGAACGAAAATATGACTTCGCGGTGCCCACTTCTGAGTTCTATCCTGATAAAGGGAGCACAAGTCCATGAAACCTCAATCTATTGGGGTAAGCACTCTCGATTTACTCGATTTCATCGATTTTGGTTGATTTTTGATTGATTAGGGCTAGAATCGAATTTTGGGAATTTTTGGATTTTCTTTGTGATTTTGTTGATGATTTTATGGATTTGACAATTGACCTACGGGGCTAAGTATATGGATATTCATGCATGTGAGACTTATTCGAAGAAATGTGAGAATGACTCATTTTTTAAAAATAAAGTGAGAAAAATAATTCCAAATATAGAACGGAGTTCTTGCATGTGCTAGATCTTGTCTTATTCACCCTTTTTCTCCATCACCCACCAACATCCCCGCCTCCAACCACCCACCCACCCTCACCCCTGCTGCCCCCACACTCACCCATCACAGCTATGACTGCCACCCACTCATTCCTCACACAAAACAACCTTCACTTCCCCCCTCCCTAACTCTCTCTCTAGATTCAAATCTCTTCTCCACCTTCCTCTCTCTCTCTCTCTCTAAACTAATCTCTCCCCAACCAATCCTCCCTACTCCCTGATCTCTTTCTCTTTCCTCTCTCTTTCTTTTTTTCTGAATTCAAAATAATGTAAATGAATGTAGTTGTGAAAATTCAACGATATTGCATAGATCGATTGGCCATCGTAAAGCAAAGAAATTGACAAAATTAACTAATTTTGCAGCCCATCCAATTCATAAAGAACGAACTAAACGCAGTTGGGGAATGGCAGTGTAGGGTTTGTGTTCTTGATTGATGATTTGATTTGGATGATAGGTTTTGAACTGGATTTCGAAGATGTGGGTTATGTTGTTGCCGCTATGAGCAAACTTGCGAAATTGAATTTTTGATTAGGGGTTTTCGATTGATAGTTGGATTAGTTTTAAATTTTTTAGCATTCTTGTTTTATAAACCCAGGTTGTAGAGATTTTGAGAGAGAGAGAGAGAGAGAGAGAGAGAGAGAGGGAGAGAGAAAGATTAAGAATTGAAATGTAGAAAGTAATTATAAGGTAAGGATGGATTGGCTTCAAATGGATTGGAATGGGGAAAGGGTCAGGTTGGATTAGGCGGGGGTTGAAGTCAGGTGAGGTTAGGGTGAGGGTAGCAAGAGATGTGGATAGGTGGGTGGCCAGAGGTGGGGATGGGTGAGGACAGCAGGGGGTGGGGTGGCCGATTGTGGGGATGGTGGTGGGTGACTGAGAAGAATACTTAGATTTGGGTTTGGGAGAGGGGGTTAGTTGGTAACTAAATAATTTGCATGGTAACCCTTTTATATTTTAACTTTACACTAAAGTCTTTATAGTTATGCTATTTCAATTTTGATTGATTTTCCTATTTTACCGTTTAAAAAGGGGTCAAATGCATTACACATGCATGTTTAACTAAAAAAATTGAATGTCGTTAGCCGTAAGTATCTTAAACGAGCATGCAAAACAGATGAGATATTGTGTTTGCAACGAAAACTAATTTATATATGAAATCCAAACAAGCTCTATAGTTTAGGTACTTTTGATGCATTTTTTCCACCAAAATAAATATAAATATCACATTTCTAAATAAAAATAGTTATAAAATAATTTTACTTTGATACAAACATTATACAAACGAATAAGACATGATTTTCATAAACACTAAATTAACAAGTCAAATACAATCCCCAACCTCTCTCCTTTGTCTCCTTCCTCTTTCACCATCAATCAATCATCATTAATTTTCCTTTTTCTTCATTTATTATTGGTTAATTGGTTAATTATCATTGTAAATAGTATCGTTTTGAGATTAAAAACAATTGTGTTGTTGAGAATTTTATTTATTGTTTTATGTCATAAAATAAATTTCTCTCCTTATCGAGAGCCTTTGTTTTCTATCATTTGTAAAACTTGAAGATTTCTTCAATAATACACATAGCTCTCAGCGTATGGACTATGTAGTTCAAATATTAAGTCTTACGGATGAAGAAATCAAAAATTTTGGCTGAAGAAAAGATAAAAATTTTAATAGGAGAACCTACAGAAAATAATAAAGCAAGTATATAAGAAGAAATTGGAGAGGGGGCCTCTGCTACAGGACAAAATAGAACCAGAAGACATAGAAATCCTCTAAGGTTAGGAGATGCCAGAGGATATCATGGTGGAACAAATATTCAAAAATACAACAAATACAACATACCAGAAGAATATCAACCCATGAAAAAAAAACAGGTCTTAGTAACATATGTCTTAACCTAGATTGTGTCACAAATAGAGAACAACTCATCGAAGAATGGGATAATGAAATGAGATTAATCATTAAAACTGATGATAATCTCATAAATGACTTTGACCTAATTTATACTCTTGCAAAGTGTAAAACATCAAGAAATGTTAGACTAATGATAGACCAGTTAGATGTCTCACTTTTTACTACTACTATAGGGGAAGATTTCCTTACTCACATTACAAATTCCATATATACTATTTTCATAGGAAAAAATTATCTTACCCAAGGGATAGAAGAAAAAATAAAAAAAGCTGAGACTGCCAGAATAAGATTAGAAAATCTACAAATATGTGATCTTTGTAGCTTAGACAGTTTCTTTTGTGATTATGAGAAACATTTAATACAAATCCCAATGGCTGAGTGGGGAAAATATGTGGAAACTTTTCTAATGAAAATACCCTTTGCTGGAGAAAATGTTCTTCTAGAATATAAAAGCTCTGGAGAAATTCTAAGGACAAGTTTAGCATATGCAAAATTACTAGTTATTGGTTTTTTAAGTTTATACTTCCTCTTTATCTTTTTGTATTTATCCTTATATTTGTTATTGTTCTAGTTCCCACATCCATACATGCTACTAGGGTGAGGAAAGTTTGAACAGCATTTATTAAATGTGCTTTTCATAGCTTTCTTTATCCTCATTTCCTCGCAATGCTTTTCCATAAAGTTTGTTATAAGTAACTTTGCATATGCTAAGCTTCCTCTTAACACGTCTCCTGATTGTAAATATTCAGGTAGAACAACTTTTCCTGCAAAAGGGATTTTTCTTATAAAGTCTTCTACGTATTTTGACCATTCTCCCATTGGTATTTCTAGTAGGTGTTTTTCGTAGTCACAGTAGAAACTTTCTAATTTGCATAAATCACATATTTGTAGACTAACTAGTCTTTTCCTAGCTTCTTCGGCTTTCTTAATTTTTTTCTTCAAGACCTTGGGTTAAATAGTTTTTCCCAACAAAGACTGTATATATTGAGTTGGTAAGGTGGGTTAGGAATTCTTCTCCTGTCCCATTAATAAAGAGTGAAACATTTATTTGTTCTAATAATAACCTAACGTTTCCGGAAGTTTTGCACTTTGCTAAGGTGAAAATTAGATCAAAGTCATTAATTAGTTTTTCATCTGTCTTAATTATTAGTCTCATTTCATTATCCCATTCTTCAATTAATTGTTCTCTATTTGTGACACAGTCTAGATTTAGATTAATGTTACTTTGACTAGTTCTCCTAGTTGGTTGATATTCTTCAGGGATATTATATTGAGTGAATTTTTGTGAGCTTCCTCCATGATATCCTTTATGGTCTCCTGCTCTGAATGGGTTTTGATGACTCTTTCTGTATCTTTGTTGTCCTTGATTGGAGCTTTCTTCCATTTCTTCTTCTTTTAAGTTTACTCTATAATTGTCAGTTGGTTTAGCCACAATGACATTTAATTTTTCTTCTCCTAGGTTTTCTATTTCTATGTCTGTAAGACTTAACATTTGGACAATATAATCCATATGCTCAGAGCTCTGCGTATTTTCGAAGTACTCTTCAAATTTCTTTTTTATCATTTTTTCTTTGAGTAAAAGGATTTTTCTTCTATTTCAAGATTTTCGGGGTGCCATCCTAATTTAAGAATCTCTCTATTAGGTTCTCTTTTTGTTTCTTCTATTTTTCGTTTTCCTCTTTCTTGAGCTAAATCAATCTTTTCAATTAATTGAGAAATTTGTCTTTTTAACTCAGCTATGATAGAGGCTGAGGCTTTTTCAATATATTGTTCAAGGTGAACTCTTTGGTTACCTTCTAATTGATTAAATTGATCTTCCATTTTTATTATTTCTTCATATACTCGGTCTATCTTTCCTGGTTGTGCCATTAGACCTTTCCATCTATTCTTATAATTGTATCCGATATATTATTTAACATTTCAATCTTTCTTTCTAGATTCATTATCCTTCTTTCTAAAGATTCTATTTTTTCCTTTATTAAAGGTAATTCTGTCCTTTCTTTTTCATTTAGCAAAAATATTTATAATTGTTTTTCTTGAATCTCTTCTTCAAGATTTTCTTTGTAAAAAGATGTATTCATCCCTAAGGCTTTACAAATGAGATTACACATAATGTGTATATTTCCTACTACTGCATTTATATTATTTAACTATTTGGTGCATCCCTCAATGCCTTTTCCTCCTGAAAAGAGGTAATTTGGGTCTCCTCTAGATACGTTTTGTATTTGTAATCCTATATATCTTTTCTTATGATAAATATGAGGTTGTTCGCTATGATTAGACATCTAGTTGGTTTGCAGCCATGTTTATTCTTCTTGATATAGTATATAAGTCATCTGTGGGGGGTAAACCATATTTTCGACTAAGAACTCTGGAGAAAGATCTCTTACTTGGTTCTTCTTCTTGTTCTTCTTGGACTATTAGTCTAGGAGCTTGTCCTAACAGTCTCCTGCTATTGTTGTTTAAGTCCATAGTCCAGGTATCTAGTAAGGGGGTCAATTCCCTAGTAGGTATAGTTGATATTTTCCCTATGTCTTTGAAAAGATCATCTATATCTATTCTTTTATTTGTCTTGAATTCCATACTATGATGGGAGTTTGACAAAGTATATCCTATTTTATAAGTTATTGTATAAGGATGGTTTCCTTGCCTCATTAAGTTATGTCTTTCAAATTTATGTGTGAGACATAATATTTGATTTATTTCTTTGTCTTTCAAAGATACTCCTATATTTGGATTACAAGTAAACATAATTTTCCCGTAAGCTAAGTTACCTTGTATTCCTCCAAATATGGCTTCACCAGGATTTTTTATTCTTCTATCAAGAAGAGCTACTTTCAAAGGGGAATCTATTCATGTATTAAATGTGGATTTTATCATAATTTTTATCGTTCCTATATGGATAAATCCTATGGAATTTCTTTCTTCTCTACTTTTGAGAGTTTGAATCTTCTTATCTATTTCTTGTTTATTAAAGAAAGGAATTTCTATTAACCCATTAGTATCTTTTATATCTAAGGGATACTCCCTAGTACTTATACATGTTATGCATATATTTTTCCTAGGTTTCAGGATTTTAGTAATTAAGTTTCTTTTCTTAAAGACTTCAGAGGGTAAGAGGTCAAGCTCTGCTTTTTCTATTTGGTGGAGAAGTGACTCATCTAGGGTGAGTTCTTGGCCATAGTATCCTTCTTCATCAAATACTTGTTCATTATTTTCTCTATCGGGAGAGTTATTTATTTCAATTTCTAGATTAGCCATGGGTCTTATACCGGTGAAGGTACATGCTCTGATACCATATTTTCGATCATCTTTTCGAACATCTTTCTTCTTACGGCTTGCAAGGTACTTTTGCCTACGCTTTTCACTACGAAGCTTGTTTTTGTTATTTTTCATAAAATATTGAACTATGTTCTAGAATGTTTTTCATAAAATCGTTGAGTTTGTCTTAGATAATTTCTAGCTTCCCTTTTTTGGTGAATATAAACACAATCACATGCTATGTATTCTTCAAAATCTGTAATGATTTGTCGGGTCATATGTTCACTAAACCCATACTTCTCAGTGAGATAAATATTAGCTTTCATATATCTTCTCATGTAATTTAAATATTCTATATTATTGGGATGAAAATCTTTCCAACGACACATTTTATTGATAGTATATATTACAAACAATAAGTTGAAATATAAAGCATGACACTGGAAAAACAGATAAATATCTTACTGTCTTGGATTACGGGTGTGTTTCTTAAGGAAACGTTTCGCTTGTCTGAGATAGCCTCTAGCTATTTTTTTCTGTCTATAGAACACTCCCTCATGAGATATATATTCTTCAAGATCTCGAATGATACATGTAGTAATAGATGCTTGTATTCTATGTTCCAAAACAAGTTTCTTTATAGAATGAAATTCTTTGATCATATAATTGAGATAATCTATGTTATCATAAAAAATTTCGGTCCAACCATAAGTTCTCATTTTGGATAGAGTATTACCTTGATAGGTTAGGATAAGTGTAAGACTTTGAGTGCCTCCTTGCCACAGTTTGCTAACTGCCCGCAGATTGCTCTCCTCACTCTTTTATGTCTAGCTATTTCACTTAGACTGAATAAAGATATTCGAGAGAAAACATTCTCAATTTTATTTCTCCTCCCCTTCAAACATTTACAATACCTCCTTATATAGATGGAGGATGGCTACGGACTTCAAACACGGATTTGAAACTAAAATTAAAAGGCATAAGATGCCCGACAGGATAAAAAGTGGACACGCAGGTCCATAAAGGAAAAGATGAAAAAGATGGGCACGTTGTCCCCTTTACATAATTGATCTAAAAGATTCTTCAGCCGACGCTATACGACAAAATTACATGTCTTCTTTATCTTCTCCGAAAAGAGAGTCAGTGGAGGTGGTCACATCATCCCTTATTTTCTGTCTTTCTTGACTCTTATTGATACAATATGGACACATGTGGTCTGGTGGGGCCATGTCACACCATTGCCTTCTTGTTTGTTCTGATACTTTAAGTTTTCCATCCAGGAAACTGGCTTCATTAGTAGCAATGTCTTCTAATTCTTCGTCCCAATCTAGTAATGAACTGGTAACTTTGACATATATGTCTCGATCTCCGGATCCTATGACTTTGGTCCGATAATTCTTGATTGCATGAAAAACAGGCTTTGGTAATAAGCTCAATTCAATCAAATTGTTACTTGGATAAACCATAGATAATAGTCCACAATCGTAGACTTCTTTGACCATTTCGGGTCTAGCTTTTTCAAAGAAAGCATATAAAGAAATTCTTCTTTTATCAATTGTGAAAAAACATTGTTCTTTATCTTCATCAGAGGCTTCTGCCATATTGAAATAATGAAAAAACCTTTCTTTATTGATAGAACTAATTTCTTCATGAAGGACCATCTTGGACCTATTAATTCTGTTTCTTATGGCCTCATGGACTTGGGACTTGGGCTCAGGGGCTTTTGGTGTATGAATTTGCAGTTTTATGCTAGGTGAAGGTTTTGACTGAATCATCTGACTATAAGTTTTTTGGTCATTTAGGGCCAAGGTTTTTCTGTAGTTGAAAAAGGCTCTTTGGGCCTCTTCTGGGCTATTAAAAGATTGATGATGGTTATTTCCTATTAAAGGAGCTATTTTTGCCCATTCGGTATAGATACCTTGGTTAGGGCCTGAATAAAGGACATAATATTTAGAAATCTTTTTGGTTTGGGGAGAAAGAGAAAGTTCCCCGGTAGTCTTATTATCCGAAGACTGGGACGGATTCTCCTTTGAAAGGAATATACCTTCAAGAGGTGTAATTATGCTCTTATTATGAGCTAAACTAATCTCTATAGGAGATTTTGAGACTGTTGTCTCTAAATTCTTGCTGTTGCAAGTGCCCTTACTATGGGTAATACTATCCTCGTTGCATATAGAGGATGTTATACTTTTTGGAGTTAAGTCTCCTTCCTTCATTTTGCCATATATTCTTTCTAATTTTCTCAATTGAGATTCTTTTTCAAGGATTTCTCCTTTTAGCTGAAGAATTTGATCTTCTATCTCCTCTTTTGTGCTTGATGTGCTCATGCCAGCTCAGCTGTTCTTGGAACCTGCAAATTCTCTTGTCATAATATCAGCAAGTACATTCTTTGTTCCTGAAATGTGTTCTATTTCAAAATCATAATAATTTAGCCATTGTTGCCATCTTACCATCCTGGCTTGTTTGTAATCTCCTTTGATGGTAGTTCTTATGAAATAAGATACATTCTTGTTGTCAGTTCTTACCAGAAACTTGTAAGGAAGCAAATATACTTTGAAGGCTTTAATAGTTTTTATTAAAGAGAGAATCTCCTTTTCATTGCTGTGATATCTTGTTTCAGCAGGACTAAATGTTCCAGATGAATATCTACATACTAATTCCTGATAACCTTTCTTTATTTCAATATGGCAGAAGCCTCTGATGAAGATAAAGAACAATGTTTTTTCACAATTGATAAAAGAAGAATTTCTTTATATGCTTTCTTTGAAAAAGCTAGACCCGAAATGGTCAAAGAAGTCTACGATTGTGGACTATTATCTATGGTTTATCCAAGTAACAATTTGATTGAATTGAGCTTATTACCAAAGCCTGTTTTTCATGCAATCAAGAATTATCGGACCAAAGTCATAGGATCCGGAGATCGAGACATATATGTCAAAGTTACCAGTTCATTACTGGATTGGGACGAAGAGGAATATTTCCTTCCTTACCACTGGATTGAGGTGGGATTAGCTAAGAAAGACGTAAGGTTTGAATTACCCCAGACCAAGAAAATAATGGAAGATGTAGAAGAATTGGCAACGGCCTTAAGACCATCAAGACTCAGGAATGTCTACAAAAAATATACTAAGATTTTTTCAGACAGTAAGAAGAAGATCAATTACTGCAATAATAAAGTTGTGGTAATATCAAACTTCCCCAATGTAATTACCACTCATGAATTAGAAGACATTGCTACTAATGAAGCCAGTTTCCTGGATGGAAAACTTAAAGTATCAGAACAAACAAGAAGGCAATGGTGTGACATGGCCCCACGGACCACATGTGTCCATATTGTATCAATAAGAGTCAAGAAAGACAGAAAATAAGGGATGATGTGACCACCTCCACTGACTCTCTTTTCGGAGAAGATAAAGAAGACATGTAATTTTGTCGTATAGCGTCGGCTGAAGAATCTTTTAGATCAATTATGTAAAGGGGACAACGTGCCCATCTTTTTCATCTTTTCCTTTATGGACCTGCGTGTCCACTTTTTATCCTGTCGGGCATCTTATGCCTTTTAATTTTAGTTTCAAATCCGTGTTTGAAGTCTGTAGCCATCCTCCATCTATATAAGGAGGTATTGTAAATGTTTGAAGGGGAGGAGAAATAAAATTGAGAATGTTTTCTCTCGAATATCTTTATTCAGTCTAAGTGAAATAGCTAGACATAAAAGAGTGAGGAGAGCAATCTGCGGGCAGTTAGCAAACTGTGGCAAGGAGGCACTCAAAGTCTTACACGTATCCTAACCTATCAAGGTAATACTCTATCCAAAATGAGAACTTATGGTTGGACCGAAAATTTTTATGATAACATAGATTATCTCAATTATATGATCAAAGAATTTCATTCTATAAAGAAACTTGTTTTGGAACATAGAATACAAGCATCTATTACTACATGTATCATTCGAGATCTTGAAGAATATATATCTCATGAGGGAGTGTTCTATAGACAGAAAAAAATAGCTAGAGGCTATCTCGCATAAGCGAAACGTTTCCTTAAGAAACACACCCGTAATCCAAGACAAGAAGATATTTATCTGTTTTTCCAGTGTCATGCTTTGTATTTCAACTTATTGTTTGTAATATATACTATCAATAAAATGTGTCGTTGGAAAGATTTTCATCCCAATAATATAGAATATTTAAATTACATGAGAAGATATATGAAAGCTAATATTTATCTCACTGAGAAGTATGGGTTTAGTGAACATATGACCCGACAAATCATTACAGATTTTGAAGAATACATAGCATGTGATTGTGTTTATATTCACCAAAAAAGGGAAGCTAGAAATTATCTAAGACAAACTCAACGATTTTATGAAAATCATTCTAGAACATAGTTCAATATTTTATGAAAAATGTCAGGAAAATCACTAATATGGATTCATATATGCTTTTGTAAGACAAGTTTTCCACGGTCAATGGTTAGACCTAGGAAATTTATTTGTGTTTTACATAATTGAGCCTTCTTCTTACTTAATACTATCCCATAGTCTAAGCATCTTTGTTAAACATTGTTAACATGTTCTTCATGTTGTTTTTCTGTTTCAGAGAATACAATGATATCATCTATGTATACTGCGCAGTAATCAGAAAAATCATTTGAGAGACTTTCATCCATGTGTCTCTGAAATATAGACGGTGCTTGTTTTAAGCCAAAGGGCATAACTATCCATTCGAAATGTCCTTGGGGACATGTGAAGGCTGTAAGCTCAATAGAGCTTTCGGTTAATCTTACCTGCCAGAATCCTGACTTACAGTCGAAGCTACTGTAATAATTTTTTCCTCCAATTCTTTGTAATAGTTGTTCCTTGTTAGGCAAGAGATATCCATCTCCTTTTGTATGATCATTTAACATTTTGTAGTTTACTACCATTCTCTTTTTTCCTCGTTTTTGTTCTGAATGTTTGTTTACCATGAAGGCTGGAGAAAAATGGGGACTCCTAGTTTTCCTTATTACTTTTAATTCTAATAATTCATCAATTTGTTTTTTAAATTCTTCACGATCTTGTGGAGAGTACTGCATAGGCTTGGTTTTTATAATTTTATTAGGATCTAATAATTCTATATGGGCTGTAAACTTGCTTTTGTTAATTCTTTCATCTAAGGGATGTTCAGATTTTTATAATTTTATTAGGATCTAATAATTCTATATGGGCTGTAAACTTGCTTTTGTTAATTCTTTCATCTAAGGGATATTCAGAGCATACTTTATCAAGCAAATTTTCTATATCTTGTAGTGAATAAATTATTTCGAGAGGGTCTCCGTCTCCCTCCTCCTCCTTCCCCTTAACAAAAGTGGAAATGTTATAGCTCTCATGATCAGTGATAGGTGTAACATTTTCAGGATTAGGTGTTGGAAGCATTGTTCCTAATTTTTTGCTTGCTAAAAATCCTTCTTGTCCATGGAAATAAGCTTTAGTTATTTTTCTTATGCTTATAGCTATATTGTTTTTATGAAAGGTGATTGTATCCTTATATTGAGCGAAAGGCTCATATAACCTACAGAAGTTATTTCCTAACATTATGTCTCCTGTGGTTTCTACTTGGTATAATGTTGGAATTACAAATGTGACTCCACTTATTTGTACTTGTATCTGTTCTGCCACCTTATACATGGTCATTATTTCATCATTAGCTATTCTAGCTTTTATAGGACTTTTAGTTTGGACCCAGAATTCTTCTGGTATAACTAATTTGTTTGTTGTGCACATACTTGCTCCTGTATCTATATACATATCTAAGGAGTATTTTTTATATCCTTTAAAGTAAAAGTATCCTTTTATGTAAATGCTATTGGGATTAGTCTTGCTTAAAGACATAATATTTTCATTGGTATTATCCAAAATACAATTATTTTCTGTTTCCCAGAATGTGTTATCTGTTTCTTCATCCCAAGGGATAGCTTGACTAAGTAAATTATTCTGAATTCTCTGTATCAGATTCATCTTCTTCTTCTGATGTAAGTTCCCAGAATTCTTCTCCTTCGGAGATTTCTTCATCACTAAATATTGGTTCTAATTCAAACCTTTGTAATTCTTCTATTATTTTATTATAATTGGTATTATTTTTACATTCTCGGGCATAATGACCTATTTCATTACAAATCCAGCAACGGCATGTAGTTTTTCCTTGTGGGCAAAACTTCTTTTTATCTTCGACCTTAGGGTCATCTTTTGCTTGAGGTTTTTCCTCAAGATCCTTCTTCTGGTATCTAGTATTTTTCCTAAAAAAATCTTTTATAGGGTCTTTTGTATTTATAAGAGTTATTCCATCTTCTTGGTTTTTTAAGTTTATACTTCCTCTTTATCTTTTTGTATTTATCCTTATATTTGTTATTGTTCTGGTTCCCACATCCATACATGCTACTAGGGTGAGGAAAGTTTGAACAGCATTTATTAAATGTGCTTTTCATAGCTTTCTTTATCCTCATTTCCTCGCAATGCTTTTCCATAAAGTTTGTTATAAGTAACTTTGCATATGCTAAGCTTCCTCTTAACACGCCTCCTGATTGTAAATATTCAGGTAGAACAGCTTTTCCTGCAAAAGGGATTTTTCTTATAAAGTCTTCTACGTATTTTGACCATTCTCCCATTGGTATTTCTAGTAGGTGTTTTTCGTAGTCACAGTAGAAACTTTCTAATTTGCATAAATCACATATTTGTAGACTAACTAGTCTTTTCCTAGCTTCTTCGGCTTTCTTAATTTTTTCTTCAAGTCCTTGGGTTAAATAGTTTTTCCCTACAAAGACTGTATATATTGAGTTGGTAAGGTGGGTTAGGAATTCTTCTCCTGTCCCATTAATAAAAAGTGAAACATTTAATTGTTCTAATAATAACCTAACGTTTCCGGAAGTTTTGCACTTTGCTAAGGTGAAAATTAGATCAAAGTCATTAATTAGATTTTCATCTGTCTTGATTATTAGTCTCATTTCATTATCCCATTCTTCAATTAATTGTTCTCTATTTGTGACACAGTCTAGATTTAGATTAATGTTACTTTGACTAGTTCTCCTAGTTGGTTGATATTCTTCAGGGATATTATATTGAGTGAATTTTTGTGAGCTTCCTCCATGATATCCTTTATGGTCTCCCCGCTTCCGAATGGGTTTTGATGACTCTTTACGTATCTTTGTTGTCCTTGATTGGAGCTTTCTTCCATTTCTTCTTCTTTTAAGTTTACTCTATAATTGTCAGTTGGTTTAGCCACAATGACATTTAATTTTTCTTCTCCTAGGTTTTCTATTTCTATGTCTGTAAGACTTAACATTTGGACAATATAATCCATATGCTCAGAGCTCTGCGTATTTTCGAAGTACTCTTCAAATTTCTTTTTTATCATTTTTTCTTTGAGTAAAAGGATTTTTCTTCTATTTCAAGATTTTCGGGGTGCCATCCTAATTTAAGAATCTCTCTATTAGGTTCTCTTTTTGTTTCTTCTATTTTTCGTTTTCCTCTTTCTTGAGCTAAATCAATCTTTTCAATTAATTGAGAAATTTGTCTTTTTAACTCAGCTATGATAGAGGCTGAGGCTTTTTCAATATATTGTTCAAGGTGAACTCTTTGGTTACCTTCTAATTGATTAAATCGATCTTCCATTTTTATTATTTCTTCATATACTCGGTCTATCTTTCCTGGTTGTGCCATTAGACCTTTCCATCTATTCTTATAATTGTATCCGATATATTATTTAACATTTCAATCTTTCTTTCTAGATTCATTATCCTTCTTTCTAAAGATTCTATTTTTTCCTTTATTAAAGGTAATTCTGTCCTTTCTTTTTCATTTAGCAAAAATATTTGTAATTGTTTTTCTTGAATCTCTTCTTCAAGATTTTCTTTGTAAAAAGATGTATTCATCCCTAAGGCTTTACAAATGAGATTACACATAATGTGTATATTTCCTACTACTGCATTTATATTATTTAACTGTTTGGTGCATCCCTCAATGCCTTTTCCTCCTGAAAAGAGGTAATTTGGGTCTCCTCTAGATACGTTTTGTATTTGTAATCCTATATATCTTTTCTTATTATAAATATGAGGTTGTTCGCTATGATTAGACATCTAGTTGGTTTGCAGCCATGTTTATTCTTCTTGATATAGTATATAAGTCATCTGTGGGGGGTAAACCATATTTTCGACTAAGAACTACGAGAAAGATCTCTTACTTGGTTCTTCTTCTTGTTCTTCTTGGACTATTAGTCTAGGAGCTTGTCCTAACAGTCTCCTGCTATTGTTGTTTAAGTCCATAGTCCAGGTATCTAGTAAGGGGGTCAATTCCCTAGTAGGTATAGTTGATATTTTCCCTATGTCTTTGAAAAGATCATCTATATATATTCTTTTATTTGTCTTGAATTCCATACTATGATGGGAGTTTGACAAAGTATATCCTATTTTATAAGTTATTGTATAAGGATGGTTTCCTTGCCTCATTAAGTTATGTCTTTCAAATTTATGTGCGAGACATAATATTTGATTTATTTCTTTGTCTTTCAAAGATACTCCTATATTTGGATTACAAGTAAACATAATTTTCCCGTAAGCTAAGTTACCTTGTATTCCTCCAAATATGGCTTCACCAGGATTTTTTATTCTTCTATCAAGAAGAGCTACTTTCAAAGGGGAATCTATTCATGTATTAAATGTGGATTTTATCATAATTTTTATCGTTCCTATATGGATAAATCCTATGGAATTTCTTTCTTCTCTACTTTTGAGAGTTTGAATCTTCTTATCTATTTCTTGTTTATTAAAGAAAGGAATTTCTATTAACCCATTAGTATCTTTTATATCTAAGGGATACTCCCTAGTACTTATACATGTTATGCAT
This sequence comes from Adenophora triphylla var. japonica, assembly GCA_022495995.1. Taxonomy (NCBI): domain Eukaryota; kingdom Viridiplantae; phylum Streptophyta; class Magnoliopsida; order Asterales; family Campanulaceae; genus Adenophora; species Adenophora triphylla. The sequence goes on from JAFEMH010003931.1 coordinate 173,939, forward strand.
ATATTTTTCCTAGGTTTCAGGATTTTAGTAATTAAGTTTCTTTTCTTAAAGACTTCAGAGGGTAAGAGGTCAAGCTCTGCTTTTTCTATTTGGTGGAGAAGTGACTCATCTAGGGTGAGTTCTTGGCCATAGTATCCTTCTTCATCAAATACTTGTTCATTATTTTCTCTATCGGGAGAGTTATTTATTTCAATTTCTAGATTAGCCATGGGTCTTATACCGGTGAAGGTACAGGCTCTGATACCATATTTTCGATCATCTTTTCGAACATCTTTCTTCTTACGGCTTGCAAGGTACTTTTGCCTACGCTTTTCACTACGAAGCTTGTTTTTGTTATTTTTCATAAAATATTGAACTATGTTCTAGAATGTTTTTCATAAAATCGTTGAGTTTGTCTTAGATAATTTCTAGCTTCCTTTTGGTGAATATAAACACAATCACATGCTATGTATTCTTCAAAATCTGTAATGATTTGTCGGGTCATATGTTCACTAAACCCATACTTCTCAGTGAGATAAATATTAGCTTTCATATATCTTCTCATGTAATTTAAATATTCTATATTATTGGGATGAAAATCTTTCCAACGACACATTTTATTGATAGTATATATTACAAACAATAAATTGAAATACAAAGCATGACACTGGAAAAACAGATAAATATCTTACTGTCTTGGATTACGGGTGTGTTTCTTAAGGAAACGTTTCGCTTGTCTGAGATAGCCTCTAGCTATTTTTTTCTGTCTATAGAACACTCCCTCATGAGATATATATTCTTCAAGATCTCGAATGATACATGTAGTAATAGATGCTTGTATTCTATGTTCCAAAACAAGTTTCTTTATAGAATGAAATTCTTTGATCATATAATTGAGATAATCTATGTTATCATAAAAATTTTCGGTCCAACCATAAGTTCTCATTTTGGATAGAGTATTACCTTGATAGGTTAGGATAAGTGTAAGACTTTGAGTGCCTTCTTGCCACAGTTTGCTAACTGCCCGCAGATTGCTCTCCTCACTCTTTTATGTCTAGCTATTTCACTTAGACTGAATAAAGATATTCGAGAGAAAACATTCTCAATTTTATTTCTTCTCCCCTTCAAACATTTACAATACCTCCTTATATAGATGGAGGATGGCTACGGACTTCAAATACGGATTTGAAACTAAAATTAAAAGGCATAAGATGCCCGACAGGATAAAAAGTGGACACACAGGTCCATAAAGGAAAAGATGAAAAAGATGGGCACGTTGTCCCCTTTACATAATTGATCTAAAAGATTCTTCAGCCGACGCTATACGACAAAATTACATGTCTTCTTTATCTTCTCCGAAAAGAGAGTCAGTGGAGGTGGTCACATCATCCCTTATTTTCTGTCTTTCTTGACTCTTATTGATACAATATGGACACATGTGGTCTGGTGGGGCCATGTCACACCATTGCCTTCTTGTTTGTTCTGATACTTTAAGTTTTCCATCTAGGAAACTGGCTTCATTAGTAGCAATGTCTTCTAATTCATGAGTGGTAATTACATTGGGGAAGTTTGATATTACCACAACTTTATTATTGCAGTAATTGATCTTCTTCTTACTGTCTGAAAAAATCTCAGTATATTTTTTGTAGACATTCCTAAGTCTTGATGGTCTTAAGGCCGTTGCCAATTCTTCTACATCTTCCGTTATTTTCTTGGCCTGGGGTAATTCAAACCTTACGTCTTTCTTAGCTAATCCCACCTCAATCCAGTGGTAAGGAAGGAAATATTCCTCTTCGTCCCAATCCAGTAATGAACTGGTAACTTTGACATATATGTCTCGATCTCCGGATCCTATGACTTTGGTCCGATAATTCTTGATTGCATGAAAAACAGGCTTTGGTAATAAGCTCAATTCAATCAAATTGTTACTTGGATAAACCATAGATAATAGTCCACAATCGTAGACTTCTTTGACCATTTCGGGTCTAGCTTTTTCAAAGAAAGCATATAAAGAAATTCTTCTTTTATCAATTGTGAAAAAACATTGTTCTTTATCTTCATCAGAGGCTTCTGCCATATTGAAATAATGAAAAAACCTTTCTTTATTGATAGAACTAATTTCTTCATGAAGGACCATCTTGGACCTATTAATTCTGTTTCTTATGGCCTCATGGACTTGGGACTTGGGCTCAGGGGCTTTCGGTGTATGAATTTGCGGTTTTATGCTAGGTGAAGGTTTTGACTGAATCATTTGACTATAAGTTTTTTGGTCATTTAGGGCCAAGGTTTTTCTGTAGTTGAAAAAGGCTCTTTGAGCCTCTTCTGGGCTATTAAAAGATTGATGATGGTTATTTCCTATTAAAGGAGCTATTTTTGCCTATTCGGTATAGATACCTTGGTTAGGGCCTGAATAAAGGACATAATATTTGGAAATCTTTTTGGTTTGGGGAGAAAGAGAAAGTTCCCCGGTAGTCTTATTTTCCGAAGACTGGGACGGATTTTCCTTTGAAAGGAATATACCTTCAAGAGGTGTAATTATGCTCTTATTATGAGCTAAACTAATCTCTATAGGAGATTTTGAGACTGTTGTCTCTAAATTCTTGCTGTTGCAAGAGCCCTTACTATGGGTAATACTATCCTCGTTGCATATAGAGGATGTTATACTTTTTGGAGTTAAGTCTCCTTCCTTCATTTTGCCATATATTCTTTCTAATTTTCTCAATTGAGATTCTTTTTCAAGGATTTCTCCTTTTAGCTGATAAAAACTTTTGCTAATTGAAACAAAAAAGAAAAGAAAAAAACAAAATACTAAACATTCAAACACAAGTTCGATAAGAACTTTTGCTAATCTCTCAAGAAAATACAGACACTCTCAAGAAAATATATTCTCAAGCTATGGATCTCATGTTGCTAAAGTCAGAACGCATAAATGTCGACTACTCTTTTTATGAGCGTGAAGGAGTTGTAGCTGTGTTTGTTACGAGGGTTACAATTACAGAAAATATAAATACAATATAATTGACAAAATTGAAAATATAAAAAGGAGAAGTTGTTGAAATTTCTACACGAGCCCAATGAAACCACTGTCTCCTTAAGACATATTCGATCCCTCACCGAGTGTGCTTGAGTTTTCTTGGATCGCTTGTCTCCCAGGATAGAACGTGCGGACCGGAAGCACTTTGCACTTAAGTTCGGGAGCACTTTGCACTTAAGTTCCAGGCGAGCTGAACCATGCTTGGACTAGATCACCTCTTCTTCTATATGCAAGCTAGGAGGCCAAGGAAGAAGATGACAATATGCAACCAAAGAGTATGGAGGAGGAATTCAGAAAATAAGTGTAATTTTTCTGCAGTGGTTTTCTTTGTTGTGTTCTACCAAGTTCTTCAATTGTTGTTAACAAACAACAATTTATACATATTCAATCAACCAATATTAAAACTGAAAATCAAAAGGTTTTAATTATGTAATAAAATGTAATAAACAATTTTATTACGAAATTAAACACCATTAATCCGAAATCATTAGCCATAATGATTTTCGTTTCAATTTTCCACATTTAATATTTGGTTGTTACACTTCTGCTCAGGATCTGCTCGGCCGAGTCATGTACCTTGCTCGGCCGAGCAAGACTCTGCTCGGCCGAGCAAGGCATATGCCTCGGCCGAGCATGGCTTTTCCAGAAATTTTGTCTTCTGCCATGCTGTGCTCGGCCGAGTTAACACTCTGCTCGGCCGAGCACCTCAGTAAAATTCAAAACCACTTTTGATTTACAAAATCAACATTTATTATCAATAAGTGGGTCAAATCCTTTGAGCATTCAAATTTAATACATCCAAAAACCATTTTGGACAATTAAATATTTTATTTCACAACCACAAACCCAATTAAGTAATTTGACAAAATTACCCTTTAGAAATTAAATCATTAATTTTCTTCAAAACACATTATTTTTCCAACAATTCCCCATATGAAGGAAATTCATGAGGATAGGTGATAAAGTCCGGCAGTCGAAAACCTGCATAGGATAGGTAGGGGTTTGCCCTTTGAACCTTCCCTTGTAAAAGCATATTTACTCTACTCGCTAATCAGTAGACGCGATGTCCTTGAACTGCTAGCTTTTTGTGTAGCCGATCATATACTTTACACATGTATCTCCCTAACACAATTCAGCTCTGCCGTGTCCATTCATGGCCTGGATCACAATGCACAGTTACGTGAGAAGGTCTAAGAATTGAGCCTCACACAATTCTCCTCGAAGCGGCCTCTACTTCTTTCTCACATAGGTGATTCTTTTAAGTAACCCATTTTACTTCACATAAGAACCATTAAAAGTCATAGGCTTAACCTCATTCGTCTCGGGATGTCACTTTAAGGAGTGAGTATAGGGTTGACCCCCACAGTGACGCTACAAGTCTTTTAACAGTTAGGTTGTCCCTTTGAACCTAGATCTTGGGATCTCCAGTCAATTAGGTTGGGTTTTCCGCTGTGTTTAACTTCTCAAGAGGCTTTAGACCCATTCCCAATGTCAATCTTGCAACTATCTCTTTACTTAACCGTTTGGTTAGCGGATCCGCCAAATTATCTTTTGACCTTACATAGTCAATAGATATGGTGCCAACTGCAAGTAGTTATTTAATGGTATTATGTCTTCGACGTATATGTCTAGACTTACCATTATACATATGACTTTATGCCCTACCAATCGCAGATTGGCTATCGCAATGTACACTAATTGCGGGTACGGATTTTTCCCATCTTGGAATATCTTCTAGAAATTGGCATAGCCATTCGGCTTCTTCACCACATTTATCTAATGCAATAAACTCAGATTCCATGGTTGATCTGGCTATAACAGTTTGCTTAGAAGATTTCCATGATATAGCTGCACCTGCTAATGTGAATAAATAACCACTTGTAGACCTTGAGTCTTTGATATCTGATATCCAATTAGCATCACTATATCCTTCTATCACAGCTGGATGTCTAGTGTAATGTAATCCAAAATCACGAGTATATCTTAAGTACCTTAGTACTCTTACTATACCCTTCCAATGATTTGTTCCAGGATTACTTGTATACCGGCTTAACTTGCTAACAGTATAACCAATATCCGGCCTAGTACAACTCATCAAGTACATTAGACTTTCGATAATTCTCGAATACTCTAATTGAGACACCGGTTCATCTTTATTCTTTGATAGATGAAGATTTGGGTCGATTGGAGTACTCGCTATTCCATTGTCATCCTTGCTAAATTTCTCAAGAATTTTATCCACATAATGAGATTGACTTAATACAAGTCCATTGGATATTCTAGAAATTTTAACTCCAAGGATTACATCCGCAAGTCCCATATCTTTCATGTCAAACTTCGAATTCAACATGTCTTTCGTGGATTTGATCATCTTATCACAACTCCCTATGATAAGCATGTCGTCTACATAAAGACACAAAATGACATAGCCATTTTCCGTGATTTTAGTATAGACACATTTGTAACACTCATTTATCTTAAATCCACTTTGCATCATAGCATTATCAAATTTCTAATGCCACTGTTTTGGTGCTTGTTTCAAGCCATACAATGACTTTACTAATTTGCACACCTTCTTTTCTTGTCCATGCGCAACAAACCCCTCGTGTTGTTCCATGTAAATCTCCTCTTCTAAATCTCCATTTAGAAAGGCTGTTTTTATATTCATTTGATGTATTTCAAGATTTCTCAATGCGGCAATTGCAAGTACGACTCTTATTGACGTTATTCTCGTAACGGGAGAATACGTGTCAAAATAGTCTAGGCCTTCTTTTTGTCTGTAACCTTTAATTACAAGTCGGGCCTTGTACTTATCAATTGTTCCGTCCGCCTTCATTTTTCTTTTGAAAATCCACCTATATCCTAGTGTTTTGCTTCCCGGAGGAAGGTCCACTAGTTCCCATGTGTGATTTTGCAAAATGGAATCAATTTCACTTTTAATTACTTTCTTCCACAAAGGTCCTTCCGAAGAGCTAACGACTTCTTTGTAACTTTGTAGTTCACTTTCTATCATATAGGTTAGAAAGTCCGGACCATAGGATTTTTCAATCCTAGCTCTTTTTCTCCGTCGAGGTTCTACCTCTTCTTCTTCACTTTTATCTTGAACGTATTCTTCTTCTATTGAATCTATTACCCTAGTCGATGAGCTTGCCTCATTTCTTGACTTACACGGAAATATATTCTCAAAGAAAGATACGTTCACAGATTCCATTATAGTATTTTTGTGTATAGCTTCAATCTTCGACTCATACACAAGAAATCTATAAGCACTACTGTTATGTGCATATCCAATGAATATGCAATCAACAGTTTTAGGTTCAATCTTCACCTTTTTAGGAGGAGGTATGACTACCTTTGCAAGACACCCCCACAATCTCAAGTATTTATAACTTGGCACTCTTCCATGCCATAGTTCATAAGGAGTTTTGTCTTGTTTCTTTCGAGGTATTTTGTTTAACACGTAGTTAGCCAACAACACGGCTTCCCCCCACATGTTATCCGGTAATCCCGAACTCAATAACATGGCATTCATCATTTCTTTCAATGTTCGATTATTCCTTTCGGCAACACCGTTTTGTTGGGGTGTATAAGGTGCCGAGGTTATATGTTTAATTCCACTTTGAGCACAAATTGCTTCAAATGGAGATTCATATTCACCCCCTTTATCACTTTTTAGCACCTTAATTTTCCGGTTTAATTGATTCTCAACTTCATTTTTATAGAGAGTAAACTTCTCTATAGCTTCATCTTTACTTTTTAGAAGATACACATAGCAATACTTTGTGCCATCATCTACAAAAGTCATGAAGTACTTATTGCCGCCCCGTGATTGTGTTGATTTAAAGTCACATAAGTCCGTGTGAACCAATTCAAGTGGTTCACTATGTCTTTCAACTGTTAATTTTGCTTCTACACAAATTTCACATTTTTGTTTACAATCAACTTTAAACTTTGGGACAGAATTTGCTTTTGTCAAACGACGTATAGAATCAAAATTAACATGACCAAGTCTACCATGCAAATTAGATGACTCAAGCAGGTAAACGGAAGAGATATTCATATCATTAGCTTTCGCTTTCACAACCATTACACTTAGCTTAAACATTCCATCATTGACATAGTCTTTGCCTACAAACATTCCACTTTTAGACAAAGTGACTGCATTAGACTCAAACACAATACGAAATCCATGCTTTATCAAAAGCGATTCGGACACCAAGTTCTTCCGAATATCGGGCACATATAGCACGTTGTTGAGAGTCAACTCCTTCACGGATGTCATCTTCAAAACCACTTTTCCTTCTCCTTTGATCTCGGAGGTAGCTGAATTCCCCATGAATAGCTTCTCGCCATCCTTAGCAACAAAAGTACTAAACATGTCTCTATTGAAGCACACATGTCTAGTAGCACCGGTGTCAATCCACCATTGATTTGGGTTTGAACCCACCAAATTCACCTCGGAAATCACAGCTGCGAGGTGCATCTCGGACACGTCTCTAGCTTCCACCATGTTTGCCTCATGAGCCTTCTTTGGCAACTTGCAAGCATGAGCCTTGTGGCCTTCACCACCACAATTATAACAAATTCCTAAGAACTTCTTCTTGGAAACACCACCTTTTGGTCCCAAGTGGGAATTCTTGGAAGTTGTCATAACCTTCCCTTTTCCCTTACCAAACCTTTTGCCTTTGGAGCTTTCACCATGCTCCACCACATTGGCCTTAGCCACACTAGAAACAAACTTGGTCTCAGCGACTATATTGTTCTCTTCAATACTCAAACGAAGGATAATTCCTTCCACATCCATTTCCTTTTCGCTTATACTTAAGGTAGTTCTTGAAATCATTCCAAGATGGAGGCAATTTCACAATGATAATATTGCAGCCACTTGGAATCTTTCACTTATAACCATACCTTTGGCATGAATCTCGTGCAAAATAGTTTGAAACTCATCGACTTGAGATTTCACACTCTTGTTGTCCACCATCTTAAAATCAAGAAAACGGGCAACAATGAACTTCTTTGTTCCCGCATCCTCAATCTTATATTTTTGGTCCAACGACCCCCACAATTCCTTTGCAGATTTCTTCTCATTAAACACGTTATAGAGAGAATCTGAAAGCGAATTAAGGATATAATTTCTGCACAAGTATTCCCCATGCTTCCATGTTTCAACCGCAGCCAAGGTTGTAACATCCGTTTCTCCTTCACTCACCTTTGGCATATCATCTTTCAGATATTTTGCCAAGTGCAAGGTAGTGAGGTAGAAAAGCATCTTTTGTTGCCAACGCTTAAAGTCGTGGCCAACAAACTTCTCGGGTTTTTCTGCATGAGGGGTCGGAATATGGATCGTAGGAGCATTTGTCACAATTGTCGAGCCACTTGTGTTTCCAGTTTGGGGACTAGTTTGGGGTCCAGTTTGGTATCCAATTTGAGTCTCCACGTTGTTGTTGTTATTCGCCATCTGAAACACAACAACTAAGTTAGTATTTTTCTGTTTTTCAAAAACTGTAATCGACTCCCTCGATTAGGAATATGTCTTAAGATTGTTACAAGGGTGTACAATTACAGAAATTATAAATACAATATAACTGACAAAACTGAAAATACAAAAAGGAGAAGTTGTTGAAATTTCTGCACGAGCCCAATGAAACCACTGTCTCCTTAAGACATATTCGATCCCTCACCGAGTGTGCTTGAGTTTTCTTGGATCGTGTTAGTCAAATATATGTTTAGATTTAGAATTGCTTAATACCAATCACAACAAGCATTAATGTGGACCCCTAATTTTAATTAGACCAAATAGAATTTTTCTATGTATGATAGGTTCCCTTAGTGTATGTGCCAGTGTTTTTATTTTGTAACTTTCTCAAGGCATGAAGACTTGAAGAGCTGAAGTTATTCTCCATCAGTTTGTGAGCTACGTGTTTTTGAAGCTTTCCTTAACTGGTTGGTCCCTCAACCGGTCAGAGGCCCTTGACCGGTCAGACAGACCCTTAACCGATCAGCTAAGGTCCTTACCTTACTGATTGCCCCTTTACCGGTCCTGGTCTTCAACCTAACCAACCAGTTGAGCTTCTCCATCAAGCTTCCTTTCAGCCAACCTAACCGAAGCATTTATTGCTCCCAACTACCCAGCCACTACTTTAGCTAAAGTGGGTAAAGCAGCATGCTGAATGGACGCTGAAGTGACATTCCTGCGGCTGTCAGAAGCTCAAAATGGATTGTCAAAATAACCAGTACTCACATCCATCCAACCACTCAAGGAAAGTCTTCTCTCTCCTATCTCAGGCATTAAATGCAAAGATACTCCCATTCAAAGGCATGCCTGTTCAAGTCATCATTGCAACATCTTCAAAGACAACGACTCCTTCATTTGAAGTTCACTATAAATAGCTTCCCTGGAGCATTGAAGAAGGTTGGTGCATTTATGATCTTTGAGAGTGAGCTGCTTTAAACTACCAACCTGCAAATTCCCTAGTTCAAGGCATTCAATACAAGATCCCTCCTTCCACTAGACATCTCTGTAGGACTTATACACTGAGCACCTCAATCAATATTGTAGTGTTTCTTCATTAGACTACTTATGAAACACATTGATTGATTCACACTCAACACCCTAGAGAAATCAGCTCAACTTGTGTGCACATCTCTAGAAAACACCAGGTCTTTATTGTAGCACGATCCGTTAGTGGTCACCTTTAGTGTAGCAGCCTTCAATCATTGGCTTGCAGCTTGTAATAGGTAGGATCCATTAATAGCAGTGCACTTTCACAAATCCAAGTTCTGACCAAACTTGGTAGAGGACGTAGCAGTTATTTAACACTGTGAACCTCTTCAAATAACGTGTCATTCTTCTGTGTGTTTGTTTATTTTCATGTAGTTGTAACTGGTTGATAATCTCTTGACCAGTCACAACCTGTTGATTCCTACTACTGCTTAACATGTTTACCTTACTTGGAAATGAATTTTGTCCTTGCTGCATGAGATTTTAATTTACTGTTTGGAACACCTAACCTAACCTAACCGGTCTGAGAAATTCTCTAACTTATAAACCGCTGTGCAAATCCTTTATAACCGGTTAGCTAGTGCAACTCAATACTTTCAAGTTCAAATGAGCAGTTTAACAAAAAGTTTTTAAACAGGCTATTCACCCCCCCCCTCTAGCCTGATTCCTATCATTTGGGACCTAACAGATCGCTTGTCTCCCAGGATAGAACGTGCAGACCGGGGGCACTTTGCACCTAAGTTCCCGGCGAGCTGAACCGTGCTTGGACTAGATCACATCTTCTTCTATATGCAAGCTAGGAGGCCAAGGAAGAAGATGACAATATGCAACCAAAGAGAATGGAGGAGGAATTCAGAAAATAAGTGTAATTTTTCTACAGTGGTTTTCTTTGTTGTGTTCTACCAAGTTGTTCAATTGTTGTTGACAAACAACAATTTATACATATACCATCAACCAAGATTAAAACTGAAAATCCAAAGGTTTTAATTATGTAATAAAATGTAATAAACAATTTTATTACAAAAATTAAACACCATTAATCCGAAATCATTAGCCATAATGATTTCCGTTTCAATTTTCCACATGTAATATTTGGTTGTTACACTTCTGCTCAGGATCTGCTCGGCCGAGTCATGTACCTTGCTCGGCCGAGCAAGGCATATGCCTCGGCCGAGCATGGATTTTCCAGAAACTTTGTCTTCTGCCATGCTGTGCTCGGCCGAGTTAACACTCTGCTCGGCCGGGCACCTCAGTAAAATCCAAAACCACTTTTGATTTACAAAATCAACATTTATTATCAATAAGTGGGTCAAATCCTTTGAGCATTCAAATTTAATACATCCAAAAATCATTTTGGACAATTAAATATTTTATTTCACAACCACAAACCCAATTAAGTAATTTGACAAAATTATCCTTTAAAAATTAAACCATTAATTTCCTTCAAAACACATTATTTTTCCAAGAGTGTTCGGATATGAAAACCCTAAAATCGTGTAATAATCTTCAAGAAGATCCACTTCACTCTTTCCTCATTATATAGCTTCCTAATACATGTGAGAGATAACTACAAAATATCAAAGAGATACACATAAACTAGAAAATTAGTAGGTTAGTCCTTAAATAATAGTGAGTAAACTAAATACAAAGATATTTATAAATATATCCTTAAAATAAGAAAGTAACAAATCTAAAAATATATCATCCTTGATTATGAAAAATGTGTGAATATTTTCACACTTTCATATACAATTTTGAAAATCGTTGATAATAATACAATTATGATTAATTAATTTTTATTTTAAATGATTAATATTTTATTTTAATATACATATAAATTCATCATTTTCATAATCCCCGATTATTTATATCTAGCTTTATACCAAACATTCATATTGATTAATATCAAATTAATAATTTTTTCAAAACACTCATTATAAATTCAATCAAGTAATTATCAATTAAAAGTCACCAACCTTCATCAATCATCAATAATATTGATGTTATTATCAATCAGTTGCGACAAACGAGTTTCAATCAATCATAAGTCAATAATCCAATAATCATCATCTATCAACTATAAGGTCATCGGTTATCAGCCGCAACAAACAAGTTTTAAATCACAACTTTCTCTGTTCCACTTAAATGTTCAAAATATTAAGTGGGTTCAAGAATTAAGATAAAACTAGTCTAATACCCTGTAAGTACCTCAATCTGGATCACTCTCTTTCGAATGCACGGAAAACACCGTAGACTCACACAAACGCAGTCTCGAACACCCGTAGCCCTCAAAAATCCCAAAAATCACCAACCAAACCAAGGGGGCCTCTCTGGGATAAAAAAACTCAAAAGGACTTTTTGGGAATTTTGGAAAATTTGGAAAAGCATAACACGTCCGTGCGGACCTCTTTGCGTCCAGACATCATAATTACGAAATCCCCTTAAAGTCCACAATATTCCCTCAAATCTGGGAAAATCGAAAATTTGGTTTTGCAAGGAAGGTCCGTGCGGACCTCTTTGTCAATTTTCCAACCCTATAAATAGAGGGCTCCTCCTCTCATTTTTCACACACAATCCTCTTCTCCTCTCTCACCCCAGCCTTCAGGCACCCCTCTAAGACCCTTCGGGGCAATCCCGATCCCTTTCGGTTCCCTCCAGAGCATTTCGAGTCCCCTCGTGGTACTCCGAAGCTCTGTTGAGCACTGCCGAGCGCTCCCGAACTGCCCCGAGGCACTCTCGAGGTATTCTGAGGCCCCTCGTGGTACTCCGAAGTCTTGCCGGTCCATCCCGAGGCATCCCAACCCTTTCCGAGCCCAACCGACGATCCCGACGCACGCCGAAACTCTGCCCGAGCACAACCGATTATCCCAACGCACGACGAACCTCTACCCGAATCCAGTCAACAATCCCTGCGATCCCAACGCACGCCGAAACTCTGCCCGAGTACACACCTGACAATCCCGAGGCACGCCGAAGCTCTGTCCGCAGACAATCGGCACATTCCGAAGCAATTCCAGTCTATCCCGGAATACTATTCCACACTCAAACACTATTTCCCAGCGGAAGACAGACACGAACAAACATTGGTAAGGCTTCCTTCCTACACTATTTCAATACATTTCAATAAGCAGTGTACAATGTAGACATTCGAACAACATGCATTTTTAAAAGCGCATACACACACACACAGCATTTAAAGAAAGAAGGGGTACCGAAAGACTCGTTTTTACGAGGCGACTCGGGTGAGCTCTAACATTCTCTTCTCGAGGCTTAACCTGACCTTCGAACTCAAAAATCTCATCACACAAAAACAATTTTTAAACTGATGTCTTTTCCCAATGTTTTGGGCTAAATCAAAACGGCGTGGCGACTCTACAAGCGAAAAATGCAGCGAGACACCTCCTCGACCAACAACGCAAAGCGAGATGTCGGGGCCCACGCGCGAGCCGGATCCGCATAATTTCAGTTGGCGACTCTGCTGGGGATTATTTTTTAAAAAAAACTTTTAAACAAAAACAATAGATTTTTAAAACGATGATAAGGGTCAAACTTTCATTTTACCCCTTTCTTTAACTGTTGTGTGTGTGTGCATGTGCTTTACTTTTTATTTTACAAAAAAAATAAAAATACAAAAAAATGCATCAATATACATCTGTGTACATACATTTTAAAATTCTTCAAAAACTCATGTTTTACTCAGAAAAAGAATTTTAGCAACCGCACACTACTCGCACTGCTGCCTCGGTACACCGCACGCTACGTGCACTTGCTGCCTCGGATACACTGCACACTACAACCCTCAACCCGGGGTGGTCTCAGTTGCAGTCTGTTTGGTCTTCCTAGGCCTCTTGGATGCGCATGAGATCATTCCAAACATCCCATCCTAGCCAGTGTCAACCATGCACGTTTGCGTCACACTCTGTCCAGACTCGGTTGGTTTTTACCCAGTCCGTGTCATACAGCCTGGATACATATCCCATGTCGGCCATTTTCTGAGTCGAAGCTCGGAACTCAAGATCCCTTGCGCAAGCAAAGCGATGAAAGGTCATGCTAAAATCTTGACCCAATCTTTATTTTCGAAGCTATACCCAGACGATGTTCCGTCACGGATATACATCCATGCCCACATGACACCATGTCATCAAGCCTTTAATACGTCAACCATGACAATATGACCCAGCCAACGCCTAACGTCACAGATCCCTTGCGCAAGCAAGGTAAAGAGAGGTCATGCCGAACTCTTGGCCAGATCTTGACTCAGGTGCCGGCTCGGCTCACTATTTACATAGCTACGCATTAAAACGAACATGACAGGCTCGGTCCTTAGGTTCGATTTTTCTTAGGCCGGTGGAAACCGCTTGCCCTATAGGACCCTCACCCGGGGCTGTCCACCCCGGGGTGTCGAAATACAGGTGCAAAACGAGGGGCCTATAGCCGCAAAGATGGTCTCCACTAACCCAGGATCTAGCATAGTTGCGAAAAAGAAGAGCAATCTTTTCCAACCTACCTAGGATTCTGAGGAAACACTGTTTTAAGTAAATTAAAACAACAAAAAAAATAAAAAATAAATAAAAGCGGAAACTGCATGTCACATGAGCTTTCCCCCCTTCATCCACAAAGGTCTTCCCATGTCTAAACCTTACCCGTCACCCCCTCCAGCAAATCGAGAGTGAACGAGAGTACCCGGGAACTATTCTCCCAGTGTCAAAGCCGCAAGGTCCAACATCCTTCCCAGTACAGCCACCAGGGCAGTCCATCAACTCCCCATGGCCAGATCGGCAGAAAACAGCGAGGAAAACGGGACCGTACCCCCGAGGAACTTCCCGACGATAGAGGAAGTTTGGCAAGCCGTCATGGCCCTTGAAAAATGCCAAGGCGAACAACAAGCCTGGATCGAAGGTTCCATGCACCACTTCGGAACATTAGCCACCCCCCAACCACCTGGGGCTCCCAAAGACATACCCGCTCCCGCGGCTCCTAACGTCTCTCATTGTCTCTCAAAAGTCAATTTGTTGCCCTCGTACGAGCCATACAGCTACGACATAAAGCCACAAGACCCCTCGGGGGATTATGTGCCCGGTCAACATCCCGAGGTCCTAATACCGCCGCAGAACAATGAACACATCTGGTGGGACGTCTGCGATTGCACCGCTTGTCTGGAAATGGAGTTCCAAGATGAAATAAATGAGGATCGCCCTCAAAGAAAGAAGAAACCCTCTTCTCAACAAAAACTGAAGAAGAGATACGAAGCTGGCGACCCCACAGTCGGAACCCTCAGAGAACCATCAGGAAAGTTTGAATACTACGTCATCTACTCCAGCAAATCTCCTCAACCTAGCTCTGCACAAGACCACGGCAACTTCTGCTCCATGATCAGCTGGGACGAGCTCCGCACTGCCACCAACGGTCCAAGGGTCCAGATACCCCAACCCCTGTCTTGGGAGGACCTCAAAGCCACTGTTGACTCTTCAACAAAAGCAATAACGGTGAACGAACTGAAATGCGAAGCATGGCCCTACGCCAATCAAGGCCCTCCCATTACAAAAATAGGAGAGACAAGCAAACCAGCAAAGCCAGAGGTGAACGTACTGACACGTTCTGGTCAAATCCCGGTGAATCCTCCAAGGACAGATAAAAGGCCAGCCATGCCTGAGCCTCGAACTGAAAAGGGTCCCTAAGCCAAAGAAGCCAAAACTTTTGACCCGAAGGCCGAAGATCCTATCTTAACTCAGCTCAAGCGTACTCAGGCTAACATCTCCCTCTGGTCCTTGCTCACTTCCTCTTATCCGCACAAACTCAAGTTGGAGGAAAGCCTGGCCCAGATCATGGTACCTATCACCGTGACACCATATGAAGCGGTTCAGATGATTGGCAACGTTATTACAGCAACATCATCACTTTCACGGAGCTCAACCTCCCAAAATTTGGGGCTGACCACAACGAGCCTCTCTACATAACAGTTCAACTTGACGAGCGCCGCCTCCCTCGTGTCTTGGTAGATGGAGGATCAGCCATGAACGTCCTTCCATCCAAAATGATGGATTTGCTAGGGATTAAGCCAACTGATCTGAAGCCCTCAACTCAGACAATCAAAGCATACGACTCGACGTCTCGCTCAGTCCTGGGAATAGCCACTCTGAACCTGTGGTTCGGAAAGCAGATGATCCCGACCGACTTCCAAGTCATCGACATCCCGATCACATTCACTGCCATCTTGGGACGCCCTTGGCTACACCAGATCAATGGGGTGGCATCCACCCTCCACCAGTGCGTAAAGTTCGTCCAAGGAACGGATCTCACCATCATCTATGGTGACAGCATAACCACCGAGGGGACCGACACAAACGGCATCCCGGTCCTGGAAATCAAACACGACAATGACGGCATGATGCTGACAGGGTTCACAGTCGAAAGCCCAAAAGCCCAGGTATGCCACATAGACCTGCCTTTGACTTGGGACCGGATCCCTCCCACAATGAAGATGATGAAGCTCATGAACTACATCCCGGGGCTCGGTTTGGGAAAACGCCATCAAGGTACCCAACAAATCATCGAGGTCAAGGAACAGAATACCTGCCAGGGCCTAGGATACATTCTCACTCCAGAAGACGCTGCGAAAAACAGAAAAGCTGCACAAAAATGCTCCGCTACTAACAAAAGAGGCTTGCACGTAATCTCCGACCTCCGTCCTTACAGCTTCGACATGGCCCGGTACTTCACAAAGAAAGCTGGCAGTTTGAACGAAGACACAGAAAAGGGGACAAAGCTGATCAACGCCAAACAAAATTGGTCGACAGTCATGGACAATCTCCAACAGAACCTTGCAAGATTTCGAGGCCTCGAGCCAAACCCAGTCAAAAGAGCGTTCCTTGACGCGCCAACTCTACCGGGACCCACCACCACCACTATTCACAATGAATTCTGGTTCGGGAAAACCCCCTCTTTAGCGGAAGAACTCGAAAAACTCTCTATTAACATCCCTGCCACCAACAAGCGGGACGAGTCTGCATTCGAGCTATTGATGCCCAAGACAAAGACGGAAGACTCCACAGACAGTGCCTGGAACGAGCCATTGCTACAACAGCTCTTCAGCGAAGAAATCGAGGTGCCTGACCTAATCAATTTTGTTTCTGATAACTCTACAGTAGTCGTGATTGGGGACAGCAGCGCGAAGCCTTTCGACCCCGCCTCCTTTCAAGCTCTTCAACATTGCCACTCCAGAACTGGGCCACCTTCTCCGAACCTGTCGCCAGCAAGAAGGACATGATCGAACAACTTGGTCAAACCCATCGCGTCCTAGATTCCAGTGTAAAAGCCCATCCTGAGTCCATTGTCTTTGAATTCGAGTCTCTCGTGTCATCTGATGGCCTTACTCCAGAAGATTACGAACTCATTGCCAATAATGTATTCCCATATGCTCTTAATGAAAGTTTCGACCTTTCTAGATATCCTTTCATTGCATCTTTAACAAATGATGAGTTAACTAAAAACAGTTAATAACCATTCATCTAATAAAGAAGCAGACACATTAATTAAACAAACCTTTAAACACATTGTCAAACGAGAGAAAAATCGGGCCCAAGCTGCCAAGGAGTTTTTAACCAAAGTGAATTTGGGAACTACTGAAGAGCCAAAGAGCGCAAATCGGAAGCCTCTTCACCAGCACAGTGCGTCAACCAGATCTTTCAATACATCAAGAACGGGGAAACCGCCTTCATGAACGAGAAAGGCCAACGCAAAGAAGGAGTCAAAGCCAAGAGCATCATGGCCCTAAAATGCCTTGCCTCTCACTTTGTCATCCTTGGAGACATGCCATACAAAAAGCGCTACCAGGAACCCCTCCTACGCTGCATCAGTCAGGAAAAAGCAAGCGAGCTCATGAACGAAGTCCACAATGAGGCTTGCGGCCCCCACATGAACTCCAGAGCCCTAATGCAGATCATTCTTCGAATGGGATACTACTGGATCTCCATGGAGGCAGACTGCATCCACTTTGTCCGAAGCTGCAACAAGTGTCAATGGTTCTCCAACCTCAATCATCTACCTCCTCACGATCTCTACTGCATGACTACGCCCTGGCCCTTCACCACGTGGGGAATTGACGTCATCGAAAAAATTGCTCCACCAGGAAGCAACGGCCACGAATTCGTCTTGGTAGCCATCGACTACTTCACAAAATGGGTCAAAGCCAAGTCCTACAAAGTGCTCACTTTCAAGAAAGTCGCACATTTCCTCAAAGAAAACATCATCTGCCGATACGGCATCCCGAACGAGGTCATATCAGACAATGGCTCCCACTTCGAAGGAGAATGCGACATACTGCTGGCCGAATTCAAGATCACGCGCCACAAGTCTTCTCCCTACCGGCCACAAACAAACGGCGTCGTAGAAGCAGCAAACAAGACCCTCAAACGGATCATCCGAAAAATGACCACCCGAAGACGTGATTGGCCCGAGAAGCTGCACCTTGCACTTTGGGGCTATCGAACATCAGTCAGAACAGCCACGGGAGAAACTCCATTTGCCCTGACATACGGGATGGAAGCAGTACTGCCCGTTGAATTGGAAATTCCCTCACTCCGAGTGCTGCTGGAAAATGAGATCAACGAAGTCGAAGGGCTCCGAAGCCGGCACGACGAAATGGCTCTGCTAGACGAGCGACGACTAAAGGCCATGGAACACATCCGAGCCTACCAAAGAAGAATGGCTAGAGCTTTCGACAAGAAAGTCAAGTCTCGAGACATCAGGGAAGGCGATCTGGTACTCAAAGAAAAGCCTCCCACTCGAACCAACCCACTGGGAAAATGGGAACCAATATGGATCGGCCCTTTCGTGGTTCAAAAGATTTTCTCCGGAGGTGCCATGAAGCTGACAGACCTAGACGGCAATCCCTTCATGAATCCAGTCAACAGAAGCAAACTTCGCAGATACCTCGCCTAAAGAAGACCAACTGTGCATCTCTTGGCACTCCTTGTAGTGTCGAACTACGCAGACCTGAGCCCTCTAGTCCGGGGGAACGTAGGCAACCTTAATTGGTCCGGTCTAAAAACACACAAAAAAGTCAAAAGTTTGAATGTCAACCAAGACCTCCATCAAACTATACACTTTCCAAAAACATGCCCCCACCATCACCTTGACCAAGTCAAATGACGGCGGCAACATCAAAGGACATCAAAAGGTCACTCAACATCAAACGACTGACCCATGTCAACTCCAAGCTAGGGGCTTGCCTTCGCCCTCACGCGCTTCGAAAAAAAAAAAGAGCTCAAGCAGAAGCATTAAAAAAAAAGAGCTCAAGCAGATGCTTACAAAAAAAAAAAAAAGAGCTCAAGCGGAAGCTTTCAAAAAAAAAAAAAAAAGCTCAAGCAGAAGCTACAAAAAAAATGAGGTCAAGGACCCGGCGCCAACAAACAAGAAGCAAGGAAGCCACTGAAAAGACCGTAAAAAACTACTTATCAAGGAAACACCCAACCTTCCCATCCAAACACAAAACCCAAACAAAAGGGGATTGTCGTCAAGGTCCAGACTGCTTCAGTCCACAAATACAACAAGAAGGTCCAAAGATGGACGCCGCCAAGGCTCACAAAAGAAACAAAAGGCGAACAAGAGATCTTGCGTCTCGACAAAGCTTTAAAATTAAATCACAAATCACTAACGATTACAACATTTCTTGATGAGTTCAAGCACGGTCTACTCTCAAGTTCACAACATGCTAAAAGACAGTTTAATACATTTACAAATAATGTGTCTGCAATGCAATGAATGGATAGTTAGGAGGTCATTCCACGCCATCTGCGCTTGTCCTCTCGCCATTCTTCCCTTTCTTCCCTCATCCCCGGCGAGTCTTCTTTCGCTCCACGCGAGCCAACTCTGTCTCTCTCAATCCGAGATTTGGGGTCCTTCCCGTAGAGTCAAACAATCCAGCAGCTCGCAGAGCTTCATTCGCCCGTGCTTCGGTTCAGATCTCCTCCCTGTGAGTCTGCAACAGAGGACCTCTTTCTGTCAGTCGGTCAACTCGAGTCTCGTAGTCAAATAAAGCGTCTCCTGTCACATCCCGAGGGTTAGACCAGGCTTCGGCACTTCTAAGGCTATAGCTAGGACGGCAACCGTGCCCCAGAATCGCTTCATGCCTGCTCCCCAAAATCACTTGGGATTGCCCGACATTCTGTGCGTACCAATCCAGGTACTCGGTGGTCAATACAACACTCTCCCGACGTCGAAGGAGCATCACAGGAGGGAAAGCGGAATACTTCCAAACCCTCAGAAAATACAGAAGAGCATCTGAAGCTGCTATACAAAGAGAAGCTACCTCCGCAGTAGCGATATCGGCCCAGCCCAACAAACAAAGGCTCCTGCCTCATCCCGAACTGCCGGGAGACAAGCAACGGAATGTAGAAGGAGGACCAAGACAAACCAGGAACTCTGAAAACATAGGACCCTTCCTGAAAGGCCCTCCTAGTCTCAATCCCCCAATACGGAACCCATCAACGGATCTGATGCATGCCAAGCTGTGCCATCCATCTCTCCCAGGCGGACTGACCCATATCCAATACAAGAGGACGCTGAGCAAATGTCCACGGGCTAAACGACGTCGGAGCCTCGGGCATAGCTTAAAGTCTCTCCCGCAACCACAGAGTGAGCAAAGCAGGGCTTCCCCCTCTCATGAACCTATCCCCAGTCGCCAGACGATCAATGTCGTGAAGGGTCTCCCCCAGCACCAACGGAACAATATCCTCCCCGGCTCTGCAGTGCCCTACCACATCCAGCAAAGCGCCATCGCATACCCCAAGGGAGCTGACCATGAAAAGCGTCGCTATCACGCACAAGGCAAATGCATCCCACGAGGAGTCACTCTCGCCGTCACTCATGAACCGCTCCGACAGCGCAGAAATGTCGATGTGACCCGAATCACGAGTCATACCCTGCACTTCTTCCAACGAAGTCTGAAGAAAGCATGCAAGCTTCACGCTCACGGCAGCACCGCCAATCAAAGGAAGCGAGATAGCCTCCACCTCCGGTCCTCCCATCATAGCCCAAAAATCCTCAAAGGTGGGCGTCACTTCATTGTAGGAGAAGCTATACACATGTCTCCTAACATCCCAGAACTTCGCGGCAGCCCGCAACAATTCCCAATCAGGAACTAGCTCCTTAAGGGACCAAACCGAGCAGAGTCGAAACCTCACCTCGAAAGCCCGCCTATGGTGCCTCATACGGTGTCGCATCCACATTTTCAGCCGCTCAAGGAAGTATGCTTGCCGCTCCTTCGAAAGCCTCGACAAAACTCTTGGAACGGATGAAGAATCTATGGCAAAAATGGAGGTTTCTAGAGAAAATGAGGAAAAAAACTCGAAATGACTGCAAATGGGAAGTGAGGGAAGTCCAGACATCCTGTAAACACTTATTTCCTCCCCAAAAGCAAAGGTTGTTCGTACGGACCTCTTTGCATGCTTGGTCTGTCCGTACGAATCTCTTTGCAACCTGGTCCCACATTTTCAGCAAATAGCAAAACAGCTACTATTTCCGGCAGGACCTTGCTCCAAACTGCCCAAATCCTGGCCAAAGCCATTTCCGACAACCATACACTAACCACAAACGTATTCCCAGCTCACGCGACATGCACAAATAATAAACTAGCAACAATTCCTAAGACAATCCCCGGGAATCACAAAATACGACATTACATCTCAAATAAAATACTTTGTGGTGCATATACAAAATGTTTTATTACAGGTACCAAAATGTCTGTTGCTAGACAAAAAAAATGGAAAGAGGGAAAGCAAATGAGCCCTACTCCGACTCATCATCATCAACCTCAGCAAATGAGAAGTCAGGCATCTCGGCAAACTCGCCAGCCACACCCTTGTCATCAGAATACTGGACCCCCTCTTGAGGCGAGTAATCGAAGTACTCTGAAGGATCAAACCCGGTGAAAGGATCGTAGAAGGGGTGCGCCGACGAACCCTCTCCATGTGCATCCTGCGGAGGAAAGAACTGATGAAGAGTCTGGGGCCTATGGGCCCCCGAAGACATCCCTGCATCTAGACTATGCCGCCCCCGAATGGGTCCCTCTTGCTGTGGCCCAGGCTCAGCCCTCGTCGAAGGAATATCCACAGAATGTCTCGAAGGCATTGGCTCAAACGCCGCCTCCTGCCGCGAAGACCTGCAGGACAGTTTCCCTGTGAGCTTCTTCGCAAAAGACCGAATCCCCATAAACCGGCGGGTCAACGTATCGAGGGATCTCCCCGAGACCTGCGCAAGCAAACAACCAAAGAAACGCTCAGATAAGGAGATACGAGCATACTCGACAAAAAGAGGAAAATACAGAAAATATGCCAAGATGGAAAAGAGTAAGCACACTCACCGGAGCATCCGGGTCAACCCGATACGCAGCAGGAGCCTGCTCCGGGATGGGTACCGACACCCTCCTACTCGACGAATCCCCGCGGACATATGTGAAGTCCGGCCAAGGCACCGGAACATATGGGGGACGTGGTGGGCCATCCTGCCTCTCCCTCGCCAACACATGTGGCATCCTCAGCTTTCGCCTGACGAAGGCCCCATACTCCTCGCCATACAAGATGAAATCCTCGGCACTCACGCCCCCCAGGTACCTATCATACTCCAGCACATCCATGTGACCGCCCTCGAGCTCGTCGTCGCCATACCGAACCCAGGGGTACAGTTCGAACCCCGCCGGGCTATCTCTCTCCAGGAACTCCTACACATCCCGATATGCAACAGTGAGCTTTCCCCTGATCGTCCTCCTCCTCCTTAGAGAACGGGCCCAGCCCAACATAGCAGGATAGGCCACCATGGCCTCAGCATCCCGATCCCACGGCTGACATCGGAAGATCTCATAGAACCACACCTGCAACAAAAGTAGATAAGGCTCAGAACAAAAGAAAAGAAGACGGAGAAATGACAAACTGCTAAACCATAAACAACAATAAACTCATACCTCTAGTGCAAAATCGAAGCATCCCAGGGAACTGGCCACGCCTCGGCTAAATCGGTCCATGGAAAAGTAGAGCTCGGCTAAGCCCGCCTCGCCCCATGCAATCTCACCAACCCTCCTCAAGTCAACCAAACTCTCCAGCAGAGAGAAAAGAGCGGAGGAAGCGTGATTCGAGAATAAAGTCTCGGAAAGAGCAAACCACAGAAAAGAGCGCCAGCTGCTCAGCCGTCACCAATCCGGTACCCCGGCGATAAGCCCCGATATTGGTCGTGATCTGCGCCTCTACATCGCTATACAGCATACCCAGGCCCTTACAAGGGAAGGACGCAAAGCCCAGCAGCTCCGCCAGCGTCCCATCGGACATCCTGTCCCGCCATCTCACTGTCCCTCCTTTGAAGGAAAGCCCAGTAATCGCCGCGAAATCGGTAGGAGTCACCGTCACCTCTCTCCAGCTAAGATGGAAGGTATGCGTGGTTGTGAATGTGTGCCCAAATTCTAATTTTTTGTGTTTTTTTTTAGTTTGGATTCACGCGAGTTTGAAAACATCCGGTTTAATTTGAAAAAACGGAGTCGCCACGCCATTTTGATTTCCTTAAAACTTTGAAAAAAAGGATTTAGGGTTCGGAGGTTAAGTTACCCCTCGGGAAGAACGGATCGTCGTTCACCCAAGGTGCCTTGCCGTAGCAAGTCACCCTAGATTCCATTTTTCGTGCTTGCTTGCGTGCTTTCTTGTGTGCATGTGTTGAAAAGAGAGGGGGGGAATGTCCCAAGTGGTCTTTCGGACGTACAAACCATTTAGTTGGTTGTCGCTCGGGATTCCTTGGATTTTTTATGTGTTTGGGACTTTGATCCCGTCCTCATCTTGGACTTGTGATCATCGCCATTTGACCTTGGGTCTTGCGTGATCGAGAGAAGGACTCCCTTTTATAGTCCAAAATGGGGTTCTTTAGAAAAGGAGTGTCCTTAGCCCATCAATCCTACGCCTTGAGACGATTGAGCTTATATTGGGGCTATCATGATCGTCTCAAGCGATAATCGGAGATATAGGTTCAAGGTTTATCCCTTTCTAAAGAGATTTTGGCACCTTTAATGGAAGAAACGATGTAAAGATAGGATCTTTACACCGGTCCATTCCGAAGGTTGCATCAAGTACCAATTGGGGACTAGGGGGATGCATTGTAAAAAATGACATTTTTAGTGAAAAGATGACATTTTTGGGGTGCAAAGGATGATTTTTTCATGTAAAGAAAGGATTTTTAATGCAAAGGATGCATTTTCATGTAAAGAAAGGATTTTTAATGCAAAGGATACATTTTCATGTAAAGAAATGATCTTTAATATAAAGGATGCATTTTTATGTATAAAATTGAGTTTTAGGGTGCAAAGGATGCAATTTGAGTATAAAGATTACATTTTTATATGCAAAGGATGCATAAAGATATCATTCTTATGTAAAAAAGGGATTTTTAGGTGCAAAGGATGCACCTTTAACGCAAAGATTACATTTTTTATGGGCAAAGGATGTTTATTTCATGCCAAGGATGCAAAGGGGGAGGGGATATGATTTATATGAATAAAGATAGGATCTTTAACAACAAATACCAAGTTCCAAGCAAGATAATAGTAATATATGAATGCAAGGAGCAATTATATCACATAAACAAGCATAATGCAAGGTAAAGAGGTGAGAGGTTACCAATGGTGGTGGCCTCTTCTTCTTTGGATCTTGCCTAGTGGATGGACCAATTTGGAAGGCTTCAAGGAGGAGGGAGGTGGCTTCTTGGCACTCTTCAACTTCTTGGATTTTTGCAGCAGGGCTTGAACAGAGCTTTTGGTGCTGAATATGGTATGTTATCACTACTAGAAACAGGCCTTTTACCGACGAAAATTTCCGTCGGTAAATCCACTTATCCGTCGGCAAATGGTTATTACCGACGGAATGAGTCCGTCGGTTTCCGTCGGAAATAATTGGTTGGTAATACCGACGGACCAAATTCAGCCAGAGTATTTCCGGCGGATGTTCCGCCGAAAAATATAAAATTCCGCCGGAAATCGTCCGTCGGAAATGAGTGATGCCGGCCGGTTAACCGGAGAGATTGCCGGAGTTTACCGATGGAAATATCCGTCGGTAAATATCAAAAAAATAAATAAATAAAACCCATTACCGACGGTTATAACCGTCGGTAAAAATAAAATTTACCGTCGGATATGTCCGTCGGAAATCTAAATCGAATCCGACGGATATATCCGTCGGTAATGGGATTTATTATTTAATTTTTTTATTATTTTCCGACGGATATTTCCGTCGGAAATTAGAATTATTTATTTTTTTTAATTATACTACCGACGGAAATATCCGTCGGTAATCTGGCCAGATTTTTTAAAAAAAAATCTATTTTATTATTAATCCACCTGTAAACCTGTCAAACCTGTTTAAACAAATCCCAAAATAAAATAAACGCAAACAACATACAAACATCAAACATACAAACATCAAATAAACTCAAACTGTATCAAGCAACCTAAAGCGAAAGGGGAAAAGGGGAAAGGGGAAGGGGGAAAAGAGGAAAGGGAAAGGGGAAAAGGGAAAAGGGAAAAGGGGAAAGGGAAAGGGAAAGGGGAAAGGGAAATTGTTTCGCTTGGGGAAAAGGGAAGGAAAATGGAAAGGGAAACAAAATATATTTGTTTACATTACATGCCAGCCAAATAAAATGAATGTCAATCAACCACGACCCCGACCCCGACCACGAGCGCTGCCGCTACCGCTACCATCGCCACTACCACCGCCACTTCCCCTAAGGTATTGACCGACTGACTCATCAGAAGCGTTACCGCTATTACGTGGCTGTGGTTGTGGCTGTGGCTATGGCTGCAAATTCATGGTAGCCAAGTATTGTTGCACGCGCTGGTCAAGCTGTTGAGCCAATATACTAGCCACCTGGGCCTCCACCGGGTGCATCCGGAGTGCACTCGGGCCTCCACCTGGCTCTGGATCTGCTCCACTCGCTTCTCAACCTCTCTGTTCACCCGTTCATCAAACGCTTCTTGATCCACATGATGACTGCCGCCGGAGGAAGAAGATGAAAAGTATGAAGTAGTAGGGCTGCGGAATGGCATGTTAAAATACCCCCCGCACCATGTCCTCCGAATCCAGTGCAAGCGATCTCCCTTCGGTTGCTTGCCGTCGAGGACAATGGCCGCCCAAAGCTTTTCACGAAAGGCGGGCCGCTCGGTGCTCTCAGAGCCAAACTTCCTTCTTCAATAGCCTCCTCACGAGCCCGCCTATCATACTCTTCTGAAAAAAAAAAAAAATACATTATACACTATGGTAGAAAATAATATTTCTTTAACTAAATAATTTATTATTTACTAATAGAAAATATATAATTTACTAATAGAAAATACTATTAACACTTACAAAAAGGGTCCGGTAATAAGGATTGACCCATTGTGGCCCCGAGCCATCAGCCTCCGTAGTATGTGTAGCCGTAAATACGAAGCAAAGACGCCTCATCATTTTCGTGTTTCTTAATCTTAACATATAAAAAAATTAAAACTTTAAGATATTGCTTATCAAATAATAACAATATATGAATCAAATAAAGTAATAACAATATATGAATCAAATAAAGTATTGCTTAATTTACAAACGGATAATAAATGAAGTAAGTTTACCATTCTGGACCAAGTCTCGCTGAAGTTAATTGATCCTCCAGTGTGCACACTCCCCCGCCCCTCTTGTGTGTTCCTATTCTTCTTTGCAATTTCTGAACTTTTTTGAAATTTCTCACTGCTCCAATAGGCTTCCCACTGCTCCCACGCAGTAGCGGAGAAATTAGCTGGAGGCAAACCATCAATTAGCCACTTTGCTCTCATGTCGTACACTTTCCCAGCGTACCGCTTAGCAACCAATTTCTTAAAAGCCGTCTCGATTTGCAAGTCGGTAAACCCAGGGCATGAATATACGTGCTACAAAAATAGTAAAAGTAGTTAAATAAACAAGGGAATAGTCTACAAACTTTACAAAGGAAAGAGAATTAAGTAATTTTACCCGAAACTGGCTATACCAGATAGCGTACACCTCTTTTGATATCGACTTGGGGGTGGGATAAAATCCCTCAAAATTATACCCGCTGAATAAATCCCCAAACCATCTAGCGGGATCTCGACAACCACCATGTATAAACCTATAAGATATTAATTGAAAAACAATATATCAATATATATACAAATAAAAAGACAATAATAAAATGTAAACATTACAATTAAATAATACTTACTGGCCACTGGGAGAGATAGATATTTCCATTTTTCCATCCTCATTAATAATTGCGTCCAAGTTAACCCGTCCGGATGGTTCACTCACTGGATCACTAGAGCTTACATTACCTTGACTGCTCAAATCCTCATCACTACGTCCTGAACCAGACGTAGAGCCCCTCCCTCCAGCCCTTGGAGAAACAAGACGATGGACAAAACCCGCAACCTTGCCTCTCTTTGAACGATTGCCACCTCGACCCGACATATCTAAACTAGTATATTATATATACAAATAAAAACAATATATCAATATATATACAAATAAAAAGACACTTCATTTAGGATGTGAATAATTTTAAATATTAATATTTAATTCTTTGTTGTTAAGTATATCATTCTCTAGGGTGAAAGGACAATTCATGTCCATTAGGTTTAGAATTGGGGTCGGCTTCTATCCCAAATTTGAAATACACGTATGAATTGCAAATATCACTTTGTCTACTTGCTTTATAATCGAAAATCAAGCAATTTTAATAGACAATAATGATATTTACAAATCATATAATCGTGCATAATTTTTATTTTTATTCATTACCATAACATGCATAATTTTTATTTTTATTCATTACCATAACATGCATAATTTTTATTCATTACCATAACATCCTCTAATCCTAATTCTTACATTTTCTTCAAAATTTGCCATTGTTAACCATAGAAACTGTTTGTATGCCTGTTCATGGGTTTTGATGATTTTGAACTTGTTTCTTCACCATTTTTGATAAAATTTATTGGGTTTTGCTCGTAATCATGCCTAGATTTACATTCTGTAGTTTATTTCATGATCAATGCATGATTTGAGTACTGATTTTATGATTTTCAGTTTATACACTTCGAAAATCCACTTTCTTGTTCTTAGTGATTATGGATGATTCTGAGTAAAGGTTGCAATTTATTTTATTTTTTTATTTATTTTGTTTTTTTTATTTGTTATTTTTATTTTTTATTTTATTTTTTATTTTTTATTATTATATTTATTATTATTATTATTATTATTATTTATTATTATTATTATTATTATTATTTATTATTATTATTATTATTTTATTATTATTTATTTTATTTATTTATTTATTTATTTTGTTTTTTTTATTTTTTTTTATTTTTTATTTTTATATTTTTATTATTATTATTATTATATTTATTATTATTATAATTATTATTATTATTATTTATTATTATTATTATTTTATTATTATTTATTTTCTTTTTTATTTATTTATATTTTTTTTATATTTATTTTATTTATTTTTTATTTCATTTTTTAGACATTCACCCCCTCACCGTCCCAATATGAATATCCAAGCCTACCAAACTCTTACATAAACCAACAATCTAGACCATATTCAAACCTTTTGACACCTAAAAATGCAAATGAAACAACTAGCACATAGAAAAAGACTACATAATTAAACCCACATAGACAGTTAATTATTCAATCCAAGCCTACCAAACTCTTACATAAACCAACAATCTACACACTACCGCACACACTCACACTCACACGCAAAACACACACACTCACAGCACACACCAAACACACCCTGCAGAACACCCACACACACAACACACACGGCACAACAGTAACACACACACATGCACAACATACTCACACACACAGCACACATCAGGAACACCTTCTACACACACCAAAACACACACTGCACAACAAGAACTCCATTCTATAAGAGATCAAAGAAAACCTTGCAAACATAACAAAATCCAAGCACGAGAGGTCACACATTATGATAGTACTTCAAATGTCATGACCAACAAAAAGATACGATTCAGTATGCTTACAGATTTAAATATAGCAGTTACATTAGAAAAACTAGCACTTAACATTCAGATTTTTCATCAAAGAAGAAACATCTTCCACATTTCCCTCTAATGTAAGTTTCCAATCTCTGCTTTCAATTGTAACTTTTACTTCATCCCTATCGGAAGAAGACGATCCTTCTTCGAAATTGACATCTTCGTAAAGTGCAAAAGCTTGTGAAACCGGAGGTGCAAATAGAGGCCTTTTTTAATAGCCGCCCGGGCCGCATCAAGAGAATGAAATCCCTTGTACACGAAATTGGAGAAACCATTTACTTGTGCTTTACATGCATCCCACTTGTGTAGATGCCCGGGATGCGTCCGACCTGCATAACATAATAACAATATGCCATATGTTTCTATAAAAAAGAATGTGATTTGCTAATCAACTCTACATTATATAAGAGAATATTATTTGAATTTTTTTATTTTTTTTTAAAAAAAGAGCATCGTAAACCCTAATCGAACAAAACGCAAGGCGCCTAAAATTCACAAAATATACCAATACCAAAATCACAAGAACTCGACCATGAACAAAACTCAAAGAGACCTAAATCCAAAATCACAACACATGAGCTATGAAAACAGAAAATCAAATGAAAAATCAACAGTCAAACAAGGCATACTTTCGTAATCAATACTTGAGAGAGAGAAAGAGAGCTTACCGCGTAGGAGACAACGACGGCGAAGGCGGGCTGGCAGCAACGCAGAGCTAGGGCGACTGCGAGAGAGAGAGAGAGAGAGAGAGAGAAGCGAGTGAGAGAGAGAAATTGAGTGAGAGAGAGAAAGGGATTGAGAGAGAGAAAGAGAGCTTACCGGCCGGCGACGGAGACGGCAACGGCGAACGGCTTCCACGGCGGAGACGGCGTTTGTTCGCGAATTACTGATGAGAGAGAGAGAGTGAGAGGGAGAAATCGAGTGAGAGAGGAATTAAGCGATTGAGAAGAAACTTACCGTAGACGGCGACGGCAACGGCGGAGGCGATAGGTTTCCGTTCGCGAACTGGAGAGAGACAGGAGAGGGCGACGTAAAATGAAGAAATGGGATCTGTTACATTATATATAGGGCGTGTTTACCGACGGATATGTCCGTCGGTAATACCGACGGTCAGTGTCCGTCGGCAATACCAATGAATTACCGACGGACTTTTTAAATTACCGACGGACTACACGAAATTTTTAAAAAAAATAATTCCCGGTAAAATGAAATTAATTTCCGTCGGTAACTGGTTTTTTTCCGTCGGTATTACCGACGGACAAGGTCCGTCGGTAAATGTCCGTCGGTAAACACACTGTTTCTAGTAGTGCATTGTTGTTTTAAAATGGGTAGAGGAGGGCTCTATTTATAGGCAGTCTGGATAAGGCTAATGAGGCCGTGCATGCGGCTAGGAGTCTTCTCCTAATGCAGCCGTGCGGCATTATCCTATATGACTCAGCATGTTTCTAGAATCATGCAAGGTGGCACTTCTAGAAGGTTTTCCATATTAAGGAAAACTTGCCCTTTTAATTTAAATCAGTCCCTTCATTCCTCGGAAGGTTCGGAACAGTTCCGGAATTGCTCCCGGACTTTAGGAAAGTCCGGGGAATTGCCAGAAAACTTAACCGGAAGGCATAAGCCAGATTTGTGTACTTACAGAAGCCCCTCGACAACGTCACTTGCAGGGCGAGTGGGGTTGTCGATAGAAAAGGATCCGATCTGGCGAATGCCGAGACGGATTAGGTGACCAAGGTGGTCGAGTGGAAGAACCTTCGGAAGGCTACCTACGTATCCCAAGTGGAAATCAAGCCAGGCCGTAGTTCAGAAAAGATTCGCAGGGGAATGGCGGAGAGAAGCTGGTCTCTTGCTGGGAAAATAGAAGAGAAAGTGACCTAGGAGGTCAGGCGATTGATCCTACTGGGGATACGCTAGAAGTGACCGATGTGGTCGGATATCTGAACCTTTATGAGGGGCTACTTCACCATTGAGGAGTGATGAATGACAAAGGGGTGACCAATGTGGTCTGATGGCTGGACCTTTTATGAAAGGCTGCCTCACCACTGAAGAGTGATGAAGGAAAAGGGTGACCACTGCGGTCGGATGGCTGGACCTTTTATGAAAGGCTGCCTCACTGTAAGTGCTCCAATTTGAGCTTGTTAGTATTTTCGTTAGAAAATTAACGAAAGTTATAACATTTCTAACAATTCCTAACATTCCTAACATTTCTAACCAAGTAAGGGTAGATTAGGGATTGCCAAAAAAAGATAAACCAAAGAAAGAATCAAAAAAGCAAAAGAAATGGTCAAAAACCCGAAATAGAAATGGCTGGGACATTTTCTGTTGCTTAATTTGAATTTTATTCCTTGTGTCCAAAGCCTGAAGCTGTAATTAATGAACAGTGCACGCTGCAGATCATGTCCGCGCGGATGGTATTGCATTTTTCAGAGGGCTATAAATTGAGGCCTTCAGTCTCAGAAATAGAAGAGAAAAAACACAATTTGTAACTGCACCTTGGCGAAAATAGTGAGAAAACAGTGAGAATTCTCTAGAATTATCACCTTTTTCTCAACTATTCACCCAAAATCACACTCACTCAAACACTCTCATATTCAAGCCTCAAACACTCTTACATTCAAGTCAAAAACTCCAAAACACAAAGAAGATTGGTAAACCCTCCTTCTCCTTACCCTAAACTCCTTCATGCATACATTTTCAAACTCCAAAATGTAATTTGTTCATCTTCTTGTCTTAGATCCAAGAAGATTACCATGGAAGTTCATCTCCATGGATGATCTTCTACAAGGATCAACATTATTTTCAAAGTATTCTTACTTACTTGCAAAGAAAACACATTTTCAAAACCCTAAAACTCATTTTCATACATCAAATCTCATTTTCAAAGGATAAAATTCCCCTTCCCAAGCAAATGAAGTGCTTAGTCCTAATGTACCCCAAGGATGGTTTGATATAGTTGATTCACCACTAAAATGTCAAGTGATCACTAATCAAAACCTAGGGAAATGGGGACAAGCATGGATGCCAAATCCCCTTTAAAATCATGTTTTTCTTCAAGGAGAAGTTGCTGTCCAGTAGCAATTTTCTAAGACCCCAGTCCATGGTCTAATTTTTTGGACACAGATAAACTTGGAATTTGGTGTTTACTACAAAACACTTTTTGTATCCAACATCCATAGATTTCCAGACATATTTTTACTTTATTTTTTGCATGAGTAAAACTCCATTTTCAAAATTTTCTTTTGAAGGTCAGATCACCAGTCTCTGGGAGTCCAGATCTCATATCTTAGATTTCCAGAAGGTTTTGGGTCCTCAAATCTTCTCCAAAATGAAAAATTCTTTCACAGAAATCTTATTTGATGTGTCTGGAACAACTTTCATTCTCTGAGTTTTCTCAGATTATGAAGTTTTGAAGCCCTTAAATCAATTTCAAAGTCAAGTGTCCACTGCCTTTTTCATTCTGGCAGAAGTGGTTTCCAACTCTCAAAAATCTTTTGAGTACCAAAACTCAACCCAAAAATCACACCAAAAATTATGGGATCTGTCCAAAGTCTAATAAGGAATTCCCAATTTTTACTTTCCTCAGTTTCAACTTATTTTGGCCAAAACACACACACACACACAAATGATTTTTAGCTTGGAAGACTCGTTTTACGAGGCATTCCGGGTGCACACTAACGTCCTTCCCGGCATGTAACGTGACCTCCGAACCCAAATCTCTAATCTCGGGCATTTTTCAAAGTTTTGGCCCTTAAAATAAAAATGGCGTGGCGACTCCGGTCTTTTCGATTGGTTTTTCAAAGAAACGAAAAATTTCAAAGTTAAACCTTTTCGGAAAAATTTTGGCGGCACATCGTCACAGTGGCGACTCTGCTGGGGACGAATTTAAGCTTTAAAAAAAATTATATTTGGTATATTGGTGGAAACCATTAAACTTCCCGTTATCGCCTCCTAACACGAGTCGGGGATAAATTGTGGTTTAACAATCCCACGTACCGGTATCATTGTTTTCAAAAAAAAAAAAGCTTTTGAGGGTCAAGCTTTCGTCCCGGCATTAAAAATCATTTGTTGTGTGTGTTGATTTTTGCACATTTTCGTGTTGTTTTGGCCGCCTCGGAAAAAGTCAAAATTTTGACTGTCGGAATCATGTCCCTAACTGTTGGAATTTTTGTGCTTATGTGCTTATGTGTGCATTTACTTTCAAAAAAAAAAATTCAAAAAAAAAATTTCAAAAAAAAAAGAGTTTCAAAAAAAAAAGAAAATTTCAAAAAAAAATTCATGCATCATTCTTTTTAAGACACATGAAAAACATTTCTATTTTACTCAGAAAAAGAAGATAGACTGCTTGCACACTACGCGCACGTGACCATACACTGCACACTACGTCCCTAAACCGGGGAAATCCTTGTCGCGGCCCGTTTGATCTTATTACGCCTCTCGGTGCAAGCACAGGACTACCCAAACATCCCATGGAGCCTCGTGTCGACCATGCACTTGTCTGTGACATACTTTGTCCGAGACCCGATTGGTTTTTAGTCTGGTCTGTGTCATGCCCTGTCTGTGTATAGACCTTTCCTTTCAAGCCTTTGTCAGCACACCGACTCAATATCTTTCGGGGACCCTAATCAGTCGAAGTCATGCCGGTTTTCCGCCGCAGACTTTGACCAAGATATTGACCGGCGCCTTGACTTCGGCTCTGACTGGCACAAATTATACACTGACTCCCAGCATGACACTGAGTCTTCAAGGATTAATGATTATTCCATGCCTAATTACGGCTTAACTGACGACAAGTCAAGATCAATTGTGGACGCTTATCAGTCCAAATCATGCCGACTTTTCGTCGAGCCCTCGGACATGATCTTGACTTTTGACGTCAGCTTTATCCGTAATTTACATGGAATGCTCGTTAAGACTCGATTACCCGCCAGACTTTTAGGATCATTTTTCTTTCGGTCGGTGGGACCCGCTTGCCCTATAGGACCCTCGCCCGGGACTGTCCACCCTGGGAGGTCGAAATACAGGTGGAATACGAGGGGCTTATAGACGTAGTGACGGGGCCCACTGATCCAGGATCCAGAGTAGTTTGCCAAAAAGAAGAGCAATCTTTTCCAACCGATTAGGTTAATAAAACATGTTTTAAGTAAACAAGAACAAATAACCGCATGTTGCATGAGCCCAAAGCCCAAACACCTACCCTCCTTCAATTCCCAGACATCTGAACCCTCATACCTTTTCCCCCGCAGCTCCTCACAAAGGTTGGTTACGAACACC
This sequence comes from Adenophora triphylla var. japonica, assembly GCA_022495995.1. Taxonomy (NCBI): domain Eukaryota; kingdom Viridiplantae; phylum Streptophyta; class Magnoliopsida; order Asterales; family Campanulaceae; genus Adenophora; species Adenophora triphylla. Next base: position 207,815 of record JAFEMH010003931.1, read on the forward strand.
GGGTCACCGTTTGATTAGTTGGGAAGAGTCAAGCGCATCATCAGCTTCACCGTTTATTCCGACTCCGGGTTTCAGAATGTCTGCATCAGCCGGTAATGATGGGGATAACGTCACTTCGCCTCCCGGGACCCCTCGGACGAGAAGCGGTGGAATCGGTTAGCGAACGTATGAGGTTACGACAGGAAGCACAAATGAATAGCCTTATGGTGGCTATTAAGAGCCATGGTTTGGCCGCGCCTCAATCCCGATGGCACCTTCACCGTGGAAGAAGACGAGGATGCCAATCCCACTCTCGCCGCCCGATTACTCCAGGATGCCACCACCCACCTCCTATGGTACCACTACCGTAACCCATGCTCCTCGATCTTCGGGTCGCCCAAGACTCCCAATCACAGACCACCGGATCCATGCAGCGGCCGACGCCACAAATCGGTTCACGGTTCCTCGGTGGGGACAAAGCCGTACGGAATGTCTTCTCATGGTTGGGGTTATCTCGGAATGCCACAGCTAATTGGGATCCCGCCACAGTTTGGAACCGATCAATTCGGGCCTTCGCAGCAACAGTTCAAAGGGCCACAACAACAGTTCGGCATGCCTCAACAGCTGTCAGGAGCCCCTCCTCAGAATGATGTTAGCTCAGCTGCTCCTCCCACAGCTTTCACAAACCCATTTCTCACTCAGGGTTCGATGGGTAACCAAATCTCCATCCCAATTTCATCAGAATCACCAGGACCGCAGTACCCCCCGGGTTATACACCATCGCCTCAGCCAGCCATGCAATTCAACAGTCAGGGACAGCAGCCCGCACCTAAGCCTACTTATGGGTCTCACTCCGGAAATCCAAGCTATCCAGCTATTAGCCGTAAGGCTCATCTATCATCTTTGAGATCTCGAGAAGTGAAGAGTCATATGTTGTTTGCAAATGTGAGAGCCGTTCCAACTCTTTACGGGGATCTTTTAGAAGCTCAACAGAAGGATGAGGAATTGAAGAAAATCTGAGAAAAGTTGCAAGATGGAAAAGCAAGTGAATTTTCAGTGAATAAAGAGGGGATTTTAACTTTCAGGGGTCGAATTTGTGTTCCTTCGTCTTCGGAGATTAAAAGACAAGTGTTAGAAGAGGGTCACAAATCCAAGTTTGCCGTTCACCCCGGGAGTACAAAAATGTATCAAGATTTAAAGAGAGGATATTGGTGGAATGGAATGAAAAAGGAAATTGTCGAGTTCGTGTCCAAGTGTTTAACGTGTCAACAGATTAAAGCGGAGCATCAACGACCGGCGGGATTGCTACAACCATTGGAAATTCCGGAGTGGAAATGGGAAGGCATTTCGATGGATTTTGTTACGGGATTGCCTCCTACACCTAAGAAGATGGACGCGATATGGGTAATCGTAGATCGGTTAACTAAGTCTGCACATTTCCTACCTGTGTCAATCAAGTATTCCTTAGAGAAGTTGGCTCAGTTGTACATCCGAGAGATAGTGAGATTACATGGAGTACCGGTTACCATTGTGTCGGATAGAGATCCACGGTTTACCTCCCGGTTTTTGAGAGCATTACATGAAGCACTGGGGTCAAAGTTGAGTTTCAGTACCGCTTTTCACCCTCAGACCGATGGACAAACGAAGAGAACGATTCAGATCCTCGAGGATATGCTTCGAGCATGTGTTATGGATTTTCAAGCATCTTGGGAAGATCATCTACCTCTTGTGGAGTTCGCCTACAATAACAGTTATCAGTCCAGTATAGAGATGGCACCTTATGAGGCTTTGTACGGAAGGAAATGTCGGTCTCCAATTTGTTGGGATGAAGTTGGCGAGGCAAGACTTTGGGGTCCGGACTTGGTGAGAGATTCAACCGAGAAGATAAAGGTGATTCGAGATAGGCTAAAGACAGCTCAAAGTCGACAGAAGAGTTATGCGGATACGAGAAGAAGGGAATTATCATTTCAGATGGGAGACTTCGTATTTTTGAAGATTTCGCCAAGAACGGGTATCAAAAGGTTTGGGAACAAAGGGAAGCTGGCACCGAGATTCATTGGTCCGTTTGAAATTCTAGAGAGGGTGGGCGAGTTAGCATACCGTTTGGCTCTCCCTCCATCTTTATCTTCACTTCATGACGTATTTCATGTGTCCATGCTTCGGAAGTATTGTTATGACCCTTCGCACATATTGAGTTCACCTCCCGAGGATGTTAGAGCGGATATGACCTATGTTGAAGTTCCATTGAGAATTTTGGAGCGACAAGTTAAGGAGTTGCGTACCAAGAGCATCCCTGTGGTTAAGGTCTTATGGAAGAATCACACGATAGAGGAAGCTACGTGGGAATTGGAATCGGAAATGAGGGAGAAGTATCCTAGCTTGTTTGAACATCCCGGTAAGTGAAAGTCAAATTCGGGACGAATTTGGTTTAAGGGGGAGTGAGTGTCACGACCCCAACTCTAGGCACTGTTTAGGACACGTGGAGCACGTGGGAATAGGGGGTTGCACTTCATTTATATGATGCATTGCATGGTCTTGGTATGGTATGTGATTATTTGTTTATTAATTCCATGGATTATGTGTAGAAAGGTTCATCAATTTTCTTATTATATAATGTTTAATTGAATTACTTGGAATAATAGAGGGAAGGAAGTATATAAAAATGGTAGGGGCTTTAGAGTAATTATAAGAGTAGAGATAAATGTGGGGGTTTAGTTGTAGGAGTTGAGACTTGGAGGACCTTTAGGGAAAATGTTAATACTTATCCTTATTTAAGGAAAGCCTCATCCTTAATTTTACTTACTTCATCACCTTCTTCCTTCTTCATCTTCTTCCTCCAGCCAAGACTCTTTCCAAACCCTAAACCCTTCTCAAAATTCTAGTAAATTCATCCTTGCCCCGTTTCCAAGTTTGATTGCGGATTATTGATCACGGCGACGAGGAGTATTCATCTATCCGAAGAAAGCTTCTTGTTCTTTTTCATCTTTTCCAAGTAAGTTATTATGGATTTCCTTTCTATGTTGAGCATATGCTTGATTTATGTCTCAAAGATGTTAAAAGTTTGTTAAACTTGGTTGATTATGTGTTTGGTTTGGGAAAAATGGTAGAAAAGCTTGAGGTTGATGAAATGGGAAATCAATGGAATAGTTAATCATCTTGGGGATTCGTGGAATATAAATGTTATAAGTCATGGATTAAGTGTTGTTGTGAGTTAAAAATGAGTTATAAACTAGTTTTGGTATGTTGGGAATTGATATTGGCTTGGGGAAGAAACAGAGGAAGGAGTGAAATGGTTTTTGGAAAGAGTATTACTGGTGTCTGCGATCTGGTATCTGATTTTGGTCTTGGCACGAGTCGTGCCAAGGAGCACGAGTCGTGCCCTTCTAGCCACTCGTGACAACGAGTCGTGAACAAGGGTCCAAGTCGTTCTGAGTATAATGGGGAGGAAAAGGCACGAGTCGTGCCAAGGGGCACGAGTCGTGCCCGGCATCAGAATTTATGAATTCACTTTTAAAGCTTAAGAACCAATTCAACTTAGAATAAGATGGAACCCTCTTCAACATAGGATGAACTAGAACACTTTAGCTACGTATTGATATCTCACGTAGTCAAAATGAAATTGGGGAAGTAGTTTAAATATCGCATTGAACCGGGTTGAAAGTCATTGTTGTTTGAGAGCCAAAGTTTATAGAAACTTGGTATTGAATTATGGAATTTGAAAAGGAAGTCGTGAAATGTGATATTGTGAATGCGTAAAGTTACTTGTGTGTCGTTACACCCTTATGTGGTTACTTTGGAATGGTTATATGTTAAAATGGTACGTGAAATAATTGTTGCACGACATCATTGGTTTGATCATGAGCATGCACATTAATTGTTGATTATGGTAATTCAATAGTGTATATATATATATGTGACACTATTTGAAGGTTGAACATGAGTGATCATACCATGTTATATGTTGTTATCCCTATGTGTGGATTTAATTTCAAGTAACTGTTACGTGCTTGAATGTGATTGATATCAGCTGATTTGGGGGTATAATGGAATACGATCACTTATGAGAATTGTTCCATAAGGTGCTCGGATTACATTATATCTGTGACCTCCTCCCCCATTGTGGCCACAGTTGGGGGTTCATTTACTTTGAATATTCCTAAGCAGTTCATAGGATACTGATACCTTACATGGTTCCCTGAAAAATGGGTCTTGTAAGGCGTGAATAGGCCTAAGCCGTTCACACATATAGTGGATGGGTTCCCATGAGGATGTATGCCCATACCCTTGTAGTACGACTTATTGTTCAGACGGGAAAAGGTAATATCAGGTAACGTAATGTGTTAATGCGTGCTAAATATGATGTTGAACAACTTGTTTATGTGTTGCATCTTATTTGGCATCTTGCTGCATACATAATAGCTTACTGAGATTCTTTCTCACCCCGTCTCCCTTTAATTTTTTTTAGATCCCGCTGAGACAGGAGGTCAGGATCGGTGAGGCCGGGCACAGTAGGCTCGTCTTTTGGTTGTCAGGGTACGTTTTGCTAGGAGGGTTAGGTTGGTTGATGTATTCTTTTGGGGAAAGTTGTAAATAACCTTTATAAATGTTTCCAAACTATGGTTTGTAATATATGTGGTATGGTTGTAAATGTGATAGTATAAGCTTTTCTTTTGGTGGTGGAATGAATGAAGGTAGGTTAATATATTGAACAGGTTCCTTAACCATTTCATTTAGAGCAGTCATGTCAAAATTTTATTAAAACATCATTTGGTTTGAAATGATTTTTGGAAAAAGGTTTCTTCTAAGTCGGGTCGGGTTGGGGACCCTACCATCGGGGCACGAGTTTATAGGTCCTGAGGTTGGGGAGGCCCCACATATCTACCTGGCCTTGGTCTGGGGAAGCACCAACAAGGAACTCACAAACTCATCGAGGTGAAAGGACAGAAAACTCGCCACGGCCTAGGATATGAGGCCTCCTCGGTGGACACCGCGAAAGGAAAAGAAATTGCCCGGAAAAGGGGAGAAACTGCCACAGGAAGGGTCCCGCTCAACAGCCCTAAATTTCTCCCTTTCAGTCCTAATTTGGCTGACTACTTCGTAAAGGGTCCCACACAACCGGGTAACATCACAGAGCCCACAGAAGGGTGGCCGAAGCTACAGGATAGCCTCAACAAGTTCAGGGGATCCAAAGCTAACCCGGTCCGTAGAATGTTCCTGGACCTACCCAAGATACCCGGGGCTACCACTACCATGAAGAGTGAGTACACTTTCAAAGGCGTGCCAAGCCTAGTGGAACAGCCGAGAAGCTCACAACCACAATTCCTACCGCCCAGAAGGTCCGAAACCCGAGTTTGAATTGACCGTACCGAAAGCCAAAGCCACGTAAGTCCCGTCGATGATTGGGATGCTCCGATTATGCAACAGCTTATTCGGGGAAGAGATCCAAAGTGCCGACCCGATTGATTTCAGCTCTACCAAAGAAATGGTAGCGACGATCGAGGAAGGAGCACAAGATAATTCCCGAGTCGGGAGGTCACTGACAGCGATGCCGTTAAAGAATAAGGAAACTCTCTCAGGCCCGTCCGCGACCAAAGAACAAATGATCACCAAGCCTGGATTGGTCTCCCATCCCTTTGTGTCAATCTAGGAAAAGTCCTCCGAGTCTTTCATTGTTAAGGTCGAGTCTCTAGAGTCGTCCGACGGCCCTACGCCTGAAGACTACGAGTCTGTAGCAAATGATGTATTTCCTTTCGTTCCTAATGAAATGACGAACCTTTCTGAGTATCCCTTGATTGCCACTTTAACTAATGATAAATCAATAAAAAAAAAAGAATTTAATAATAAAGAATCAGACACATTGAATAAATAAAAAGAAAAAAAGAAAAAAAAAGGAACAGAAATCTTTAAGCAGGTTGTCCGGAAAGAGGAAAATCGAGCCCAAGCTGCCGAAGAGATTTTGACAAGTGTGAACTTGGGAACGGCGGAAGAGCCTAAAGAGACGCAGATTGGTAATTTCTTCGAAGGAACTGAAAAGGATGCCTTACAAAATCCTACAAAATCCTCAACTCAAGGAAAGTAGCCCTCTTCATCAAAGAAAACATCATATGCCGATACGGGTTGCCAGCCGAAATCATCTCAGATAATGGATCCCACTTCGAAGGGGAATGTGAAAGGCTGCTGGCAGAATTCAGAATAACCCGTCACAAGTCATCTCCTTACAGGCCCCAAACCAACGGAGCAGTCGAGGTAGCAAACAAGACCTTGGAAAATATCATTCGGAAAATGGCTGTCCGAAGTCAAGATTGGCCCGAGAAGCTACACCTGGCACTCTGGGGCTACAGAACATCCGTCAGAACCGCAACGGGGGAGACACCGTTTGCCCTCACCTACGGGATGGAAGCCGTACTCCCAATCGAGCTAGAAATCCCCTCGCTCCGTGTGTTGTTGGAAAGTCAGATCAACGAGGTCGAATGGCTCCAAAGTCGCCATGATGAATTGGCCCTGCTAGATGAACGCCGATTGAAAGTCATGGAACATATCCGGGCATACCAAGGCAGAATGGCCAGAGCCTTCGACAAGAAAGTGAAGCATCGGGAGATCCGAGAAGGTGATCTCGTTTTGAAAGAGAAGCCCCTGGGCCCGTATCAACCCGCTGCAAATGAGAACCTCGTCTCGGGTCGGGCCATATGTTGTCCGTAAAATCTTCTCCGAGGAGCCATGCAACTTGCGCACCTCGACGGAAATCCCTTTGTACACCCAGTGAATGTTGACAAGTTGCGCAGATACTACGCGTAAAAACACTGAGTCAAAAAAAAAGAAGAAAAAGAGTGCTAAAAGAGTAATACCAAACTAGGTTGAAAACCCGAAAAGGGCGGCCTAGGTAAAAAACAGGGTTGCACCAAAAGAAAAAACAAAAAAAAAAACAAAAAAACAACAACAAAATCGACTGTGTCGAACTACTGAGACTCCGAGCCCTTTTCTCCGAAGGGAACGTAGGCACCGGAAACGGTTCGGTCTAAAGCACAAATAAAAGTCATACTTTGACATCAATACACCGATCGTACCATGAAAGCGTCTCGAAAAACTCAAGCAATTCAAATATTCATTACAAGTTAACAAATTTTTGATGAGTCTAAGCCCTGGTTCATTCCTACAACCGGCAACCTCGCTAAAAGAAACTAAGATACATAATCAAACTAATGTGTCCGCTACGACAAGAAAGGGATACTCGGAAACCTCGTAATCACTCCAAGCCACTCGTATCGGCCTCTCCCCTCTTCTTCCCCTTCGAGTCTTCTTCTTCGAACAGAAAATGTCGGTCTTCCTCCTACCAAGCTCGTATAGGAACAGGATCTATCAAAACCAGCCTCCGTCGTGGCCTTGGTAGCCCTAGCGTCATCTCTCATCTCCTGTAGCCGGGCTGGTAGCATAGGAGTCCTCCTCTCCTGCCTCTTGACATAAGCTTCATAGTCGGTCACCACATCTCCGCTCCTGTCATGAGGGTTGGCCCTCGCCTCGGCCCTCCTCCTCTCCGAAACTGTCAGGTCCTCCGCACCCACAATGGCCTCACGCCGTCTCAAAATAGCCATCTGAGTCTCTCCCAAATGCCTCTCGTACCAATCCAGGTACCAAGTGGTCAAGAACACAGGTCTCGGACGCCTGAGGATAACCCGAGAAGGAAAGACGTCATACCTCCATGCTCGGGAAAGATATGGAAACACCGAGGGATCATCCATAGAAGCAGAAGCCACCACCCTGGTGGCTATATCATCAAAGTCCTCCAAGGAAACCTGCTCCAGGCCGAACTGTCTCAAAACCAAAGCCGGAATGTAGAAGCTGGACTGAGAAAGCCCCGGAAGCATGACCACATGAGACCCGTCCTGAAGTACTCTGCGAGTCTCCACCCGCCAACAAGGCACTGACCATCTGATATCTTCTGTCTGGCGACCAGCCATCCATCGCTCCCACGAGCCCTGATCATCAAAATCCACCAAAACCCCTCTCCTGGCAAATGTCCAAGGCTTGATCACGTCCGAAGTTTCCCGAAAAATCCCCAAGCGCTCCATCAGCCACAGAGTCAAGAGGAACGGGCTGCCCCCGTGCATATACCGTCTCCCGGTAGCCAGCCTGTCGAGAGCATGAAAAGTCTCCCCCAGGATCAAAGGTACAACATCTCTGCCCAAGCGACAATGAACAACAATATCCAGCAGAGACCGATGACAGATCCTAAAAGAATAGACCATGAACAAGGTCCCGAACATGCAAAGTGCAAAGGCATCCTAATAGGCATCATCAATCAAGCCTAAGCCCCTAAATCTATCAGGGAGACCAGAAATGTTAAAATGATCGGGACCACAGATCATACCTTGTGCTTCCTCCGGGGAAAGATGAAGAAGGTTGCACAACCTGTCAACAAAAGAGGCTCCTCCGGGCAAAGGAATTGCAATCTCCTCTACCTCGGGACCACCAAGCAAGGCCCGAAATTCTTCGACGGTCGGGACCATCTCATTGTAAGAAAGGCAAAAGACATGCCTTCTAGTGTCCCAAAATGAGGAAGAAGCTCTCAAGAGGTTGTAGTCCGGAACCAATTCTTTGAGGGACCATAAGCACTTCACCTTGTACCTTTCTTCAAAGAATGACCTCCTCTCATGCATAATCTCCCGAGACCACTCTTTAAACTTGGTGAAGAATTGCATTTGAGAATTTTGGGACAATTTGGATGGATTTTGCATACTCACAATTCTCTCCATGGTTTTTCTCTCCTTCTCCCCGAAAATGGCTGTTTGAACTGGTGTTTGAAGAAGGTATTTGAATTTGAAATAAAGTAAGACCAGATCTGAAGCAAAATTAAAGGACAATGTCAGATGCAGGTCCTGTCCGCGCGGATATGTTTGCCACCCAAAAAAAAAAATCTTTGCAATGTATCCAAACCGCCGCACCAAAGGAATATTTTGTCCTACCTAAAGCCTGTCCAAACCAGTTCATACACCAAACATCTACACCCTTGCCAAAAAACCGAGGCTCATGCAACATTGCATTCATACTGCATTGCATTCATGATAGATAAAATAAGATAAAATCCTAAATTATTACATTCCAAAAAAAAAAAGCAAAAAAAAATGTGCATAAAAATAAACTGTATCTGTCTAAATACAATCTCAGTCTCAGAAATCAATCAGTCTCGAAGGATCGTCAGTCAGAGTCCTCGGTGGCTGGGCCTTTCCCCCGGTCCCTCTTGCGGCTCGGGCCCGCCTCCTCAGGGGCCATGAAAATCTCAGGCTCAGAATCATCATCCTCGTCTCCGGAGGAAGGCTCGTCAGGACCCACCGGCACGCTCTGATACGGCAAGCCAAGATCCGCAAAGAAATCATATCCGAAGGTGAAGGCGTCGGACTCCTGAACGTGCGAAGAAGATCCACCATGCTGCCAGACGTGTCCCTGCCCGTAAGGATCTCCGAGAATGACGTGGTCCGAAGGTAGTACCACGCGAGGATCAAGGAGAGGAGAAAGAGGAGTCTCGGAGGAAGTCTCTGAAGGAATAGGGGAAGCCTCCCGCCTGACAGGCGCCGGCTGTGGTCGCCTCGCTCTAGCCCGAGGGGCTCCACAAGCCACCATCCTCCTGATGAATCTCTTAGCCTCGATCACCTGCTTCGTCAGCTTCTCCACGACCACCTCCGGAAACTGTACGAAAGCAAAAGCGTCAGAAACAGTTGAGGCGAAAAATGATGACATGAAAGAAAGGAAAAGACAGAAGCAAAAAAAAAGAGGTGGGAAGGAAAGCCATACCTTCATACCCGGACGAGGCCGGAAAGCTCGTGGAAGCCGCTCAGGCTGAGGGATCTGCACCCTCAATCGGACCCCATCCTGGACATATGAAAAGTCCGTCCGAGGGTACCGCGGGACCCCTAATCCCTCTCCATCAAGAACCTGGGGCGTCCTCAGCCTCCTCAAGACAAATACTGGATACGGCTCAATCGCCACAAATGCCGAGAAGTGCTGGCCGCCCCGGTAATCATCCCAGGTCACAGATCTCTCACTAGGATGCATCATGTCGGTAGGAGGCTCCACCGGTGTCATCAAAGGCGAATTCACGCCATGCTGGCGCTTCACCCTCTCCCCCAGATAATAGACGTCGCAAGTCAAGCCCCTCAAAATCCTCCGCTGCACGGTCCATACCTCAGCGCCCTCACCGCGCCACATCGAAACGATCCCAGGGATAAAATATCATCTCCTCATCCGTCTCAGCCCCCGTCAAAGGCAGGCAGTCCCTGTATCTGAGGGTCGTGCGCCCTCTGGAACCCTTCTTCTCCCGGGCAAACTTGGACCAGGAACGCATGGCTGGATACGCCCCGACGTACTCCGCCGTCTGTCGCCACATCGTGACGTGAAAGAACTCCAACGCCCATACCTGCGAAAGGTAAAAATCAAATCAATTAAGTGCGAAAAAAGATACGTGCTTAAAGAAAAGAGGGAAAGCGAAAGGAAAGCTTATACCTCCAGAGGGAACTCGAAGCATGTCAAGGAACTGACAGCCTTCCGGCTATACCGATCTAGAGCGAAATAGAGCTCTGCCAGCCCTGCCTCTCCCCAAGATATCTCTCCAGCCATCCCCACGTCCTCCAAGGACCTCAGCAAAGCAAAGACAGCCGTCCCCTCGGCGTGTCCAAAAAGGGTGCTCAAAAAAGCAAACCATAGAAAGGCCCTAGCAATCTGCTCAGCGCCTATCCTCTCATCTCCAGCCTCGTAGCTCCCAATTATCTCCACAATCTTTCCCTCAACCACAGCGTACTCCATACCCATCCCCTTTTTGGGAATAGGGGAAAATCCTAGCAGGGCCTGCAGATCCTGATCGATGTAGCCGTCTCTCCACTCAATGCTGCGTCCATTAAAGGACAGACCCGTCATCGCAGCATAGTCAGAAGGCGTAACCGTCGCCTCACCCCAAAGGAAGTGAAATGTGTGGGTCACGTCCCATCAGTGCTGTGCCAAAGCAAAGATCAGACCCTTGCTCTTGGGAAACTTGACCAACCCCCTCAAGCACTCAATGAACTCGTACAGCCCGGTCTCAATGACAATCTGTCTCGGACTCATCATCGCTCCTCTGCCCATATCTGGAAGCCGGTCCCATAGACCAATCACAAACTCCACTGATCCTCGAGTCTTCATCTTGTTCAGCTGCTGCATCACAAAGTGATCTCCACCCTGCAATTGAAAAAAAAAAAGAAAGAGTCAAAAAAAAAAAATTTTGCATTCAAAAAAAAAATTTGCATTAAAATAAAAAAGGAGCATGCACATGCATCATAGACATAAAATTTTGAAGAAAATTCGGCAGCATAACAGCATGCAATGAACCTAGCCCCATTTTTCTTGCACAAAAGAAAGAAGTTTTCACCAAATCCCAATCAACATTCATTCATACATAAAAAAAAATTCATACAAAGAGTCAACGGAAGCAAAAACTCCGTCCCATTTTTCATAAAATAACATGCATACATTCATTCAACGGAAGCAAAAACTCCGTCCCATTTTTCATGAAATAGCATACATAAACAATCTTTTAAATCATTCATTCAATCAAAGGGGAACGAAAAATCCGTCCCACTTTTCATAGAAAATCACATTCTCAAAAAAAAATAAAAATGCATTCATATCATTCATATAATTCATCATCCCATCACAAAAAAAGAAAAGCATGCACACATTCATGTCAACATTGCAACAAAAAAAAAAGGGGTCCGTCCCAATTTCGGAAAATTTTCATAGTCTCAAAAAAAAATTTTGGCAAAAATGCCCATTCTTTTTTCAAGCAAAATGCATTACCCATATACTCATTACAACATGCAAAGCATCAAAATCAAAATCCAAGGCCAAGAACATCAATTATTCGAAATTCAAAAAAAAAAAAATCAAAAATCACCAAAAAATCAATTTCAAGCAAGAAATCGACAAAGGGATCGAAAAGATTCGAAGTATACCGTGCGAAGACTCGGATCAGTGGCCCAATGTTGCCACGCATCGGGGTAATGCTCCTCCGCAATCGATTGCGAAAGAGAATAGTGCCTCCTCATTCGGACAAGCTCCAATCGCCTCTCCGCTACCGGACCACGTCCTTGGCCTTGAATGGCTACTCCCGCGTGTTCCATTGCTCGAAAATCGAAGAAAAACGGAAGATTTCGAAGCTTCTAGGGTCGACAATGGCGGCTCTGCTCTCCCTCTCCCTCGTCGGCGTTCAAAACTGTAAAGGGGAAGAAGAAAAGGCCACGGCCTTTTAAAAAACCAATCTGACTTTCAATCCCCTCCGCGCGGACACGATTGAAGGGTCAAAATGACCCTTTTGCCCTTTAAAATTTCAGGACTCTGCAGTTTAGTCCTCAACTTAACAAAGTTAACCAAAGTTAACCCCCTTTCAAAGGAATCCCCACGGCAGTCAAACGTAAGTCCGATCTCCCCGAGAAAGATAACGGGATCCCGTATCTTTTATCAAAATCATTCCCCGGCAGTCAAACGTAAGACCGATCTCCCCGAGAAAGATAAAGGGATCCCGTATCTTTCATCAAAATTATTCCCCGGCAGTCAAACGTAAGTCCGATCTCCCCGAGAAAGATAACGGGATCCCGTATCTTTTATCAAAATCATTCCCCGGCAGTCAAACGTAAGTCCGATTTCTCCGAGAAAGATAACGGAATCCCGTTTCTTTCATCAAAATCACCAACGGCAGTCAAATGTAAGTCCGATTTCACCGAGAAAGATAACAGAATCTCGTCTCTTTCATCAAAATCATCAACGGCAGTCAAACGTAAGTCCGATCTCTCCGAGAAAGTTAACGGAATCCCGTTTCTTTCATCAAAATCATTCCCCGGCAGTAAAACGTAAGGCCGATTTCCCCGACGAATACGTCTGATTTTTTCCCAGCAAAGGCTAACAAAATCCCCAGCAAAGTTAACGGAATCCCAAAAGCCAACGGAATCTCGAGTAGATCTCGAACTACGAAAGGGCTTGATTCCCACTAGGGATACGTAGGTAGCCTATCATTAGGCCGATTTCCCCGACCAAAACGGTCACCCACTCCTTCGGCAGCAGACAAAGTCCACCGAAAGGCCATTTCAAATTAAGGTTCGAGGCACCTAAAACGCCATCATCAAGGTTCGTGGCACCTAAAACGCCATCATCAAGGTTCGAGGCACCTAAAACGCCATCATCAAGGTTCGAGGCACCTAAAACGCCATCTTCAAACGCCATCATCTCCAGGGTCAAAGACCTGAACTACGGCCGGCTTGATTCCTCTTAAGAATACGTAGGTAGCCTATTAAATAGGTTCAGCCACTCGATCACTTGATCATCCTGCCAAATATGAAGCCTTACTCTTATCGACGACCCCGCTTCCTTCGAAAGCGCCGTCGCCGAGGGGCTACTGTAAGTGCTCCAATTTGAGCTTGTTAGTATTTTCGTTAGAAAATTAACAAAAGTTATAACATTTCTAACAATTCCTAACATTCCTAACATTTCTAACCAAGTAAGGGTAGATTAGGGATTGCCAAAAAAAGATAAACCAAAGAAAGAATCAAAAAAGCAAAAGAAATGGTCAAAAACCCGAAATAGAAATGGCTGGGACATTTTCTGTTGCTTAATTTGAATTTTATTCCTTGTGTCCAAAGCCTGAAGCTGTAATTAATGAACAGTGCACGCTGCAGATCATGTCCGCGCGGATGGTATTGCATTTTTCAGAGGGCTATAAATTGAGGCCTTCAGTCTCAGAAATAGAAGAGAAAAAACACAATTTGTAACTGCACCTTGGCAAAAATAGTGAGAAAACAGTGAGAATTCTCTAGAATTGTCACCTTTTTCTCAACTATTAACCCAAAATCACACTCACTCAAACACTCTCATATTCAAGCCTCAAACACTCTTACATTCAAGTCAAAAACTCCAAAACACAAAGAAGATTGGTAAACCCTCCTTCTCCTTACCCTAAACTCCTTCATGCATACATTTTCAAACTCCAAAATGTAGTTTGTTCATCTTCTTGTCTTAGATCCAAGAAGATCTTATGTCTGAGATTTCCAAAAGGTTTTGGGTCCTCAAATCTTCTCCAAAATGAAAAATTCTTTCACAGAAATCTTATTTGAGGTGTCTGGAATAACTTTCATTCTCTGAGTTTTCTCAGATTATGAAGTTTTGAAGCCCTTAAATCAATTTCAAAGTCAAGTGTCCACTGCCTTTTTCATTCTGACAGAAGTGGTTTCCAACTCTCAAAAATCCTTTGAGTACCAAAACTCAACCCAAAAATCACACAAAAAATTATGGGATCTGTCCAAAGTCTAATAAGGAATTCCCAATTTTTACTTTCCTCAGTTTTAACTTATTTTGGCCAAAACACACACACACACACATAAATGATTTTTAGCTTGGAAGACTCGTTTTACGAGGCATTCCGGGTGCACACTAACGTCCTTCCCGGCCTGTAACGTGACCTCCGAACCCAAATCTCTAATCTCGGGCATTTTTTAAAGTTTTGGCCCTTAAAATAAAAATGGCGTGGCGACTCCGGTCTTTTCGATTGGTTTTTCAAAGAAACGAAAAATTTCAAAGTTAAACCTTTTCGGAAAAATTTTGGCGGCACATCGTCACACTCACCACTGAAGAGTGATGAAGGAAAAGGGAGACCACTGCGGTCGGATGGCTGGACCTTTTATGAAAGGCTACCTACGTATCCCGAAGGAATCAAGCCTTGGTCGTAGTTCAAGTATCACTAGATAGTTAGGAACGATGTCTAGGATCCTTGAGGTTTTGACAATTAGTGGAGGTTGTCACCTGAGGTGACTAAAGCTTACGTCACTATCGAGGAGATAGAGGTAGCTGAAGTTTGGAAAACTTGAGCGTACTTCTCAATCTGTGATAGAGGTAGCTTAACTTTGGAGAACTTGAGCGTACTTCTCTATTCGTGATAGAGGTAGCTTAAGTTTGGAGAACTTGAGCGTACTTCTCAATCTGTGATAGAGGTAGCTTAAGTTTAGAGAACTTAAGCGTACTTCTCTATTTGTGATAGAGGTAGCTTAAGTTTAGAGTTCTGACAATTCGGAGGTTGTCACCTAGCGTCATTCCGTTATAACGGAAGTAACGGAGGCGACTGGGGAGGAAAGTCTATTTTCTTAGGAGATAACGGATATCCTTTGGAAAACGAAGTTATCCTAGTTAAAGGATAACAGGAATTATATGCCCAAGTGAGAAGTCCAGGGGCAAAACTGTAATTTCTGCTCAGGGCGAAAGAAGCCGCCCGGCATGAGACGGGGGCAAAAGAAGCCGCACGGCTATAAGTCTGATTTTTCCAGATTATTTAAAACAGATTTGAACGGGCATTGGGCATTGTTGCCACCCATCTATTGCCGAGGAAGAGAGAGAGGAGGGAGAGAATTTCTTCAAAATCCTTCAATTCCCTTGCTTCTATTGATTAAGATGGATCCGGAGGGGAATCCTATGCCAAGGCAAGCAAGAAGGAACATCTCCGAGGCCGCTCGGAGGAGGAGGAAAGAGCTCATCCGCACGGAGAGGAAGTATGACTTCTTTACGCCTCCATCGGAGCTCTATCCGGGTAGGAGGGAGAACAAATCGATGAATCCTCAATCGGTTGGGGTAAGCATTCTTAATTTGCTCAATTCCGTCGATTTTGATTGAATTTTGATTGATTCTAGGGCTTGACTCGAGTTTTAGGAATTTCTCGAATTTTCCTAGGATTTTTTATGATGATTTTGGAATATTAATGATTAACCTATGAGGCTTAGAAGATTAACGATCATGCATGTGCAATTTTTTTAAGAAATAATGAGAATGACCCATTTTTTGAAAATAAATTGGGAAAATAATTGTCTAAGATGTGACGGAGTCCTTGCATGTGCTAGAACTAGGTCAATTTTTGATCATGGATGCTAAAACGGGATTTTGGATGATGAAAAGGATTCATGCATGCCATTTTTGAGAAAAAATTAATGCTTATGTGCAAATAATTTTGAAAATTGTGATTTTGTGCTTAGGAGAGCAATGTGCTTGACACGATGCATTTCAAGTGATGAAAGACACATTTTCCATGCAAAGGATGCTAGAAAAATTTTATTGAATGCTTTTCTTTTGAAAACATGTGCACTTTTGAATATATGCATGCTTTTGAAATGAGGTGAAGGACTGACACGTTTCTTTTGCTGTGCTTGTCTACAGGAGAACAAGTCTAGGGGGCCTTCCGAGATTGCAGTGAGGCTGTGGCAGAGGATGCCCGATTTTGCGAAGGATGGGGTGAACCCCAAGCAGCTAGTGAGGGCTACCGGCCTGGATTTATTTATTGAGGCTATCGGCAGAGGTATTCACATTACCTCGAAGAGCAAGGGCTTGATCCAGGCCCTCTCGGAGTTCTGGTGGGACACCACCCACAGCTTTCACCTTAGCTGGGGGGAGCTGACAGTGACGCCTGCAGATTTCACTGCTATCACTGGCTTACAGTTCACCGGGAGGCCTGTGACCTGGAGGAACCATATTACGGCGGAGGAGTTTAGAGCTTTGGTTGGGTTTGAGCTTATTCCTAAGGGTCTCGGGATGGAGACTAGGAATGTCGAGGTGGCAGTCCAGAACTGCATGCAGGAATTTGCTGCTAATGAGGTGACTGCCTCCCAGCTTGCGAGGGCTTTTGTGTGGTTGATGCTGTCAGTCACCATTTTTGCTAATTCTGGGACGCTGGCTATGACTTGCCTTCTTGACTCCTTGGAGGATGTTGATGGGATTGGGACGGTCTCTTGGGGCGAGGCCGGATTGGCAGAGCTTTACTTTTCCCTGGATCTGTACAGCCGGAATAAGGCTGCTTCGATGGATTGCTTCTCTTTTGCTCTCGAGGTAGTCTCACTTTCTTTTCTCTCTTTTACTTTCTGTCTTTGAGACTTTTATGAGAGAAAATGACCCTTTTGATGTTTTGAACATGCAGGTCTGGTTTTGCGAGGTGATCAGGTTCTTTCCGTGGAACCAACAGAGCGATGCTACCATCTTTCCCGCTATGATCCGCTGGAGGGGAGATGCGAGAGACAAGTTCACCGGGAAGACCCGGATCACCTTTGACTACAAGATGGTTAGGCCAGTCATCAACAGGGATGGGCATGACGGAGTGGACTTTTACCCTTGGGGGAGATATCCAGAGATTTTGCTAGGAGAGGCCGTGGAGGCGACGAGACAGAGGCGGTGGTTGACCGGGCTGACATGTGATGTCATCTATCTGGGGGACCGTTTCTCTAGGCAGCATGGCCATATCCCTCCATTGGATGCCATTACCCCTCATGATCCTCCAGCACGGATGCTGCAGCCCAGGGATTGGTCGGCGGATGACATAGAGAGATATCAGGCAGGTGTAGCAGCTGAGGAGTATTTTGACATGGCTACCCCTTATGCTATCTTTGTGGAGCAGCGACTGAGGACGCCACAGAAGCTAGTGAAGCTGGCTGTCACTCAGGGGTATGGGGAGGCCGAGCCTACTGACCCGCCGATGCCTCCTGCTCATCTTTCTTATGTAGTCAATGGGGTACCGAGGAGGTTCAGGATACCTGTCCCCGACACTAGGGAGCCCCAGTATACTCTGCCACCGGACAGCACTGTAAGTACACTTTAGGGTCTTTTCCCTTTTTTTAGACTTCTTTGCTTTTTGCAATTTCAAGATTTTCTGAGATTTTCTTCTCTTTTTCTCAGGTTCCAGCTCGCACTTACGACGGCTTGGTCAGGCAGAATAGGGGCTGGAAAGATGTATGCCGGTCCCTTTTGAAGAAGCTGGCTTGCGCTTCAAAGGCTGCAGCGAACGTGCAGGAGCCTGTGCGCAAAAGGAGGCATGTAGGGGGCACGACATCCACCTCATCGGCTTCAGAGTACTCCTCTAGCGCCATGCCTCGGGGACGGGGACCCAATGCCGGCATCCTGGAGCATCTGGCTGAATATGAACATGTGAATGTTCATCTTTCTGATGTGAGCGACAGTGAGGACTTGATGAGAGAGGCGAGCTTTTATGAGCTGAGTAGTGATGAGGAGGAATCGGAGGCCTAGGAGGTCTCTAGAATCGATTTAGGAGGAAAAACAAACAATGAACAATTTTATGCACACTTTGTTTATTTTTTGCTTTATTTGGGCGCCGATGGGGCGAAAACAATGTATTAATGTTTTATTTGCTTTTTAAATTTATGCTTTATGAATTTACATATTACTTGAGCCTCGGGGCAGTTTTTTGCTTGGAATTGGGGCTGAAACTGGGCCAAAATGATTTGTGATGACACATAACTGCATGGTTAGTGTTTGGATATGTTTTTGTACAGGTTTTTGTTGGAAAAGTGGGGTGAAAACTCCCTTTGGGCAGCAACTTGGTTGCTGCAGATTTTTTCTCACATCAGGCAAATGAAGCCGTGCGGTCTGGTCTCTGGAGCAAATGAAGCCGTGCGGCTCACAGTTCTGTCTGGACTGGTTATTTTTAGAATAAAATCAAGGCTTGGCCATTTCATTTCATTTTCACTCTAGACTTGTCCCAACTGTTCCCAGAGCACATATTTGACCTAAAGACATCAACTTTGATCATTTTGCAATGGAGAAGCCCGTTAGATTGCAAAGGGGGAAAAGAGACCGCTTTCTGTCCGATCTTCAATCTTGGGTGAGATATAACTTTCAATCTCACAAGGGGCTGTTTGATTCTTCTTTCAAGATCAAATCTTTATGGCATTTGAGGGATCTCCCGCCCGATTGGGACCTTTTGAGAGCAGCAGCAAGGTTTTGGGACGTCCGGAGACACGTTTACTGCTTTTCTTACAATGAGATTGTCCCAACCTATGAAGACTTCCGAGCCTTGATTGGGGGTCCAGAAATTGAGGCTATATCGATTCCTCTGATCGAAGATGTGCCGGTGGCGGCAAAGTTGGCATCTTTTCTGCACATATCTCTGGGAGAGGCTGAGGGGATGATGATAGCTCCGGACAGGATTGACCTTTCTGATATCCCGGGCAGGTTCGGGTCTCCGGATATGGCTACGACCACGGTGGCTATGGATGCCTTTATCCTCTGCATATTCTCTTCTCTGTTCACCGCTGAGTCCGTGGGGATCTGTCATGGTGGTCTCTTGGACATGGTTAGGGATTGCAGGGCTGGGAAGGACATTGTCCCATTGGTTTTGGGTGAGACCCTGCATGGCATCGATAGGATGGCTAGAGGAGACCGTTTCATGAGGTCTGGGAGTCCGGCCGTGTTGACTTTGTGGCTGCAGGAGAGGCTCGGGGCTTTGCCAGGGGCTTTGCCGACTCAGTGCCCTTGGGTGATTTCCCGGAGGGGTTTACCTCGACAGCAGGACCAGGGTGACTGGGAGCTGATGATGGCTAGGTTATCCACTTCGGATATTCGCTGGTGGGTACCTCACTGGAGGTTGCAGACCAGGAGGACATTTCAGGAGTCCTATATAGTGAGGGTTCCAGGGTTCTGCTGGTCATCCTTCTACATACCCTGCTTGGTATCCAGGCAGTTCGGGGCCTTACAGGAGCCGTTGGGCGATTGGGAGGACATCCGTACCATGGAGGTGGTGCCATTAGATATGAGGGATCCAGCCAGCTTCTCATTCTTCTCGAGGGCTTGGACATATGCTGCTTTCCCACCCAGGGCCATTCTCAGGAGCAGGAAGAGTACCATCTTGACTACGGTCTACTTGGATTGGTACGAGAGGGAGATGGGAGCGACTCAGGTCATATTGGGAGAGAGGCGTCAGGCTTTATTGGGGGCTGACTGTGACTCGAGCAGGACTCTGAGGGAGACTGAAGCTAAGGCGAGTCACCATAACCAGTCGGGTGACCTTATCAAAGATATGGAGGCTCGATATAAGAGGCTTTCTGAAGTCGCTCCCTTGACTGAGGCTCAGAGGGAGGAAGTGCGGACTCGTGCCCGTGTTGAGAGGGCACTTATTGACACCGGTTTGATGGAGGCTCCAGTGAGGATACCGGAGATCGGGATGAGGGAGACCGACATCTTGGAGAAGAAGAGAAAGAAAACTCGACGGGGTCGAGGTAAAGGGAAGAAGACCAAAGAAGACTCAGTGAATGACGACTGACAGATCTTTTCTTAGGATTCCCTTATTGCCATTTTTGCAAACACAGTAGTTTATTAGGCATTTTATTGTATTTTAGATCTTTGTAGCAGGTTAGCAGAGTCAAGAGTAGACCGTGCTTGAACTCATCAAGAAGTTTTTAACTTGTAATGAACAAGAGATATTATCTTAGAAATTAATCAAGACACAATTTCATGGAAATTTCAGATGTCTTATTGATTAGGACCCGTTTTATGAAAACTTGAATATCCTTTATTATTGTTTAGGACGCATTTCATGGAGACTTAATCGCCCTTTTTATTGTTTAGACCGAACCATAAATGGCTGCCTACGTTCCCCTTTTACAAGAAAGACTAAGGGGCTCAGGTCTTCGTAGTTCATTCTGGTGAACTCTTTTTTTTTTTATGTGCAGCCCTGTTTTTTGCCTAGACCGCCCTTTTTGGGTTTTCAGCCTAGCTGGGCATTACTCTTTTTGCACTAAGATTTTTTTTCTTTCTTTTTTTATGTGCAACCCTGTTTTTTGCCTAGACCGCCCTTTTTGGGTTTTCAGCCTAGCTGGGTATTACTCTTTTTGCACTAAGATTTTTTTCTTTTTTTATTTTCTTTTTTTAGACATAGTACCTTCGGAGCTTATCACCGTTGACTGGGTGGACAAAGGGATTGCCGTCCAGGTCTGCAAGCTTCATGGCTCCTCCCGATAGTATCTTCTGCACCACATACGGGCCGATCCAAACGGGTTCCCATTTTCCCAGGGGGTTGTCTCTGGTAGGGGGCTTCACTTTCAACACTAAGTCACCCTCTTTGATGTCCCTGGCCTTGACCTTTTTGTCAAATGCTCTGGCCATTCGCCTCTGGTAGGCTCGGGTGTGCTCCATGGCTTTTAGCCTTCTTTCATCGAGCAGGGCCAACTCATCATGCCGGCTACGTAGCCATTCTACTTCGTTGACACTGTTTTCCAGGAGGACCCTTAATGACGGGATTTCCAACTCCACTGGTAACACTGCTTCCATCCCGTAGGTTAGGGCAAAAGGAGTTTCTCCTGTGGCTGTTCTGACAGACGTTCTGTAGCCCCAGAGTGCCAGGTGCAGCTTTTCGGGCCAATCACGACCACGGGTGGCCATTTTCCGGATGATCCGTTCGAGCGTCTTATTAGCAGCTTCCACGGCTCCGTTAGTCTGAGGTCTGTATGGGGATGACTTGTGGCGAGTGATTCTGAATTCTGACAGTAACCTATCGCAGTCTCCTTCAAAGTGCGACCCATTATCAGAAATGATCTCATTGGGCACCCCATATCTACACATTATGTTTTCCTTGATAAACTGGGCCACCTTCTTGGAAGTGAGGACCTTGTAGGACTTGGCCTCTACCCACTTGGTGAAGTAGTCGACGGCTACTAACACAAATTCATGCCCATTGCTTCCTGCCGGGGCTATCTTCCCTATCACGTCAATACCCCAAGTTGCAAACGGCCAAGGAGTCGTCATGCAGTACAGGTCATGAGGCGGGAGATGGTTGAGGTTGGCAAACCGTTGGCATTTGTCGCACGCTCGGACATGCTGGACACAGTCTGTCTCCATGGAAATCCAGTAGTAACCCATTCTGAGGATCACTTGCATCAGGGCTCTAGCATTCATATGAGGACCGCAGGGACCATTGTGGACTTCGGTCATCAACTCTCTGGCCCTTTCTTGAGTGACGCACAAGAGGAGTGGTCCTTGGTACCGCTTCTTGTACAGGTTGCCTCCTAAAATGACATAATGGGAGGCCAACCTTTTCAGGGCTTGCAAGCTCTTGGCTTTGACACCTTCTTTTGGTCTACCTTCTTCGTCTCTGAAAGCTGACTCTCCATCTTTGAGGAACTGGTAAATTTGATTGTACCAGGGTTCCTTGATAGGCTCAGGTCCCAAGTCTACTTCACAACAGAAAGCCGGGGCTTCTCTTCTACCCACTCTGAAGGGTTTTATGGCTTTTCCCTCGGGGATCTCTACCAGTGAGGCTAGAGTAGCTAGGGCATCTGCGAATCTGTTCTTTTCCCTTGGCAAGTAGTGGAAAGTCACTTCTCTGAACTGTCCAGTCAACTCCTCCATATGGGCATGATACCGCTGAAGATTAGGGTCCACAGTCTTCCATTTGTTGGAGACCTGGTTGATGATCAGGGCTGAGTCTCCATAAACTTCGAGCTCCTTGACATTCCTTTCTAAGGCAGCTTCTAAACCAGCAATGCAGGCTTCGTACTCGGCAACATTGTTCGTGGCAGGGAAGTTCAACTTAAGGGCTATGGGCGTGTGCTCATCTTTCGGATCGACCAGTAGCATCCCTACGCCATTTCCTCTTTTGTTAGCGGCTCCATCAAAGAAAAGCTGCCATCGGTTCTCAGGCTCGACTACAAAGATCCCTTCATCTGGGAATTGGGGTTCAGGCCCACGGTCCTCATTACTGGGAAAATTTGCCAGATGGTCTGACAATGCTTGACCCTTGATGGCCTTTCTGGTCACGTAGTTGATGTCGTATTCAGCTAAGAAGAAGGACCATTTTGCTAGACGCATCGAGAGGGAAGGCTTATCGAAGATGTACTTGATGGGGTCCATTTTCGAGACCAAGTTCACAGGGTGGGCTTGCATATAATGCTTCAGCTTACCGACTACCCAGACCAGTCCTGCACAAGTCTTTTCACATGCTGAGTAATTGAGCTCACTTCCCTGCAGCTTCCGGCTGACAAAGTAAATGGCATTTTCTACCCGAGAGTCTTTCTTCTCCTGAGCAAGCATAGCCCCAACTGCCGTATCAGTGACAGTGAGATAGAGCAGAAGAGGTTTCTGTCTATGTGGGGGGCATAGTACCGGAGGATGTACTAAGTACGCCTTGATCTGGTCAAAGGCATCCTGGCATTCTTCGGTCCACTCTGTGTCTACATTCTTCTTCATGAGCTTGAAGATGGGCTCGCACATAGTGGTCAACTGGTTGACGAAACGGCTGATGTACTGCAGTTTGCCCATAAAGCTTTTGACTTCTGTCTGGGTTTGAGGTGGCCTCATGTCCATAATGGCTTTGATCTTTCGGGGGTCGACTTCGATACCTCGCTCCGTGACCATATACCCAAGCACTTTTCCCCTTGTCACTCCGAAGGTGCATTTAGCAGGGTTTAGTCTCATGGAATGTTGTCTCAGCCTCTCAAAGAACTTTCGCAGGTCAACAAAGTGCTGCCCATCCTCGCCTTTGGAGTGGATTATCATGTCGTCGACGTAGACCTCAATCTCCTTGTGGATCATGTCATGAAAAAGAGCGGTCGCTGCCCTTTGATAAGTAGCCCCGGCGTTCTTAAGCCCAAATGGCATTACTGTATAGCAGTAAGTTCCCACGGTGTGGTGAAGGCTGTCTTTCTTGGTCTTCTTCGGCCATCTTGATCTCGGTTGTAGCCTCAGCAGCCGTCAACGAAGGATTTGACTTCGTAGTTGGCAGTGGAGTCCACCAGGATGTCTATGTTTGGCAAGGGGTAATCGTCTTTGGGGCCGGGCCTTGTTCGTATCCCGAAATCTACACAGCCGCACCTTCCCATCGCCTTGGTTACGGTCACAATATTGGACAACCATGTCGGATATTCGATGACTCATGAATCCTACCCGCAGTAGCTTCTCAATTTCTTCTTTGACCCGTAGAGACCACTCGCTTGATTTTTCTCAAGTTCTGCTTCACTGGCTTAGCATTGGTGCTAGAGGGATTCTGTGCTCTACTATTGAACCTGCCTAGCCCCGCATATCCTTGTACGACCATGCAAAGACGTCCATGTATTCTCCGAGCATTAACCAGCCCTGTCCCATTCAACCCCTGGAAGAAGTTCCCAATCTGTGTCTCTTTAGGTTCCTCGACAATACCCAAGTTAACACTTGTCAAAACCTCCTCGGCAGCTTGGGCCCGGTTTTCCTCTTTTTCTGTAACCTGCTTAAAGATTTCTTTAATGTATTGTTCGTTTAGTGTGTTTGCATCTTGTTCAAATGATTCATTATTAAGTATGTTGTTAAGTTTTGAGTTAATTTATCATTTGTTAAGTTGGCAATAAGAGGATACTCGGAAAGATCTGTCATTTCATTCAAAGCAAAGGGAAAGATGACATTGATTACATGTTCATAATCCTCGCGCGTGAGGCCTTCTGGATGACTCGTAGGACTGGAATTCAAAGATTCCCGACTCAACTGTATAGACGATGTGGTGTTTGACACGACTGGGTTGAGAAGGACGGGGTACCAATCCAAGCTCCATGATCATTTGCTGTTGGCTGGCTATCGGCCCTGAGAATGTCTCCCAATTCTTCAACGGCATCTCTGTCTTAGTCACCAAAGTGCGGGGATCGAAAGGCTCTTCACCACCGTCTCCAATTACGGCAACTACCTCATCATCTGAGCCGAAGTCGATCAAATCAGGGATCTGTGCTTCTTCATCAAACAACTTTTGCAAGCCCCACTCACTGTCTTCGCCTACTGGCAGCTTCTATCCGGCTGATCTTCTTTGAAGAGCTAACTCAAAGGCGGAGAAATCCATTACCTCCGATGAGAAGGATGCCGACCCTTTGACACCGTTCTCGGTTTCCTTTGATGACATACTCGCTTCAACGGTAGTGGTAGCTCCAG
Organism: Adenophora triphylla var. japonica; assembly: GCA_022495995.1. Lineage (NCBI taxonomy): Eukaryota > Viridiplantae > Streptophyta > Magnoliopsida > Asterales > Campanulaceae > Adenophora > Adenophora triphylla. The sequence continues at coordinate 232,511 of JAFEMH010003931.1, forward strand.
GAATGTCCTGCAAGTCGAGGAACATTCTCCGAACGGGGATTTGCCGGTTTTCCCCTAACTTTATCAAGGTTTTCCAAGGCGGTTTTCCTCCGGCAATCATTTTCACCGTATTTGGGTCCCACCTTTGTAAAGTAATGGGTCGAGACAAACTGTAAGGATGGAGATGGACCCCTTCACTTTGTTTTCCCTGAACTGTGCCTTTAGCTTTTCTCGTCATCCCGAGAGTTCGGTTTGTATCCCAAGTCATATCTCGGTAGTCTGTTCCTTTACATCAATGATAGTATTGCGACCCTCAGCTTTTTTGCCCAATCCAAGCCCCTAAGATAAACCCATTTTTCTCATTATTCTCATGGCCGGTGTGGAATTTTATCGGAGGTAGTAGTGAGGTCTGCAACACACTTCGTGCTTTGGAAGAAGCTACAGAGAATCCGGCCAAGGCAAACCCTTCATCATCATGCTTAATTTCCAATATCGGAATACCTCCAAAGGCCGGTTCCTTCCACCGTGACAACTTGTCTCCGTAAATAGTGGTGATAGTACCATCACTTGACCGAAATTTGACGCATTGGTGCGAGTAGAGGCTACCCCCGTTTATCCTGTGGATCCAAGGGCGTCCCAAAGAGCGGTAAATGAAATCGGAATGTCAATCACTTGAAAGTCAACGTCCATGACCTTTTTCCCGAACCATAACTTGAGAGTAGCAATCCCCAAAACTGACCGTGCAGTGGAGTCGTAGGCCTTAATAGTCTGACTAGAAGGCTTCAAATCCGTGGGCTTCGAATCCAATAAGTCCATCATCTTTGCTGGCAAGACATTCATTGCAAGAGACCCTCCATCGACTGAATACCCGCGGTGACAATCGGCGTTCTTCCAACTGGACCGTGGATGTAAAGAGTGTTCGTTATGACTAGCCCCATACTTTGGCGTGTCCAAGTCGAAGGTAATGATGTTTCCGTAATGGATACTTCCAATCATCCGGACGACCTCATCCGGGGTGACATCTCCATGGGCACCATGGTCGTGGCCAAACTTTCTTCTAGTTTCAACTTATGAGGGTATGAAGAGGTTAACAGGGACCACAAGGAGATATTGGCCTGAGTACACTTCAACTGAGTCAGCATCGGATCCTCCTTGTCAGAGTCTGCTTTTCTGCTTCGGCTTATAGGGTCTTTTTGTCTGCTTTCGGCTCGTAGACGCGCATTTCTTTTGCTCACCCTTAGTCAAGTTTCCAACACTCATCTGTCCGACCGAGTCATCACATAGACATTAGACTTCGAATCATCATTCCTGCCGGCGGATTCTGTCAGCTCTTTCAAAGTCAGAGGCGGGCTCTTGCTGGCGTATGGCCAATTCTGCTGATTAATCTGATTGACAGTGCTACCAGAGGCATAGGCGGCTTCCCGAATCTGATCCCAGGTTAATGGCTTTCTCGGGGTTTGGAATTCTTAACTGACTTAGCGACTGGCTGATTTCAGCTTCATCCTTTTCACTCAGAGCCTTGACAGTCTCATTCAGGCTCTTCAAGGTCAGCATGCAACAGGAATTATCAGAGTCTGGAGGTTTGCTAATGGCTTCCTCACTTGGACCTAGCAACTTTTTCAGCAGAGTGGGGTCACCTTACTCATCACTGTCAAGCATATCCCTTCTTTCTTTAGGGGTTAGCCTTCTGACGGCATCTTTGACGTTGGCCAAACACTTTCTGAAGTGGGAAATTCCATCATCGAGAAGGATTTCTGCGGAGTCAAACCTCATGGCGGGTTCCTGTTCTTCTTGTGCGCCAGGGAAGATTTTCGGGGCTTTTCTCGGCTTCCGGGCTAACCGGCTCCTCTATTGTTCCTTCTGGCATTTCGACTCGTGTCTTCCTCAACAGTATCACTACAAGAACTCTCGTGAGAACTCTCATCTTGACTCTGATGACCAATGAGGGCAAAAGCAGGTCGGGATACTTGGCGCCATATAAGGGGTATCTTGGACTTTTCCTCTGACTTGGGGATTACCAAGAAAACATCATTGTCATCATAGGACATAAGGGGACTGGGGTCGCTTCGAACCTTAAGACTCTTTCCAGGGCATCCATACACTCTTTCTTCGTACATGGTTTCAGGTGACTCTTAGCACCGCAATGGAGTCTACTCTTCCCCGACTGGTTTGGCCTCAATAACGCTTACATGTTCTAGATCGGCGGGTGGAGCCCACTTCCCTCTTTCAGCTAAAGCTTCGATCAAGTTCCTCCATTCACCGACCAAGTCTTTGTAAGAAGTATTGAACTCTAGGATATAGAATTCATATGCTGCCTCATCTGAGCTTGTATCCTTTTTCTCTTCCGAACCTTCACACAGGCTACAGACACATTTTGAAGTGATACCATCTCCCATTCCAGGTCCGTGGTTTTCATCTTGCCCTCCGGGTTTCACTTCGGTCGACTCCAAGTTCATTCCTTCTACTGAACTGTCATCATCACTGTAAATCCACCCGTTCCTGTTCTCATTTCCGACTGACTCTTCACTGCCACTTGTAAGTGCTCCAATTTGAGCTTGTTAGAATTTTCGTTAGAAAATTAACGAAAGTTATAACATTTCTAACAATTCCTAACAATCCTAACATTTCTAACAAAGTGAGGGTAAAATGGGCATTGTTATTTAAGGTTAAACCTCAAAAAGAATCTTAAAAAGCAAAACAAAGGAAGAAAACCAAAAATAGAAATGGCTGGAAACACAAACTGGCTGTTAATTTGAATTTTCAAAAGAAATATTCCTCTTGTCCAAAGCCTGAAGCAGCATTTAATGAACAGTGCACGCTGAGGGACCCTATCCGCGCGGATACCTTTGTCATTTCAGGAGGGCTATAAATTGAGCCCTCCAGTCACAAAAATAAGGAAAAACAACACAATTTGCACTGAACCTCTGGCGAAATATAGAGAGAAAACAGTGAGAATTCACTTGAATTGTCACCATTTTCTCTTGAATATTTCCCAACTCACACTCACTCTCAAATTCAAACCCTAAACACATTCAAGCCTCAAACACTCATATATTCAAGCCAAAGCCTCAAAATACAAAGAAGATAGGTATAACCTCCCTCTTCTTACCCTAAATCTCTCATCCATTCATGCATCTTCAAACTACAAAATGTAGTTCATTCTTCTTCTTGTCTTAAGATCCAAGAAGATCACCATGGAAGTCCATCTCCATGGATGATCTTCTACAAGGATCAACATTTTCTTTAATGTGTTCTTGTTTTCTTGCAAAGAAAACTCATTTTCAAAACCCTAAAAACCATTTTCAAGCATCAAATCTCATTTTCAAAGGATAAAATTCCCCTTCCCAAGCAAATGAAGTGCTTAGTCCTAAAGTACCCCAAGGATGGTTTGGTATAGTTGATTCACCACTAAAATTTCAAGTGATCACTAACCAAAACCTAGGGAAATGGGGACAAGCATGGATGCAAAACCCCCCTTAAAATCATATTTTCTTTCTTGAGAAGTTGCTGTCCAGTAGCAATTTCCTCAGACCTCAGTCCATGGTCTAATTTTTTGGACACATATAAATGTAGAATTTGGTGTTGACTACAAAACACTTTTTGTAGCCAACATCCAGATCTTTCCATACATATTTTTACTTTATTTTTTGGGTGAGTAAAACTCCTCTTTTCAAATTTTCTTTCAGAGGCTAGTTCATCAGCTTCTGGGAATCCAGATCTCATATCTGAGGTTTCCAGAAGGTTTTGACCCCTCAAATCTTCTCCAAAATTGAAAATTCCTTCGTAAAAATCTTATTTAAGGTGTCTGGAACAACTTTCATTCTCTGAGTTTATCCAGATTATGAAGTTTTAAGACCCTTGAATCCATTTCAAAATCAAAGGTCCACTGCCTTTTTTCATTCTGGCAGAAATGGCTCTCAACTTCAAAAGGTCTTTTGAGTACCAAATCTCAATCCAAAAATCTCCCAAAAAATCATGGATCATTTTAAAGTCTTAAAAAGATATCCCAATTTTTACTTTTCTGAGTTTCAAGTTATTTTGGCCAAACACACACACACACACACACGCACACAAATGATTTTCAGCTTGGAAGACTCGTTTTACGAGGCATTCCGGGTGCACACTAACGTCCTTCCCGGCGTGTAACATGACCTCCGAACCCAAATTTCTGATCTCGGGCATTTTTCAAAGTTTTGTCCCTTAAAACAAAAATGGCGTGGCGACTCCGTTCTTTTTCCCGGGTTTTATTTGGTTTTTTTCAAAGAAACGCGAAAAATCGAATTTTTTCCCGCGAAATGGCGACACATCATCACAGTGGCGACTCCACTGGGGAACTAAGCTTTTTCTAAAAAAAATGGTATTTGGTATATTGGTGGAAACCATTAAACTTCCCGTTATCGCCTCCTAACACGAGTCGGGGATAAATTGTGGTTTAACAATCCCACGTACCGGTATCACTGTTTTAAAAAAAAAAAAAAAGCTTTTGAGGGTCAAGCTTCCGTCCCGGCTTTGAAAATCATTTTTGTGTGTGTGTTGATTTTTGCACAGTTTTCGTGTTGTTTTGGCCGCCTCGAAGAAAGTCAAAATTTTGACTGTCGGAATAATGTCCCTAACTGTCGGAATTTTCGTGCTTATGTGCTTATGTGTTCATTAAATTTCAAAAAAAAAAAAAGGGGTTTCAAAAAAAAAAGAGAAAATTTTCAAAAAAAAATCATGCATCATATTTTTAAGACACATGAAAAATTACTATTTTACTCAGAAAAAGAATATAGACTGCTTGCACACTACGCGCACGTGACCGTACACTGCACACTACGTCCCTAACCCGGGGAAATCCTTGTCGCGGTCCGTTTGGTCTTATTACGCCTCTCTGATGAGCACAGACTACCCAAACATCCCATGGAGCCTCGTGTCGACCATGCACTTGTCGGTGACACACTTTGTCCGAGACCCGCTGGTTTTTAGTCCGGGTTCGTGTCATGCCCCTGTATGTGTATAGACCTTTCCTTTCAAGCCTTTTTTTCGGCATACCGACTCAATATCTTT
>JAFEMH010003932.1:0-30000 GCA_022495995.1 Adenophora triphylla var. japonica
TTCTGCGGTCCCTTGCACTGTAGGGTGCTACGACACTTTGTAGTCGATAGTCATCTCTTTTGCTTTAGGGATCGTTGGACTTGCCGCCTGCGTCGAAATCCACCATTATTGCCCAACAGTGGTGTTTGATGCAAGGTTGAAGAGTGCTCGTTTTATTGCGGGCTCCCATGCCTACCATTTCCCTCAAGTCGGGATACCAACCACTTCCGATAGCTTCTCATTGCAGAACCCGCTTCACACACGATAGAAAGATGTCCTTTTGATCTGCGGCGGGATTGACTCGTAGAGTTCATTCGGCTTAGCGTTCCACCTCTTGTAAAACTCGGTGGATTGACTCATCCTTGTTTTCGAATTGTACCGAAGCCAAGTCATCTCCCTGAGTGGTGCGCTCATTCAAGATTTCCACGGTACTTTTCAAGAAAGGCCTCGGTAGTCGACTCCAGTAGCCTCGAGCTTCGACTTAAGGAGTTAGGAAACCAATGTCAAGGCGGAGTCCTTTGAAGTGTGAGATGAAAGTGCTTTGAGCCATAAACTCGGAGTACAACCCATTGCCCCCATAGTGCATCACGTATGTGTCCACATGAGTTTTCGGGCATGCCGCAGCCATCCAAATTGTATCTTGGGCATCTTGAACTTCTATAAGGAGAGGTTTGAGTCACCTTTGGGTCACAACAACCTTAAGTCCACTTGATCATGTCGTCAACTTGTCAATTTGCTGTTGCATTTGTTTCAACAGTGCAGTTACCTCTGGAGTCATCCCGGGAAGCTGAAGAAGAGCGGGAGCAATAGTTGAAGAAGGCTCAAGACTGGCTGGTTGGAAGAGAGACGGCTGAGCTGGCCCGGATGCTGGAGCTGGCAAATGATTAAATTGACCGGTTGGAGAATTTTGATTCTGCAGGGAAGCACTAGTGGGCAAGTAAGGAGCTGACCCCGGATATTGCATAGATGGTGAGCCAAATCCAAAAGCTAAATCCATTGAGGGTTGAGACATATATCCTTGAAACAGGCATGCAGTAGGAAACCGCATAAATCCACCCCAGCTTAAGCGATTCCCGGAGTAAGGATGCCGATTCGGATCGTTGGCGTTACTCACGGAAGTGAGGACCATGAGACTGACCTTGTTGATACTGAGAACCTGGAAACCACAGACCTTGACTGTTCGGAAACTGGGACCCAATTTGGCTTAGAGGCATGGAAGCATTGGAAAAGGGTGAGGAGGTCAAATCATGGGAGACCGACTGTGGTTCACCAAAACCAACTTGAGAGTTCATCGGCAGCCCCTGATTTTGAGCATAACTGAACTGTGCACCCTAAGAGAAACATTCCCGGCTCCTAGATCAGTGTCATTAACCTTGGTAATCTCTTCATAAGTTCCATCAGCGCGTCGGATCACAGCAATACCACGGCTTCTCATTGCATCTACGAACTTAGAATGTGCTGCCTCTTCTCTGGCTTGAGCTAGTAATTGAGTCTCACGCTCTCTAGCTAGAGCGGCTTCCAAATTAGCCCTCATTTCCTTCATAGACAGACTATGCATGACTTGTTGATCCGCGGCAGATGAATCCTCAGATTGAGTGGTCATACTCTTCTCTGCACTGGAACATCTACGAAATTGAATCGGGTGCGAAATCTGCTTTGAAAGCTGCAGTGCCTCAAGACGCGGACTAAACGGGCACCGGGAATCGGATCGCGCACCCAACTTGCCTTATCTGGAGAGGAGAGCGTGTGTATAAGGAGGAGGGTAGAGAATCTTGAGGAGGTACGGGAGAGGGAAGGAAATGGGACAGACTCGTGCAAACGCAAATTTATTTATGTTCAAGTATAAATTAGTCTTTTTAAATCCTAAATACAGTTGGGAAAGGATAAGCCTTTATTTCACGCTAACTATACCTCGGGGAAACCTAGTGACGCGACGTTCGAATTACACCAAATGCTTTGCTTTGAAACATATAATAGGTAATGATACCTAACCAAACCCTAACATCTTTATGGAACGAGAAGGTTTGTCCGAATTTCTAAGGAAATTTGGGCAGCATAACGGGTCTTTTCGAAGAATTTCGAAGGAAAATCCGGCATGACCTCTCGTCGGTACATGTTGGCAATGCGGCATGATCTCTCGTTTAGAACACGCTACGGGAGTGACATGTCCCCACGTGAAATCATGTTGCATTAGACAACATGCCCACAAGGTGTGAGGTTTTGGGAGGAGGTATAAGAATCTATGATATTTTTCAAAAACAATTCATTTTTATTGTAATGAAAACATCGTATCAAAAACCAACCGTGGGTAAGGTTTAGTGTGGTGCCACCTATAACGCACTAGGGGTTTAGGTTTGATTTCGTGCGCTCAAGCGTAGGCGAATTTTATGGCCGTCGCGATGCCGTCAATCGCACCCGAGGGTTCTAAATCTAAGTGATGTAGTGTGCGGATGACTAATTCGTTTATTTGCAAAAACAAGTTTTTTTTTTTTTTTTTGATTTTTTTTTTTAAGAAGAAAACACACACCCTCACACAAGGTAAACAGAGAACAATAATCAAATGAGTCACGCTTTGGTCGAGGGCTGCCCTGAAACCAGTCTTACGAAGTTACGTTCGGTGGCCACCTTTTGTCGCGTGACACGGGACAACCGAGAGACAAAGGTGTCGCACGACTTGGAGTGGTCAACGAACCGGCGGCTCTTCAATCATCAAAACAGCCCCTGCTTTACTATATCAAGAGCAACACAGAGATACTAATGCATAACAAATGACCAAAAGCACAAAAGAGCTTACAAGTTCTATAATCGACAAGGTGTATAAACCACAAATGATTATCAAATGATGCACACAAGAAGGATGTATTGGATGTTTGACTAAATGAAAGCTTGACCCACTTTTGAAAACAAGTTTCAAGTCCCCGGTAGTCGCCACTGAATGTGCGCTCGCCGAAAAAAGATAAAAGGAGTCGCCACGCCGTTTTTAGAGGAAACATTGAAAACCTTTTTGTTTAGAGAGAAAACATGAGTTCGGGAGTCGGGTTACGTGTTGGGAAAGAACCGAGAGTTCACCCAACACGCCTCGTCCATAGACGAGTCTTTCAATCAAAAAATATCCAAGTAAATCCAAAGTGTGTGCATGCATTGATAATAAACAAGATGTGGTAAAATATGTCTTATTAATTATGAAGAGAGGAAATACAAATTGTGAGCCCATTATTTAGGAGGCCACATCCACTGAATACAAACAAATCTAAAGCAGATTACAAAGAAAAGGTCTCTGCGGATAGGTCACTTATGTCGCGTGACACGTCGTACCGGTGACCAAATATGTCGCGTGACACGGGATCACATGGAGGCGAAGGTGTCGCGTGACACAAATAGACCATCTGCGAGAAGACTTACGGGATGAACATAGAATTGACGAAAGCTATACGAATCTAATCAACTAACTAGATTACGAACGAAATACATAAACAACATCAAATCGACCCGGGGAGTGTGGATATGGGTAAAGATCCACACCCCTTTGGGGTTCAAACACCAAATTCGATCAAATCAATCAATATGAATTCAATTACACGAATTATCCGATTTAAACAGAGATATGGCGGTTGCCACGATAGTGAAGCCGAGATGGAGCTCAATTACCGAGGTGGGAGGAGGAACTCGCGATTAAACAAGTGAATAAGAGAGAGAGGTAGAGAAATCGTTACCACTTGTAGTCCACCACCAACACACCAAGTTAGGTGTATTGGCCTTCGATTTAGCTTACGAACGTGGAGTTGAGCACAGATGGAGTACTTGGCTTCGAATCCTCGGTTGGCAAGGGTTGTATGAAGGCAATTAGGTAGTTTGTATAGGAGGGAGGTTGAATTGGAAGGGAATTGGGGTAGGTTTAGGTGTAAGGAGGAGAGAGGTTGGTTTCGGTGCGAATTTGGCGGAGTGACTTTAGGGTGTCGAAAAGGGATCTGAAATGAGAGGCGAGAGGGTCTTATTTATGAAGGCCTTTGGTGAGGGTCACAAGATGTCGCACGACCTTACGCATCCACTTTCTATGCCTCAAGCGTCGCGTGACACAAGGAGGCTCAACCGCTTTTGGCGCCAAAAGCGCTTCTAGAATATTACGAGATAATTCCTTAAGGTCCAAAAGCGTTAATTCTCTGCGTAGGTCCTTTTGTCCAGGAAAATTACTAAGAAACACTTCCTTCGCGAGAAACACATAAAATGTTTTCGGAAGTCTCGGAACGGACCGGGAATTTACCAAAACGTCCTTAAATGCAGTTTTATTATATTAAAATGCATCTTAAAAGGTTGCGAATTGGATTGGCGTACTTACACTTCCACATCTGAATCACTATCAGACAAGGTGAAGCGAGATGAATTCCATATAGGCAATTTCTTTGTTTAATCATCATCATCGAGAATCATTTAATGTCGCAGAAACTCATTCCTCATTTCTTAATAGTGTTAGCACACTCATTTGCCTAATGTCCATAACCTTTGCACGCCCTGCATTGAATTGAATTGAATCAATGGGATTTTTGCCTTCACACATAGGTTTCTTTATAATATTTTCCCTTTTGAATGATTCAATCATGGAAGGAGGTGAGAGTGCCGAATTAGAAAACTTTGTCAACTGTTTCTTTTTCAACATGTTGTTGAATTTTTGAGTGATCAAGGCACACTCATCTTCTCCCAAGTTTGACTCATCAATGTCTTTGGACAACTGGATTAGATCTTGAGATACCTTGAGGGCACTGGCAAGAGATACCGAATTTGCTTTGCTTGATTCTTGTACCCCAAGATTTAGTTCAAAATTGGTTAAAATGCACAAGATTACATTAAGTCCAACAACTTGGACATCATGGGTTTCCTCAATTACATAAATATTAATATTGAATTTTTCAGGGAGAGTTCTTAGTACTTTACTGACAAGCCTTGCAATGGATATGGATTCATCTAAAGCAAATGACTCATTTGAAATATCTAAGATTTTAGTTGAATACTCTTTCATAGTTTCATTCTCTCCCATCCTTAAAGTCTCAAACATAGTCATTAATGTCCTTAATTTAGTTTGCTTAACACTAGCTGGTCCTTTACAGTGATGTTGGATAATGTCACATACATTTTTGGCAATGGTTGGGTTAGAGAATAACCTAAATATATGAGGATCCACATGGTCAGAGATTGCTCCCATGGCCTTGGCATTATAATTAGCTAGAGCTATTTCCTCAGCATTCCAATCCTGTATGGGCTTAGGACCATAAAGTTTCTCCTGTTTATCATCACCTTCGGAAGGGCGGTATTCTCAACCGTGGGAGGAGTATAGCCAACAATTAGTCTAACCCAAGCATAGTGATCAATATACTTAATATGCATAATCATCTTAGTCTTTCAAATGGTATAGTTTGAATCATCTAGAGTAGGTGGTTTGTTAAGTCTATGTTGACAGTCCATAGTGGCTACTTCAAGGATTGATCTCAGTAGAGTCGAGAGAAGGCTCAGATACAAATTGAAGAAATTGTAGCTAGGACTGATCAATCTAGGCCACTTGTGTGTAAAGTTGACCACACAAGTTACTTAACAACTGTCTAGACAACTACACATGCACACAACTGTAAATAAAATGCAGTGGAATAAAAACAAATATTTAAACACTTCAACAAGAATTACTTGCTGAAAAACCTTTCATAAAATGAAAATCTTGTTGTGAACAAGTTGCAACGAAAAACTTACAATGAAATAAAACTTAAGAAAAGATCAAACGGTTCTAATCTGAAGAACACGAAAACAGAAAATCAATCTTGAAGTTTCAATCATGTAAACTTCAAGAACAAAGCAAAGAGACTCTTGTGAAATCAGAATACTTCGTTTGACTATAGGAATCCGCACTAGACAATGAGAGGAGCGATCTTCTTTTATATGCATGATCGTAATCCTTTTTCAATAAGGATTCTTCTTGTGCACTCATTTCTTATCAACAATGAGTCATTTTCTATCTTGAGTACCTACCTTAAATATAGGATCATTACTAAACATAAGAGTTAGTGGTTAGTCAATCAAAATCTAAAACAATATTTACACTAATTTCCTAATCTAAATTATACTAAATATATACAATATTTAACAAATCAGAATCACAAAGATATATTTAAAGTAAGAGTATTTTCATACTCTTTCGCCCATTTATATATTCTTCATGAAACTTCACTTAAATAATTCGACTTTTCTTTAGATATGTTTATTTACTTCTCTTTAGAAATTAGTTTATTAATTGTAGGACTTACTCATTTCGTCTCAAAATGAATGACAAAAATATTTAAAATTTATTTTTTGTCAAAAATAAATTTAAAATTATTTAATCATTCATTTGGTACATTTCTTAATCAAAATTAAATTTGAAATCTTTTTGATGATTCATTTTAGCACATAGGTTGTATTATTGATCTTTTGCCCAAAAAATAAGGGTTGGGCTTATCCCAAGTCCATAAGCGAGAAATGATCAGAGTAGGCCCAAGGCGAGTAAGGGCCCAAGAAGAAGATGGAGATAAAGGAAGGCCAGGTGTGTCCCGCAGGAAAATATGTTCAATAATATCCCGCCAGTTTTACTTAACGGGTGATCTCAAGATAGCAAGAGCGAGATAGTACGAGATGAACGGCAAGACAATGATATGAGATGAGAGGCGAGATATTGGGGTAAGGCGACACGACCCTCGGTTAACCGTATCCAGCGAGAGATGGATTCCAGAGGGTGCGACTCATAAGAGGCGGCTTACAAATATCTATGAAATGGGACCCACAGGAACGGTTTGACATTGGGAAGAGTGACGTGTGTCAGAGAAAAGCGTCACATGCTTTGAGTTTGTTCTTGTGATTAGCCAATTAAGTGATGACACATGGAATGAGGCATGGAACGTGAGGGTAGCATGTGCACGGCATGAGGTAAGGGGTATATATATGAGGGATCATCATCCTTTTTGAGTACGTTCACCCACACACACGAAACACCCTTCCTCATTTTCAGATTTCCTTTGCTCAGACAGTCGCTTATCCTCATGCCGGAGGGGCTTACGCCGGAGCCGCCCCCGAATTAGTCACGTTTACTTGTGTGCAGGCGAGATAAAGGAGCCGGAGTTATTGCAATTGGACTACAACGGTCGTGTTGCTAATTGAGGAAATTCCTGGCAACATCAATTGGTTCCGTTGCCGGGACTCGATTCTCTTCATCAGTTGAAGGTTTACCGGCGGTAGATTGGTAAGTTTGGGTTCGGTTTTGTAGATCTGGAGGGTTGGTGTGTGTTGGGTGATTTGATTTTGGTGTTGTTTATAGTTGGAAAGCTTGGTTTTAATTTGGGTTGGTTGTTGATTCATTTTATGGGGATTACTGTTCATAGTTTCTTCGTGGATTGAAATTTTTAAGAGATTGGTATTGCTTGATTGGTTGGGTGTGGATTTGGTGAGTTAGAAGTTCTGAGCTGGGTTGAATTGAATTTGGTGGTGTTTGTGAAGGTTCATTTGAATTTTCGGATTGAATTTGGTGGTTTGAAGTTTTTGGTGTTTCTGGGTTGATTTTGTTGGAGTTTGTTTGATTTTGTTGAAATTTTTGTGTTTTTTGTGTTGGTGATTGGGTGAAATTTGTGAAGTTAGATTAGGATTGTGCTTGATAAAGTGCAATTAGAGGAAGTGTATCTTCAAGTTTTTGGGTTTATAGATCTGCAAATCTTCATTAGATCTGCAAATCTTCAAGTTCGTGTTCATAGTTTTGATTGCGTGGGTGGTAAGAAAATGACAACTCCAGAAAAGGGCATGGTGAGTCAGAAGACGTTGGGAGGAAGGAGCCTTATCCCGCCCATCCTAGGGCTTGGAATTATGGGAACAAAAGAAACTACTACCTCACAGCAGGTTATTCAAGATGAAAGAGAGCGGAGCTGCGGAGACGGGAGAGAAAGGAGATCTATGTCGCCACAACCCGAGGAAGAAAGGCGATGACGAGGCGGAAAGGTTGGCGATTCATAACAATCTAATTCTACAACTATTGGAGAATAACAAGCATTTGGTGGCTTTGAAAAAGGCACCTACTCCTGTTCCGCAAGATCTATTGAGAATAGCAGCTAGGGTTAATAAGGGGAAAGGAAAGGAAGCTGATAAAAGAATGATTGTGCTGGATGATTGCGAGCAACAGAAGGAGACAGAGCCCGAGAAGCATAAGGTGATCGAGGCAAGATTGGATAGGCCGCATAAGCGGAAAGCTGGGGAATTTATGGAGAATGGACGAAAAATCAAAGTATATCATTGGCCACATACATCACAAATGTCGTCTTTTTATTGTGAAGAGGATGAGAATGACACCGCCTCAAATGAAGGAGGATATGAAGAGCAAGAGTTGAAGTCTTCTAGAGGGGGCGAGAGATCTAAACAACTAGAGAAGGGAAAGTGCGCAGGAATAAGCTGTTTCGGAGAAGAGGATGGACCGAAGAAACAGATGGCCGAAATAGCGAGAAGGTTGGCAGAGTTGGAAAAGGGCGGTGTAGTTGATAGCGAGAAGGATTCTTTTGTCGCTCCTTTTGCCAAATATATTCAGGAGGCGAAGCCCGCTCTAGAATTTCGGTTGCCTACTTTGACTAAATATGCGGGAGTAACTACGGCCAGGACTCATGTGGCGGGATTTGAAGTTACTATGGAAATATTGACTAAGGATGACGCATTGCTATGCAAAACTTTTGCTAGCACCTTGGAGCTTCAAGCGTTGGACTGGTTTGTGCAGCTGCCCGTTAACTCCATCTTGGGATATCAAGATTTCAAAAGAAAGTTTTTGGCGAGGTTTGGGGCTGTGGGGACTCAGCCAGTAGTGCTACAAGAATTGATTGGAATCAAGCAAAAGGCGGGAGAGGGTCTTGTCACTTATACCAACAGATTCTTGCTAATTGCTAATCAAATTTCTGAGATTGATCCCAAGTACGTTATAATGATGTATATGTCGGGCCTGTTATCAGAATCTTTTAAAAGGAAATTCAGGATGAGGTTGCCCGCGACTTTGAGTGAATTGCACGAGCGAGTTAAGGCATATTGTGGTGGGGAGGACATTGAAGAGGGAACATCTAACACTGCGAAGAAAAGTGTTAAAGACAGAATTGAGTACGTTAAGGATGAAAATGCGACTCAAGGAGGAGGACGAGGAAATCAAGCTGGCGGCAGAGGTGGAGGCCATGCTGGAGGTCGCGGGGTAAGGAGAATAGTCAGATTTGCGAGACTAAATGCCAGGACAAGTGAAATTTTGAGAGCTGTGGAGTTGCCAACGGCATTCGAGATGACGGACGAGAGGAAGAAAGAGACTTGAATCAATATTGCAATTATCATAGATATAGAGGGCATGATACCGACAATTGTTACAACCTGAAGAAAAGTGATCCAATCTAAGATTGATAGGGGCGAGTTACAAGAATATGTGATGCCCGAACGTAATGTAGTAGCACGCGGAGGAAATGGCGACGTAAATGAGATATTAGTAATTCATGAGCCGGCAAGTATTACTTGTTTAAGTAATCGATTATGTCACCGCGCATACTTGCCATATCCTACTTATCCGCCAAGTGAAGAGAGGATAATTAGCTTTTCAAGGCGAGAATAGGCTTTGACACCAAGTCATGGATGTCAGCCCGTGGTGATTTCCATTGCTCCAGGGAATAGTATCTTGCATAGAGTGTTGGTAGATTTAGGAGCAAGTCACAACATTCTATACTATGAAGCTTTTTAGAAGATGAAGTACACTGAGGCCAATTTGGTTCCCTACAAGGTATTTCTAGAGGGATTTACAAATCATACAGTGCGGTTTAAGGGAACAATACCATTGGCGGTGGAAATAGGAGAAGGCGAAATGGTGAGAACCCGCACGGTGGAATTCATGGTAATTGATTTGGTGTCGCCTTACAACGCCATTGTGGGTGTCCTGTTTATGCAAACGTTTGAGATGGTGGTATCTATCCCGCACTAGCGAGTTAAATTCCCAACTCCAAAAGGAATTGCTTGCTTGAAGAGTGAGGTTAAAGAGGTAATTCAAAAGAAGATTGAAATTCAGACGGCTGCAAGGGCAAGCACAAGTTCACTTTCCACAGCTTTAGTAGTGCGGGACGCAAGAATTAACATGATTGCCGACTCAGGTGAAATGCGGGATGAGGATGTAGAAGAGGTGGAGGCTGGATCTGAAGTGAATTTGAGGGCTATAGTGGTGATGCAAGCCGAGATGGAGAGTTGATCACTTCACATGATATTATCAGTGAAGAAGAAAAGGGTAATTTATTTATTTAATATTATGCTTATTAGAATCACCTTAGTATGGACTATCATGAATATAAGGAGATTTTACTTACGTGTGAAAATTATAACATGTCTCGAAAATATTGAATGAAAGGAAAATATGGAATTTTATGATTTAAAGTTGATTTGTTTTAAGTGTATTTTGTTTTACCTATAAGTAATGATGTTAAATGAATAAGAAATGTGAAATAAAGTTCAAGGCGAGCAAAAATAAAGTTTGTGAAATAAGCCGCTAAAATCAAAGTATGTAAGTCGCTGAGAGTAAAGTTGCCTAAAGACAATTTCACTTTTTCGATGTGAGTATAAGTATACGATGGAATCTCGCCAAAAAGACAAGAAGGTAAAAGGTTTTTTGATGAATTATCAAAACAAGTTGGTGGAGAAAAAGAAAAAATTAAAAGTAAGCCGCATGAAGTTGCAAGAGAAAGAAAGTCCATCTTGCCTTTATGGCATGTAAAGATGAGACTATAAACAAGAAAGTCTACGGACTTTAAAAAAGAAAGTCTACGGACTATAAAGAAGAAAGTCTACGGACTATAAAGAAGAAAATCTACGGACTATAAAGAAGAAAGTCTACGGACTATAAAAAAGAAAGTCTATGGACTATAAAAGAGAAAGTCTGTTAGTGTAATCTGCAGGTGATATCGCAGATGATTTCCCAAAAGTCCAGGTGATATCGCAGATGATTTCCTGGACTGAAAATTATATAGTTGTATATTTCTTGTTTATTATTTAATGGACTAAAGTGCTAATATGGTCTGTATAGTCTATGGTTTATGGTTATATTTCAGGGTGCAATAGCATCAAAGAAAGAGCTAGACACGTGTGGAAATTGGAAGAAATGAATTAATACATTTTATGTATTAATTCGTAACTTTGGCAAAAAACAACAACACGTGTGAAGACTTGGTCAAGAGTTGTTGCTGAGTTATAGACTGAGTACAAGGTTGATAAAGCAAGGGAGTACAAGGCGTGGAAGCTTGGCTTGAGGAATAATCAACTTGGTTGCTAAAATTGAGGAAATGGGAGCTAGAATTGTGGAACAACTTCATCCACTCTCCCTATACTTCCTCCACGTGCAAGACCAGCCCCAAGGCTGTTATTGGAGTAGCCTTCAAGTATTTGAAGACTATAAATAAGCTTGGAAGGTTTCATTTGAAGACATGCCAATTATATCATCACATTCACACCTTCGAAAAGCTTAGAGATAGAGTTCTTTGTTTGGTTCTTTTTATTCCTTTCTCCCTTGTAATTTCGCACTTGATTACTTTGGTATCAAGGTGTGTGAAGGCTAGGATAGAATTCCGTTCTTTATCTCTTGTTCCATAGAGCTCAAAATAGAAATAGCTATAGGGAACTTTCGGCTTTGTAAATTCATTTATAGTGATTATAAAGTCTTGCCTAAGAGGCACTCTCAAGTTATATTTATATAACTTGAGAAAAACAATTTTGGTGTTTTATTTCGCTGCAAACTCTTTTACAAAATTGTTTTATTTTCGAAGTGTGTGTGTGTGCCATCCCAAGTGCTATCGTTGGTGCTGTTATCACCTTGGATATCACTTGTGATTCAAGCCGTGACAATTTCAAAGTCTACGGACTATAAACATGAAAGTCCCATCTCGCCTGAATGGCATGTATATGGATGCGACTATAAACGAGAAAGTCTATACCGACTATAAACGAGAAAGTCTATACCGACTATAAATGAGAAAGTCTATACCGACTATAAACGAGAAAGTGCATCTCGCCTACAATGGCATGTAAAGATGCGGCATGCATGAAAGAAGGCACATCTCGCTTGAATGGCATGTAAAGATGTCGCTACGAGAAAGAAGTCCATCTCTCTGAATGGCATGAAAAGAGGTTGCTCAAGGAAAAGAAAGTATATCTCGCCTTCTAAGGCATGTAAAGATGTTGAGGCACAAAAGAGAGAAATTATTCTAAGTAAAAGGTATGAAGAAAGCAAGGATGAAATTAGTAAAGATCAGCGGCAAATATAAGCCGCGACATGCGCACTATAAGTAAAGTCGCCTAAAGACGACTTCACTTTTTCGATGGGAGTATAAGTATGGGGTACCTATTATGCAAAAAGAAGATTTTTGATGAATTATCAAAACAAAGTAGCAAAGGCAAGATATGACAAACCAAAGTAGCAAAAGTGATATATGATAAATAAGCAAGGCATAAAGATAAATGGGCAAACTCAAAGGCCGCAAATAAACATTGTCTGAAGGCATGCAGGCCCAATAAAAAGAAGTAAATTATTTTGACATCCAGGCGACTTACAAAAGAAACCAAGTACAAACATAGAAACAAGTTAAACATCAGGCTCATTTGATGGTGCGGGTTGAGTAGAGCTTGAAGCCACCAGGGCGAGATTTTTGGCATCATCCAAAAGCTTGTGTTTGTGCTCGAGTTGATCGTTCCATAAAGAGAGGACATTTGGAACCTGGATAGGAGCGGGATTCCAAGGCAATTTACCCAATAATGCATCCTCTTCAGCAAGATCTTTAAGTTCATCCGTGAAAAAGGAACCAAGGGGTGACCACGGCGGCAAACCTCGCTGAAAATTGGCTCTGAGCCCCATTTGGCAAGTCGATCAATTATAATGGCGGGAATTTCGGAGGCATCAGCAGCGGCAGCTCGCATAACTTGGAGAGAGGTTTGATCACCAATATCAAGGAGGTCTTCTTTAAGCTTGGCCACGTCAGCATTAAGAGAAGTGATCTCAGCGATTTTCCCAGTCATTTCTTCCCGCAGCTTAGCTATCTCGCCTTGAAAGAATTGAGAATCAACGGCATGAGTCTTTTTTAAAGTCTCATTCTCGCTCGTCGGTTTGGCGATATCATCCTTGGCAGCATTAAGTTCAGCTTTGGCGGTATTGAATTCAGTGTTGACAGTCTCAAGCTGATTCTGGGAAGTGGTTAGATCAGTCTTTAATTTATCCCGCTCTTCTCCCATGGCGGTAATGGTGGCATCCCGCCTTCTGACACGGCCGCGGAGGGTATCTTTATCTTTTCGCAAGATTTGATTGGCGACCTCTAATTGCTGCACATCTTTGTTAAGGTGATGGTTCTTCTCACTTATGCCCATAATAGAAGCCCCAATCTAAATAAAAAAGTTAAGTCAAAGGCCAAAATGAATAAAGTCGCAATTGGTTAAGAAAAGGAAGAGCGACATACCATTGAAAAGTGAATCCCGGCTTGGCAAGCGGCATGGTCTACGTCCATATCCATCACTCGTTGTACCTGAATTGGATCACTGTCACAAATTATGGCAGAGCTGCCTATCAAACACTCCTCAATGCCATGAGCTTCATTAATCAATCCCTTTAGGCGAGGGACTCTGGCGGCTTCCTTGCTCAGTTCATATAGCCCTTCAAAGTTGGAGGGTTTCACAAAGTTTTCTTGGAGCCAGCTGGGGGTAGGAAGACCAGTAGAAGTATTTGGGTCGCGGGGAGTTGAAGGCGAGTTAGAGACGTTGGTTAAATCACAAATCTCTACGTCAAGGGATGGAGGAGCATCAAATTGGTTGGGCTCAATAGCATCAGCTTCATGAGCGGGAGAGTTGGTTTGGATAGAGCCAGCAAGAGGAATATCAGTTGTTGCTTCAGCAGGACCGTCAACAATTGGCGGGATGAAAGTTGGCGGGACATTGCCTTCAGTAGATTGAAGGACTTGAGTAATAGCAGGACTTGGCGGGATAGCTTCTTGAGCAGAAGGAGCGACATTGGTTGAAACCGCAGCAATTCTCTTTTGTCGCTTGGATCGGGTATCAGGGTTAGTGGGTTTAGCTCTAGCCTTAGATGAACCTTGGGTTTTCTCCAAGGCAATCTCTTCCGTGTCTTTGCCATCGCGGGATAGCGGCAATGGAAGATTAGCGGGAAGGATGGTAAGAGCAGCATCTCGGGCACTGCAATTCTCTTCCTTCTTTTATCAGTTTCAAGATTGGCAAGCTGGCGGCTTTCCATTGAATTAGCTCGGTGATCTAGAAACAAAGAAGAAGAAAATTGAAAGTTAGAATTATTCAAATGTAAGTCAAATGGAAAGGAAGAGAAGGCTAAAAAAGAGACATACAATTAACTGCATTCATGGCAGGACAACTACGAGTACCCTTGCACGACAGACATTCGTGAGCATATTTGTTCTCTGAATGTTGCTCCCAACCATCAAAGTAGATATGAACTATTGGAAATCGTGAATGGATAATTGGCGAGGTATAGGCTAGTCGGACTTGATCAAGAAGTGCTCTATCTCGCAAAATACCCCTCCAAGAGATAAGAGGTCGTGGAGTGTTATTAGGGGAATCCGCGGGAAGGGCAACAAGGGCGCAAATGGCGGCACAAAGGGCATTGTCGCCAACAACTGAAGCATCGCGGGTTTCAACTTGGGGTTTAATGGGGTGAAGATCGGCGGGATGAGACCATCCAACGCGGGAAACAACAAAGAGTGGGTCGCTCAACCATTCGTGAACTTTGGCTGGCAGGGGAGTAAGAATTTTGGGACCCCTTTGATATTGGAGAGAAAGGCGAGTTTCTTCTGTATCATCATCAAGCTTGGAAGTTTGCTTGTACCCTTTAAACAAACTGACCAAAGCCGTGACAGTGGGTTCTCTTCTTAAGGCGCGACAAATAGCAATGAAAGTAGTAATGATCCTTATGGCATTGGGGTGAATTTCTGTGATCATGGCCTGGGCTTTATATAAAACCTCGCAAAGAAAAGGATCTAAGGGAATCCTAAGGACGGCTTTAAGCTGTGAAGGAAAGACAACTATGCCGTCTCTCATTTCTCGTAGATGGGCAAGAGAAGTGCTTCCTTGGTAATCAGAAATGCAATATATGGAAGGATCTATGTTGTACAGAGTGTGCCAAGAAGTGATAGGGTTAAGTTCAAGGGAGCTGGCATCTGGGTCATGGGGAGCGAGAGAAGATCCCGCCTCAGCATGAGCGGGATTGGTAAAGAGGTTAACTTCGTTTAAGTTTAAATTCTGAACCCTAGTAGGAGGGGGATTGCTGGATGTCGCTGCGGGAGAAGAGGTCACCTCATCTGCCATCTCGCTAGGATCACTGGAAGAAGAAGAAAGGACAGATTTATAATGCATCCTACGTTTTGAAAAAGGGTCAGCGACACAGTGGGATTCAGATGAGTCGCTTAAATTGGGATCATACTTATCTTTGATAAATCGGACTAATTCTTTATGGGAAGTAAAAATATGGGACATAGGGGCTGAAGGGGGAAGAAAGAAGCGGCTTTGGATCTCAAGAGAGTCAATTATTGAGGGATCTACCCAATTTTCAACAAGTAACCTAACTATGTCGGCCTTGGGCAATCTCGCCCAAGTAGTTCGCAGGCGTACGTATAAGCCGCCTGAGACTTGACATCTACCATACTTGACCCGCCTAGCACAGTTCTTGTATCTCGCCATGAAGGGTAATTTGGGAAAAATTGAAGAAACACGGGGAAAGAGGAAATAACAAAAGAACCAAATAGTGGGGAAAATGAAAGATCAAAACTTGAGGGTTTAAAGAATATGAAGGGTTTTAAGAAGATTACCTGAGAGTATGAAGATCGGCCGGAGAAGATGAAGAATCGCCGGAGTCAAAGAACGAATTTCTTGGAAATCAAGAAAAGGGACTCCAAATCAACTTCAAAATAGCAAATAATGAAGGGAATGGAATTCAAGAAACAAAGTAATGGTCAAATCCAGAAAAGAACGGTGAGAAAAGGGAAAAAGGTTCGTCGGAATCGGGGATTTAGTTAGCCGAAAAACAGATGGACTGGAAGAGAAGGAGGAGAGTAAAAAGTTTGAGTGAGGATGAAAGGGGGTATTTATATGGGAAGTGAAAGGGTGATTTGATTTAAATGACAGTTAAGGTAAAAAAAATTAAATTTTCCCTCTCATTATTTGGCACGGATTTCAAACGACGGCACATTAAATTTTGGAGGCCCGCCAGAATTGTGACACGTGTATGGATAAGGATCACTGATTCTTGAAGCTTCTCGGAGAAGGAACGTTGTGTCGCTGAGCATTGAGACAGTTTAAGCATCAAGTTTTTGGCGAGACCATAAATGAATCTCGCCTCAAACTTAGGGGCTTCTGATGCTGCCCAAAAATAAGGGTTGGGCTTATCCCAAGTCCATAAGCGAGAAATGATCAGAGTAGGCCCAAGGCGAGTAAGGGCCCAAGAAGAAGATGGCGATAAAGGAAGGCCAGGTGTGTCCCGCGGGAAAATATGTTCAATAATATCCCGCCAGTTTTACTTAACGGGTGATCTCAAGATAGCAAGAGCGAGATAGTACGAGATGAACGGCGAGACAATGATATGAGATGAGAGGCGAGATATTGGGGTGTGGCGACACGACCCTCGGTTAACTGTATCCAGCGAGAGATGGATTCCAGTGGGTGCGACTCATAAGAGGCGGCATATAAATATCTAGGAAATGGGACCCATTGGAACGGTTTGACATTGGGAAAAGTGACATATGTCAGAGAAAAGTGTCACATGCTTTGAGTTTATTCTTGTGATTAGCCAATTAAGTGATGACACGTGGAATGAGGCATGGAACGTGAGGGTAGCATGTGCATGGCACGAGGGAAGGGGTATATATATGAGGGATCATCATCCTTTTTGAGGTACGTTCACCCACACACACGAAACACCCTTCCTCATTTTCAGATTTCCTTTGCTCAGACAGTCGCTTATCCTCACGCCGGAGGGGCTTACGTCGGAGCCGCCCGGATTAGTCACGTTTGCTTGTGTGCAGGCGAGAAGAAGGAGCCGGAGTTATTGCAATTGGACTACAACGGTCGTGTTGCTGATTGAGGAAATTCCTGGCAACATCAATTATCTTATTTTTGATGTAGTATAAAAGAATTAACATTTTGCATTTTGAGCCTTGAAATTGATTTGAGGTATACTTTAAGAAAATATACGTATTTTTATTGATTGACTAATTTTTATTTAGTGAGAATATTTTGATCCAAATTTTAACATATGTAAATGCATTGATTAGTATGTCACCTATTTTATAATAAAAAGTTTTCCGTTTCCATTTTATATTTTTATTTGTCCAAAATAATTGTTGAAAATTTTATAAAAAATTGTTTTTGTGCTGTCTTATCTTTGTATAAATAATATATACAAAGTAATATCATTAAAAAATGGACAAATAAACTACAAGATTCATTATGAAAAATAGGAAATAGATGTTAATCACAGGGATTACATTAGATAATATATAAAACAAACAAAATTTAATGGATATTTACACTGCGTAGAATATTATGTGGATTTATTATTTTGTAACTCATTCAAAATATTATTTTTGAAATGATTCTAAGGAAAAAAAAATCACAAAATTTTGGGCACAAATTGATTTGACAATTTGTTATTGGATATTTTATTAAGGCCATTTACCATATAATCCCTCAAACTTATCGATTTTACCTCATAAGACAAGCAATATTTCATCTAACCATATAATCCCTAGCTTAATAAGCACACCCTCCCATCATTTTACTAAGTCCACCCTCTTTATCAATTTACTTTCTCTCCAACCACCATCACCTTAGGTCACCCCTCCTCATCTTCTTCGGTCAACAACTCCGGCAACCATCAACTCCGGCGAATTTTTTTTTTTTTTTACGTCGGCGACCAAAAAATTGAGAACTTAACTTATCAGTAAGTTCTCAGTTGTTAACTAAACTACTAAGAACACGATCAACTCCGGCGACCACCAACTCCGGCGACCAAACAACTGAGAACTTAACTTATCAGTAAGTTCTCAACTGTCAACTAAACTACTAAGAACATGATCAACACCGGCAATCACCAACTCTGACGACCAAACAACTGAGAACTTATTAGTAAGTTCTCAGTTGTCAACTAAACTACTAGAACACGATCAACTCCGGCGACCAAACAACTGAAAATTTATCACTATGTTCTCAGTTGTCAACTAAACTACTTAGAACACATAAAAAAATTATTTGATCAGATAACTCGGAGGTGTGGTCGCATCTCACCCAACGCTGCAGCGATTCCTCATCCCCATTTATAAATATATAGTTATACAAATATTTTTTTCTTCTCTGCTTCCATCAGATTAAGAAACCTTTTAAGATCTCTCTCTCACTCCCTTCTCTTTTCTTTTCAACAATGGATACTCTCCCGTTTGACAAACTAACAAGCAAGAAGCAAGCCAAAAGATCATTTTCGGCCACTATTTACATCAAATCCATTATAATCTCGTGCTTATAAAGATAACACTGAATATTAAATCAAGTACACCCTCCGTTCCGCTCAACTTAAAATTTTGGTCAAATTAAGTTATTATTGACTAAGTAATTTAAATAAAAAATAATTATTATAATAAAAATTTTAAAATTTTTATTGTGAGTATTATTAATCTTGATGCAATAACAATTTTTAAATTTGTATTAGAATAATTACTTTTTATTTAAATTACTTGGTTAAAGTGTTATAAGTTTATCAAAATCCTAAGTCGGGGGGACGGAGGGAGTAGTTTGCAAAAGATTTTATTTACTAGATGTGGCTTTTTGGAGGAAAAGGGTCATCTCGTTTCTCGAATCATTCAACAGCACAAGGAATTCATGGATCATGCCTCACTGCCATGCCATTGTTACAAGTCCTCTTATTCTTATTTTCATTCCTGTTTCATTCTTGTGGTGTAACAAAGATAAAAGGAACAAAAAGATGTGTTTTTTTTGGAGGAAAAGAGTCATCTGGTTTCTCAAGTTATTCAACGGCAGAGGAAGTTACTCAAGGGATTGATGGATCGGGCCTTACTGCCATTTGAACTTGCAATATAATGAGGCGGTAGAGATCCAGATCTAGCCGAAATGCTTTGATCCGCGAAGACTAAGGCTCCTTCAAATAAAGACGGGAGAGAGGAAGAGAGGGGAGGCTTAGGCTGTAGTAGATCTGGCCGGAAGTTGCAGAGTTGTCGACGTTAGCTGTTCAAACGGAGGTAGATCTGAGGTGTTTTCAGCGTCAGAGGGTGGAGATGCTATGCTTGATGTTGTTGACGAGCTCGGATCATTCAGATGTCCACCGGAGGTATGTGCCATTGCCGTCGGTGAGAGATGGTCATCGGATTTGTTGGGTTTTATGGGTCCATGCGCAGCGGAATTAAGCATCTAATTAACACAAAACCCAAGAGCCTAGGATCCGTTCTATACAATTAGTTTGAATTCCTATGAGATAGAAATAACCAACCTTGCCGCTTTCCGTTCTTGAGCTATCGAACGATTTAATAATGTGATTTCGAATCACCAACTTCGTTCTTCAGATTGCTTGAACTCTAGGCCTTGATCGATGAACGAGCGAAGACCCTCTTTCGGTATCCACACCTTTGAATGAACCAAGAAAAGCTTCTTGAAGATTGCTAGATCTCTTAAACCTATGAAGAATATTGAGAATATATGTTGTGATTTTCTTTTCAGAAATTCGGCTAGGCTTTTAGGGTTGACAGACCTTCATATATATACTACATTAGTATGGTATATGTTTCCTAATCAAATTAGGAAACCAGTCTATGAAACCGCCTCAGGACCTGTTATGTCGCACGACCACACGAAGCACATGGCCTAGTTGTGTCGTATGACCAGACAAGGCTAATGAGGAATTTCTCAATCATTCTTCCTATGGTTTAATCAATTCATTCTAGTTGTGTGTGATCCAATAGGATTATATTATGTTGGCAATGAGCTCGATCATATCGACTCTCATAAGACATAAGCGGACTCTAGAAAGCCATTATGTCTACCCAAATAATATAACGTAAGAGTTCACGTTTCCAATGGTACACTTCCATTTCTCCCTTTGTCTCACGATGTTATATTGAACACAAGTCATGGTCCTCGTTAACTTATCTTTGTTCAATGCTTTCTCGATTCCGAGTATAATGATAATTCCAATCACATTGGGGTATGACCATACACATAGAGGGGCCCAAGCAAAGCATCTCTCTTTCGAGGGACAAATTCTATCTTGACTTATCATTCTTCCCATCATGAATCCGATCATGCCAAAGATAGCCTTTATAAATATCGTGTTAAGATATCGTTTGGCTAAAATCAAACATGACTTTCATCATATGTAAGGTCATGATAATCTCAGATCTAGGGACTAAATGAAGTAACCTTATGAGATTTAATTATGACATTTGACCACGACATAAATCTCATGCGGGTCAAGTCCAGTCACTTGTTCTCTAACAAGTACCCATAAACTTAATGTGCATCTCTATGCATATAATCATCATATGATTATCCATTAACATTTATACTAATTATTCACATAATAATTAGGGAAGGAGATTATTACAGACAAATATGCAAAACATATAATAATCAAATAATAAACTTCTCATATAATAATAAATAATGTCAACACATAAGTCTATAAACTATAGGCCTAGGGCATAACACTAACAATCTCCCACTTGCACTAGGCCCAATCTCCCATGTATCGAATATCCATGGACCTAACATGACCATCATGCTTAGCTTGCGGGAGAGCCTTAGTTAATGGGTCTGTCACATTGTCATCAGTGTCTACTCTGCATATCTTTATGTCTTCCCTTTCACATATCTCTCGGATAATGTGGAAACGTCGAAGTATGTGTTTGGATCTCTGGTGTAACCTTGGCTCCTTTGCTTGTGCAATGGCACCATTGTTATCACAGTAAAGTTCAATAGGATCTTTGATGCTTGGAACGACTTCCAAATAACTAATGAACTTTTTGATCCAAACGGCTTCCTTAGATGCATCAGATGCCGCTATATACTCAGCTTCGGTTGTAGAATCAGCGATGGTACTTTGCTTGGAACTTTTCCAACTTACAGTGCCTCCATTCAGCGTAAACAAAAATCCAGACTGCGATCTAAAATCATCCTTGTCGGTTTGGAAGCTAGCATCTGTGTAGCCTTTCACTACAAGATCTTCTTCCATTCCTCCAAAGACCAAGAATACATCCTTATTTCTTCGTAAGTACTTGAGGATATTCTTGACTGCTATCCAATGTGGTTCGCCGGGATCCGATTGGTACCTACTCGTCATGCTTAGAGCACACGAGACATCGGGTCTAGTACATAACATAGCATACATGATAGACCCAATTGCCGAAGCATATGGAATACCATTCATTCTCTTTCGCTCATAATTAGTCTTAGGACTTTGAGTCTTGCTAAGAGATATACCATGCAACATTGGCAAGTTTCCTCTTTTAGAATTTTCCATTTGGAATCTTCTAAGAACCTTGTCAATGTAAGTACTTTGACTTAAACCAATCATCCTCTTGGATCTATCTCTATAGATCTTGATACCAAGGATATATGCAGCTTCGCCCATATCTTTCATCGAAAAGCACTTTCCCAACCAAGACTTCACAGTCTGTAGTGGAGGAATGTCATTTCCAATGAGTAAGATATCGTCGACATATAACACTAAAAATAGTGCTATGCTCCCACTAATTTTCTTGTATACACAAGGTTCATCTTCGTTCTTGATAAAGCCAAACTCTTTGATTGCTTCATCGAAACGTAGATTCCAACTCTTCAATCCATAAATGGATTTCTGCAACTTACACACCTTGTTAGAATTTTCTGGACTAACGAAACCTTCAGTTTGTATCATGTATACATCCTCAAGTAACTTCTCATTAAGGAAATCTGTCTTGAGATCCATTTGCCATATCTGATAGTCATAATATGCGGCTATGGCAATTAAAATTCTAATAGACTTAAGCATAGCTACAGGCGAAAAGATTTCATCATAGTCTATGATATGAATCTGCATATATCCCTTAGTTACAAGCCTAGCCTTATAGGTGTGCATCTTCCCATCCATGTCGGTCTTCTTCTTGAAGACCCATTTGCACCCTATGGTTTTTACACCTTCGGGTGGATCAATCAAGTTCCAAACTTGATTATCAGCCATGGATTGTAATTCGGACTTCATGGCCTCTTGCCATTTTTCCGAATCAGGAGCGGACATCACCTCTTGATAGCAAGTAGGTTCATCGTTTTCGATTAACTCCACTTCATCACTTTCCGTATTGAGAAATCCATATCTCTCGGGTTCGGATCGTGACCTACCACTTCGGCGAAGAACTTGTGCATCTTGAACCGGTTCCACAACTATTTGTGAACTTGGTTCAGTCTCTACCATAGGTTCAATGTTGTTTTCGGGTTCTCGAATTTCTTCGAGATCTATTTTACTCCCACTGGTTCCTTTGCGAAGAAACTCCTTTTCTAAGAAAGTACCATTTCGAGCAACGAACACTTTGTTCTCGTTTCGGTTGTAGAAATAGTATCCTTTGGTTTCCTTAGGATAACCCACGAAAACACATTTATCAGACTTAGGTGCTAGCTTGTCAGAAGTTAACTTCTTGACATATGCATCGCAACCCCAAATCTTCATGAAAGATAAACTAGGCTTTCTTCCATGCCACATCTCATATGGGGTCTTTTGAACCGATTTGGTAGGAACTCTGTTTATAGTAAAAGCAGCAGTTTCTAGTGCATGCCCCCAAAAGGATAAAGGAAGCTCAACTTGACTCATCATAGAACGAACCATGTCCAACAAGGTTCCATTCCTCCTTTCAGACACACCATTCCATTGTGGTATTTCGGGTGGAGAGAGTTCTGAAATGATTCCACAACTCTTAAGATGACTGTCAAATTCTTGGCTCAAATATTCACCACCTCGATCAGATCGAAGTACTTTAATAGTTTTGCCAAGTTGATTTTGCACCTCATTTTGAAATATTTGAAATATCTCAAACGATTCACTTTTATGTTTCATTAGATAAACATATCCAAATCTACTATAATCATCAGTGAATGTTATGAGTACCGAAATCCTCCCCTAGCATCGCTACTCATAGGTCCACACACATCGGTATGTATGAGGCCTAATAAGTCGCCCGCCCTTTCACCAGTTTTGGTAAATGGGTCCTTGGTCATCTTGCCAAGTAAACAAGATTCACATGTCTCATAAGATTCATAATCATGTGAGTCTAAAAATCCATCTTTGTGGAGTTTAGAAATGCGTTTCTCATTTATATGGCCAAGACGACAATGCCATAAGTAAGTGTGGTTTACATCATTGGGTTTAGATCTCTTGTTAATGTTATAGACATCATTATAACGATTTTCAACATCAAGAATATAAAGGCCATTGAATGAAATAGCAGTACAATAATGCATATCACTCTTGTAAATGGAAAACTTCTTATCACATATAAGAAAATTAAAACCTTCATTATCTAAACATGAAATCGAATTAATATTCCTACTTAAAGCTGAAACGTAATAACAATTGTTCAAAACAAGTATTAGTCCACTAGGTAAAGTAACTTCATAAGTTCCTACGGCTAATGCAGCAACTCTTGCTCCATTCCCCACACGTAGGTCCACTTCACCTTCTTCAAGCATCCTTCTGTTCTTTAGACCCTGCACATTTAAACAAATGTGAGTTCCACAACCGGTATCCAATACCCAAGAACTAGAAGTAGATAGGAATATATCTATAACAAAGATACCTGAAGTCAAAGCAACACCTTTGCTCTTCTTCAGTGCTTCCTTGTATTTTGTGCAGTTTCTCCCCCAATGTCCAATCTCATTGCAATGGAAGCAGACTGCATCCTCTTGGGACTTGGGCTTAGCCTCTTTAGGCTTGGCAGCCTCTTTGGGTTTGGCAACATTTGCCTTAGGATTAGCAACCTTTGCCTTTTCCTTACCCTTGAAACCCTTCCCCTTGTTAACCATCAACACTTGATCGGTTTTCTTCTCGACAATATTGGTTTCCGCAGTGTTCAACATTTGAACTAACTCGGAAAGGTTTTTATTCATTCCTCCCATGTTATAGTGCATTATGAAATTACTAAAACTTTTGGGCAATGAATTCAATATTATGTCAGTAGCCAACTCTTGGCTAATGATGGATAAAATTCCACTGTGTAATAAAATACCTTGCAAGTGTACAAGTTACCGAAGTAGCAATATACAAAAGTAAGGGTCGAAACACAGAGACTCGTGTGATTTAACAAGTAAATTTAATTAATGCTAACGAAACAAGAGGGAGGTTTGATTTTGATTGATTAAAATAAACTAAATTGAAAAGCAAATAAATTAACTAATTAAATTAAAACAGATATAGAAATCAAGAATGACAAGGATTCACGGATTGGATTTCACAATTATCTCCTTCCTATGCTAATTTATAAAAACAATTACTAATCTTGTTCAAGAAATCGTTCACTTTAATAAGAGTTGGGACGGTTAGATGGCCGGGTTGCAACCCTATTATTACTTCGATGTAATGTTTTCCGCAAGGTCTACAAAACATCCAAGTAATACATTTAAAATCCACGGAACAATTGATTTTAGACCCTTTTAATTTTCGCAAGGTCTTCAATTGGATCTATTCAATGAAATCTAGGCCAATGTAAAAACTACCCACGCAAGTGTAGTAATTTAAACCCTAGTAATTTAAAGACCAACAAAATCAATCAATAATGTTGAAGTCTAAAAATAAATTAATCAAATTTCATTGAACAAGAACAAGAAAAGTGTGGAAGAATTAAAACATCATTAGCATAAGAATTCGACAGTTGTTACATCCAATCCGCGAAAAGAAATTTAGCTACTCATAATAAAAATTACAAAAATAAAATAAAACATAAAACCTAAAACCTGAATCGAAACGGAGACGGAGGAAGTAATTATTTCTTCCCTTCCACTAACACAGTAGCACGGCTTATTTATTATAAAACCAAGTCCTCCCCTATTTATATTACCCTAGGCTGCTGCATTGCTGTGAAGAAGCCGTGTAGATGAAGCCCAAAACAAGGCCCAAACAGCTCCAAGCCCAAGTCGCTAAAGCTCTGACTCGTGCCCACGACTCGTTGCATATGGCCCAAATCGTTCTGATTTAAATTGCATAAATTGCCTTGTTTCAATTCCTTGGCCCCTAATGACCCATGAAGTGGCCGGCCACCTTGCTAATTCTCTCGGCCAGCTAGTGATTTTAGGGGCCACTGCTTGTCTTGGTTGCCCCATTTGATACTCTTTTCGTTCCACAATTTCACCGTTGCACTTTGGCCACTATAAACAATTCTTTTGCGCTTCGCTCTTTGAGATTTTATTTTTCACTTTATCCCATGAATTTTTATAAATCAAATTCCTCCAAATTTTTCATATTTCCAGTTTGGTCCCTGAATTTCCAATAAATTACAACTTGGCCCTTGAACTTCCAAAGTGGGTACAAATCCTCCGTTTTCAGCATTGTTGCACTTCAGTCCCTGAACTATCAAAATACTAACAAAATACATTAAATTCTCAAGGTTTCGAACAGAAAATAAGCGTAGGAACATATCTTTTGGATGGATAAAATCACATCCATCAAATACCCCCAAACTTATCTTTTGCTCGTCCTCGAGTAAAACGAAAGAAATAAACAAAAACAAAACTACCCTAACAAATAAAAACAATCAACAAAAATATTTTTGATATGTTCTCAATGTATACAAGGTTGTCGGCCAAACAAGTCTCAGATTCTCACAAAATATGCTAAACAAGTGCCAATAAGAATATGTAATTACAATCACATTAATGCATCTAACCCACAATTTTCCACCTCGGCCTGAATGATGAATGAAATATGGGAGATCATTGTCACCAAAGTAAGATATTTTATAGGGTCACTAACCACATGCTCTAAATCAATGATACTAAGATGAAATTTTTGCACAAGGGACACTCATATGCATATTTAAACAAAACTGTCAACCCGGCTACTCTTTAGGGATCAAATATGGCTTTACGGTTTGTAATGTTTCGCGATAAACGCGGATTAGGTTCACGGCTCCAAATGAAGGCAAGGACATACGAAGTCAAGCAAGTGAAACTAGAAAGTCTTCATCTTACATCCTCACATTGAAATTTATCACTCCGCTCCAAGCCAACCCATTGATTTAACCCCCAAACTTATAATTTTGTATACTTTCAAACTTGGGCTTGATCACCTTTCTTTCTTTTTGATCGCTTTCCACTTCAACATTAGAGAGGGCTCGGCTTTTCTTTTCTTTTCTTTTTTTCTTTTTTTTCCTTTTTTGTTTTTCTTTTTTTCTTTTTTCTTTTTTTTTCTTTTTTACTTTGCACGAATATGTCACGGAGAATGTGCATTCAATACTTTTAGCTCAAGCCCCTCTTTACATTACATAACATGCTCCTTTTTTTTTTTTTTCTTTCATGACCATTTTCCACTCAACCCTTTGATTTTCCAAACTTCACCCAAAAATTCTCATTCATTCCCTAGTTTCACTTTCTTGAAAAGGTAAGAAAATAGTATATAAGTTAAAAGGGTAGGATAATGAGGGTACAAAAGAAGGCGAATGGTGGTCTAAAATAACCTCCCACTTTGTGAGAGATTCCATTCTTTTTCAAGCTCAAAAGGGGTTCTAGCGGAAATTTTTATATAAGTGACGAGAAAGTTAAAGGCTCACAAATAGGGTTCAAAGAAAATAGCCACATATCACTTCCCGAATAGCCTAATTGATGTGTTATTGACAGTCATGCAAACATGTTCTAGGGATCCCGAGAATGTCAAAGTGATCCTATAAAGGTCTCCTAAATTGGTAACAATGATCAAGAAAAATAATGGAAGTGAATGGTGGTGCAATTGTGTTTTACATGTATTAATGCAATTCTAATTAAAATATTCAAATTGGCACAAACTAGCAAAACTCAATCAAAAAATCTCTCAAATCATCACGGACGTTGGCCAACTTCCAAACATATAATGAGAACAAAAATTTTTAAATTTTTAAATTTTTTTTGGAGGGTGGCACTATATACACTCCCCTATAAACCCACAAACTCGAAGAGATATCTACCCCCAAACTCAAAACATGCTATGTCCTCATAGCAAAGAGAACAAAAACATGTCTCGGGTTCAAAGGACGATATGACACAACAAAGCAAATAAATAAAGCAATTAAAAACGTACCAACTTGGGTTGCCTCCCAATTAGCGCATTTGGTTAAGGTCGTTAGCCCGACCGTTGCTCCCATTTGGACTTCACCTTCCGTCCTTTGGCCCACTTCATGGTTTCGCGGGTCCTTATCTTCAGTTCATGCCCCATAAATAATCCTTGAGCTTTGATATTATTTTGTGCCCAATGGAATTTTTGACGTTTCAGCTTCTTGGGCTTCTTCTCTTGGGAATCTTTGCCATTTTTATCCTCTTCACAAAAAACATGAGGTACAAGAAAGATGGCCAAATTTTCATTGAAACAGCTAGGAAGTGAAAAATCTTCATCCGTATCGTAAACCTCCTCACTATCCCTCTTTTCACCACCAAAAAACAATCGTTCTAATTCATCACATGCCTCCTCATGCCAAGATTTCACTACCACTTCTTTCTCTACAACTTCCACCTTCTCAATACACCACTTGAACTAACAAAAAGTGATTCATCCTTACAATAAACATTGAAGATTTTACAGACAAAATTCTCCTTTACCTTGTCCAAAGATTGCTTTTGTTCTAGTGGTGGTAAATGAAAAGCTGAATCATAAACACACTCTTCCCCATCATCATTCGTATACCAAACTAGGGTTGAAGGTGTCTCTTCAGAATAACAGCTAACAGCAGGAGTATGTACCAGATCGGTGTGAGAAGAAGAATGTACCTCATAGCTTATGGAACTCTCATCTCGAAGCGTGGTGATTGACTCAACATGATCAGGCTGAATTAGACTTGAATCCGATTCTTGCTTCCTCAATGCCTTCAATATTGTGTCAATGTGTCCATCTATCTTACTCAATACTGCTTCGGTCCGTTTCTCTTGTTCCATTCTCTGCTCTTTCATCTCTTCCAATTGTTCATTCCAATATTGCTTTTGAGGTGACGGAGGTGATGGGTCAGTACATTGGCTCTCGCTCATTCCACGTCATGTTTGAATAATTTTTCCACCCTTGGTTATACGAGTTGGGAGGAATACCATACGGAGGTTGCCATGACTGGAAAGAATTTCTTTCTTGTACCGTGGATAATATTCGTAAAAAATATGTCCTAGAGGGACAAGCATTAGTAGCATGAGAATAAAACCCACAATTTTGACCCGACTCATACATGTTATAATTATTCATTCTATGCATTTTTGAGTCCCAAAAAAAGAATAACAATAAAAATAATAAAAGAAAATTATGTACACTAAAAATAAAAAAAAAAGAAATTATTTACACTACCTAAATTAACTTGTTAAATCACAACAAGTTCCCGGCAACGGCGCCAAAAACTTGATGGATAAAATTCCACTGTGTAATAAAATACCTTGCAAGTGTACAAGTTACCGAAGTAGCAATATACAAAAGTAAGGGTCGAACCACAGAGACTCGTGTGATTTAACAAGTAAATTTAATTAATGCTAACGAAACAAGAGGGAGGTTTGATTTTGATTGATTAAAATAAACTAAATTGAAAAGCAAATAAATTAACTAATTAAATTAAAACAGATATAGAAATCAAGAATGACAAGGATTCACGGATTGGGTTTCACAATTATCTCCTTCCTATGCTAATTTATAAAAACAATTACTAATCTTGTTCAAGAAATCGTTCACTTTAATAAGAGTTGGGACGGTTAGATGGTCGGGTTGCAACCCTATTATTACTTCGATGTAATGTTTTCCGCAAGGTCTACAAAACATCCAAGTAATACATTTAAAATCCACGGAACAATTGATTTTAGACCCTTTTAATTTCCGCAAGGTCTTCAATTGGATCTATTCAATGAAATCTAGGCCAATGTAAAAACTACCAACGCAAGTGCAGTAATTTAAACCCTAGTAATTTAAAGACCAACAAAATCAATCAATAATGTTGAAGTCTAAAAATAAATTAATCAAATTTCATTGAACAAGAACAAGAAAAGTGTGGAAGAATTAAAACATCATTAGCATAAGAATTCGACAGTTGTTACATCCAATCCGCGAAAAGAAATTTAGCTACTCATAATAAAAATTACAAAAATAAAATAAAACATAAAACCTAAAACCTGAATCGAAACGGAGACGGAGGAAGTAATTATTTCTTCCCTTCCACTAACACAGTAGCACGGCTTATTTATTATAAAACCAAGTCCTCCCCTATTTATATTACCCTAGGCTGCTGCATTGCTGTGAAGAAGCCGTGTAGATGAAGCCCAAAACAAGGCCCAAACAGCTCCAAGCCCAAGTCGGCAAAGCCCTGACTCGTGCCCACGACTCGTTGCATATGGCCCAAATCGTTCTGATTTAAATTGTATAAATTGCCTTGTTTCAATTCCTTGGCCCCTAATGACCCATGAAGTGGCCGGCCACCTTGCTAATTCTCTCGGCCAGCTAGTGATTTTAGGGGCCACTGCTTGTCTTGGTTGCCCCATTTGATACTCGTTTCGTTCCACAATTTCACCGTTGCACTTTGGCCACTATAAACAATTCTTTTGCGCTTTGCTCTTTGAGATTTTATTTTTCACTTTATCCCATGAATTTTTATAAATCAAATTCCTCCAAATTTTTCATATTTCCAGTTTGGTCCCTGAATTTCCAATAAATTACAACTTGGCCCTTGAACTTCCAAAGTGGGTACAAATCCTCCGTTTTCAGCATTGTTGCACTTCAGTCCCTGAACTATCAAA
>JAFEMH010003932.1:35000-107500 GCA_022495995.1 Adenophora triphylla var. japonica
TTCAAAAAACACCTTTCATAAATTTTATTATTTATTTTCATAAGAATAACTGCGCGAAATTGGTTTGGTATTAAAACATAAATGAATTTCATATAAAATTAAAATTATATTAATAACTATTTTGAAATTCATTTTAAACTTAAAATGAATATTAAAGTTTGACTTGTCCAATAAAACAATCTTTTTTTTTTTTTGGATGGAGGAAATATATAGGTTGCAATGATGGTGGGCTCCAAAAAACAAGGGAAATGAATTTGTAGAGTAAGAAGGGTTACATCATAGCATCATTAATAAAACACTTTCCTTTAATAGTTTATTGTAAATATTAGATTTTGCGGGGCTTTCTAATGAAATGAGAAATGTAAAGTATATAGGGGAGGTGGTGAGTCAAGCCTAGCGTGTACAAACGCTGGAATACTCTTTGAGTTTAGAGTTTGTTGTAAAGATTAAGAGTTTGTTGTAACTCTTTAATTTAGTTCATGTTATATGTCATAGTTTTTTGTCCGTACGTTTAACGCATGGGTATAGCACTAGTTAAAAATAATGAATAATGTAAAATTATTTGAATATTGAGAAGATACACGAATCCAAAATTAATGAAAGTTATGTTATAGAGAGATTTAAGGAAGTTTTTTGGTTTAGAAAATTAATAAAATATATATCAAAGAATCTAAGTAAATAATGGGTAATTAAGTCAACACACTTATTAATTTATATACTCCCTCCGTCCCAATAGTAGCTTCCCATTTTGCCATTTTGGGTGTCCCGTTAATAGCTTTCACTTTCCTTTTTTGGTAAAGGAATCTTTACTATTCCCTCCACTCATTCTCTCTCCTACATTATTTTAATATTCACAACACCATTATAATTTACTATTCTCTCCACTCATTCTCTCTCCTATTTTCAAATTACACTCACAACATTTTTTCTTCCCACCCATTTTATTAATTTGCGTGCAAGACAAAAAACGGGCAACTACTATTGAAACGGAGGGAGTAAAGTTTAACGCATGTAGTGAACAAGTATAATGTGAAGTGGTAATAATATCTCCCTTTTATTTTTATTTATGAGGATTTGACAAATTAGTCCCCCACTCAAATAAAAATTACCTTCAAGGATTAACATTATCAAAACAGCCAAAAAGTTTCTCAATTTTTTTTGGACCAAATTGCCCCTCGAACCCCTCTCTCTCTCTCTCTCTCTCTCTCTCTCTCTCTCTCTCTCTCACGCGTGACGGATCGTTCCTTAGTTCCTTACCTGCTTTCTTTCTCTCTCCTTTTCTCTCTCTTCCTTTTTTTATCTCTTAAATTTTAAAAATGCAATATCTCAAAATTTAAAAGTCGAAAAAATTATCTGAAATCATTGTTTTAATCTCATCGCCAAGACGAATTAAACAAGTTTACTCATCATATATTTCAAATTTTATACATAAAATAAAATTATTTTTCAACAACTGTAATATAGACCTCACTGTTGTTCTATAAAAGAATGACATAAAAACAGTGAAATCTATCACACAGTTATGCATACTAACTGAGAAATTGACCTCAATAATCATAACTGAGAAATTGACCTCATAGTTGTGCACAAACAATCATAAACAACTGATAAATAACGAATAAACCACACATATTAAGTAGCAAAATAACAGTGAAATTGACCTCACAGTTCTCAGTTTAGAAATGTTAAAAACCAAACCATTTCACATTCATAAATAACTATGAAACTGACCTCACAATTTTAGAAGTGTGAAAAACATTTCACAGTTATTCACATCACAACCAACAACTGTGAAATAGACCTCACTGTTGTTCTAAAAAATAATGACATAAAAACAGTGAAATCAATCACACAGTTATGCACAATAAATGAGAAAGTGACCTCAACACTCATAACTATAGCTGAGAAATTGACCTCGCAGTTGTGCACAAACATAATTCTCATCTTGGAAATGTGCAAATCATTACACAGTTATGCACAATAACTATGAAATCATTACACATTTATTTACATCAAACCCAACAACCGTGAAACTTGTTCTACTGTTGTCCTAAAGGAATGACATAAAAATAACTGTGAAATGGAATTCACAGTTATGCACAATAACTGTGAAAATCATTACACAGTTATTTACATCAAACCCAACAACCGTGCAAACTTGTTCTACAGTTGTCCTAAAGGAATGACACAAAAATAACACTTATAACTATAACTGAGAAATTGACCTCACATTTGTGCACAAACAATCATCAACAACTAATAAATAACCACACATACTAAGCAGAAAAATAACTGTGAAATTGACCTCACAGTTCTCAGTTTAGAAAGGTCAAAAATCAAACCATTTCATATCCATAAATAACTGTAAAACATAACTCTTAGTTTTAGAAAGATTATCATGTCCCGTTATATATAGGACTATAATGACTTAATTGAAATCGAACATATCACAACAGGAAAAAGGAAATATAGTTAGGAGAGAATAGAAGGTCTGCACACACAGGTTGTCCATAAAATCACCAAAACCACTACTCAGAACTAACTCAAGAATAAGATTATCAAAAAAAGAATTGAACAAAACAGCTTAGTATCAAGATTAAAGTCTCAATTCTAAGTAATATTGTTCCCAACTTGAGATTAAAATCAAAGATACAAGTCCAAAAACCAAACTCTGACGCTAACAAAGGCATCAACATAACCTTCATACACATCATTACGAGCTCACTTCTTCAACTTCTTTGATGCTCTGCAAAAGTTCAAAAATGTAGTTCATTAAAACAACATTCACTAAGAAATAATATCCTAACTTGAATACCATATCAATAAGAACGCTCACTTTGTCGGTTGAAGCCGCAGGGCAACAGAATCGGTGCAAAGAATGCGGTGGTGCTTTCTCAACTGGACCCTGCATATATACAAGACGCTGTGAGTTTTTTACCCCAGAAGAATCAATCAACAAAAGGTGTATATACTCATTTGATTGTGGAGACATACCTGAGCTAAACGTTCCTCTCTTCGGGCATGCTTCATTTCCCTGCTTGCCTTGTTCTTAGCGCGCTTAGCCTCAAACTGGTCAGATAGGGTCTTCTCCCTAGCTTTCTCAGCCTTGGCCCTTGGACTTTTGAATACTCTCCATGAGCACACGCTTGTTATTGAACACATTACCCTTCACCTTCATGTACATGTCATGATACATGTGTTTGTCAATCTTCTTTGCTTCACGGTACTTGCGAAGCAAACGCCTGAGAACCCTCATCCTACGCATCCACAAAATCTTAGTGGGCAGCCTAGCTTCCCTGGTACCCTTTCGCTTACGTATATCAAGGACACTGAATTAGAAACTACTTAAAAGATCATCTACTTGTCCTAGGAAGTTCAACCATATCAGGATATGAGTCCCCCTAGCACGAGTAAAAACCATTTGGAAACAAGTGATATTGTTCAACAGGTCCATAAAATAGCAACATAGCAACTTAGTTCATATTAATTCTGATTTTGTTTATATTGATAACACATACCATTTTTGTGAAGATATAATTAGGATTTAGAGTATACAACAAGGGGATAACAGCAATTAGTTGAGCAACAAGCAGAACCAACAAGAGAAAAGTGAGATTTGAGGACAAATTCCAAAACAATTTGGATTTGGAAAACATTACTTAATTAGGGTCTTGGGATGGTGGGTGAAGGTTTTCAATTTTGGTTTTCTTAAATAAAAACAATTTGAAAATTTGGGAATTCAATGTTTGAATGGAACATTCATACATCAAGGGGAAGAGCTGACGAAGGAGAGGAGTTCGTTGGGAATACCGACCATGACCTCGGATACGCATGTCGACCACGGTGAAATGGTGGCGGTCGAGAAGGAGGATAGGCTCGAAGGCCTTGTAACTAAGGATTTCGGGCTCGACTAGCTCGATTGGGACGCCATTGATTTTGATGAGGCCTCTTCCTTTCTTGCAGTGGGTGACGGCGACAGCAGTGGGTGATTTGGCTTACCCCATTTCGATCGAACATCTGGAACACCGCTCGGAGATCGTCAATTGCACACCGCCCGGAGCTCGTCAATTGCAACGCAAATTGCGGATAGAGAGAGAAAGCCAATTGCGTATAGAGTGAGAAAGAGAATGGGGCAGTTTGGACATTTAAATGGATATGAAATATTTTAAAATGAGCTAGGGGTTTATTGGTAAAATATATTTCAACTTATGGACTCTAAGGTAGAATATGAAATGTGGTTTTTTTTTTATATATATAAATTTCACCTTCTTATAGGGGCTTATTGGTAAAAATCCCTTTATTTATTTGTTTTATCAAAAATTAGGTTTTGTAGTTATTATTATCAAAAGTTAGTGATGTCATTTCCTAATATTTGGGTTTGTGGATTCGATAGTTTCTAGTATGTTTGTTTTCTAATTTTGTAATGTTGGATTAGAGGATTTTAATTTTCAAAAATTTTGGGGGAAACCTGTTTCTCCGTAAGTTATAAAAAATCATGTTTTTAAATATATCGACTTGGTGTTTTAAAGCCTAAACTCACTGTTTTAAGGCCTAAACTCGCTATTTTATTTTCTAGCTTAAACTCAATGTTTTAACGCCTAAACTCACTATTTTATTTTCTAGGTATTTTAAGGCATAAACTCAATGTTTTAAGGTCTAAACTCGATATTTTTAATGATGAAAGTGGGCTTTTTATAATTTATGGAGAAACAGGTTTTCCCTAAAAACTTACTCTTTAATTTTTTATATGTCTATTATTAATTTTGGAATGCTTAGGTGAGAATATATTACCCTTCCGTCTCATGTGAGTGGAGATAAAAAAAATTGGCATAGGAAATAAGAAAAAGTAGGAAAGAAAATTAGTGGGAAAAGATGTTTGTGAGTATAAAAAATAAAATAGGAGAGAAAATGAGTGAGAGGAATAGTAAGTTGATTGATATTGTGAACATAAAAGTAAAGTAGTAGATAGAATGAGTTGAAGAAATAATGTAAAAACTTTGTCATTTTGGACATTCGTCCACTCACATGGGACGGACAAAAAATAAATAAGTCTCCACTTATGTAGGATGGAGAAAATATATACTCCCTCCGTCCCAGCGAAAGAGCCATTTATTTCCTTTTTGGGCGTCCCATTTAAAAAGCCACTTTCCCAAAAAGGAAACCTTAAATCACTATTCTCTCCACTCATTCTCTCTCCTACTTTACTTTTACACTCACAACATTCTCTTTCTTACATCACCTCCCACTCATTCTCTCTCCTATTTAATTTTTCATACTCACAACATTTAAACTTTTTCTCTTTCCTACATCACATTTCTTATTTTGCGTGCCAACAAATTTGATGGCTCTTCCCATTTGGACGGAGGAGTATACATATATATGTATATGTATATATAGATATACATATAAATATATATACATATACATATATATATATACACATATATATATATATATATATATATTGTTAGGATATCCACACGGTAAGAGTATGATGATGCCAAAAATGTTTGGATCAGTCCAAATCCAGCAGCAGGTCGTATCCTGGCAATTGAATAGCCTGAATAGATGAACAAACACGTAAACTAAGTCGGGCTTCACCGGGAAAGGCCCTCCGACGTGAGAGTAAGTATTAACTTTTAGAGAGAGAAATCAATTGACAAGAGTTAGAGTCAAAAGATTGCATACCAAAATAATGTGAATTATGGCTTGTATTTATAGGCATATCAATGTATAATCCATGTTCGATAGGATTGCATATTGATAAGATATTAATCCAAGGAGGATTATAATTGTTAATTCCTTGTTTGAGTAGGATTGAATAAACTGCAATCTGCACGTGCGCCGGTGAGAAGCTTCCTCGGCCTATATGGCCTGGTCGGCTTAGATAATGCCGAGGAAGAGAGAAATATTAATAGGGAAGCCCATTTCTGTTGTTTAATTGATAACCGAGGAAGGCTCCTCGTCTTCAAGGGGAGCCTTGCTCAGCCTTGGAGGGATGCCTTCCTCGACCTTGATGGTGGTGCCTCGTCGGCTTCCTTGTTCTTGTTTGGGCCTTAAGTCATTATACACCTTCTATGTCTAGGTTGACATAGGGGAAATGATGAGGAGTCTTGACGATCAAAGGTAGGCAATTGTAAGTACCCCAATCCGGACCGCTCTCCATCCGAGCATACGGAAAATCCCAAGGGCGAACTTCCGGAGGTCATAACTTCTTCATACGGACTCCGATTGAGACGTGCCATATATGGTTGAAAATATCTCGAGGAGTAAAATCCAATGGTAATGAAAAATCTAAAAAAGGACTAATTACAAACATGTCCGTACGGACATATTTGGAAGTATGGTCATTTTTGTGGTTTTCCCGCTCAAACACGTCAAAACATTTCTTAACCATGAAGATTGACAAAAGTGTCCGTACAGACACTTATGTTAACACGCCATAATCTCCCTAAAATCCCCCAAAAGTCCATAATATTTCCTCAAATCCAGGAAAACCAAAAAAATGTATAATTACATAAGGTCCGTACGGACACTTTTGCAATTTTTTTTTGGTCCTATAAATACAAGCCACCCCAGCTCATTTAGAACACACCTTCACTTCTCCCAACCTTCCTGCAAGCTTCTGGCTGCCTTCCCTGGTCATTCTGAGCCATTTTGGCCCCTTTCAAGGTGTCCCGAGCCATTCTGAGGCCTCCCGAGCCGTCCTGAGCCATCCAGAGCCGTCCTGAGGAAGATAGACACAAACCCTATTCATCCACAAACAAACTCCAAAAACCCAAAACAACACAAAAAGGGCCAAAATCTGTGAGTTTTAGCGAGTGAAAATGAGAGTTAATTAGGGGAGGTTCTGCCCGAGTGAGTGCAGAATTTCTCTCCTCTTTAAATCACCCCAAACCAACCACATTCCCCCGAGGAAGATAGACACAAACCAACATTGGTAAGATCTCCTTCCGAACTTCAAATAACTGCTTTCATTTCTGAGTTATTTAAATATTTATGTTTAAATATAAGCATTTACAATGTAGACATTATTTTCAAAATCCATTTTTATTAAAGCACACACATACACACACAACATTTAAATAAAAGGGTAAAGAAAGACTCGTGTATACGAGGCGACTCCGGTGAGCACTAAAAAATATCTTCCCGAGAATGACCTCCGAACTTAAAATCTTATCACACAACAAAAAATAATAAAAGTCTTTTCTCAATGCTTTGGGCATAATCAAAACGGCATGGCGACTCTACACACTTTAGAAAACGCGAGATGCCGTCCACGCGGATCGGGTAATCTTAGGAATGCCCACTCCCTTCGTCGTATATGAGTCTTGTATGGATTATGTTTAGGGCCCAATCCATTTGGGCCTTGCCCGGCCTGACCCATATTCGTACTTCGGTTTATACCATTTAGTGGCCCCTGACTTCCTAGCTCGGCTATGCCGAGGAGGAAGTAGTGCTCTACCTCGGCTTAAACGAATACGAACGGGCGTTGATGTGGCAAGAGGCGCTTCATTATCCGAAGGTTCAAAATTACAATGATGGGGCGCGTATGTCATTGCCTAACATTCGTATTGGGAACCCACTATGGCATTAAATGAGATGAGAAAGGACGGCTCCTTTACCCATTTTTGACCCGTATCCATTTTTGAGTTGGGTATAAAAGGCAAAACCCTTTACAATTTCAATCTTTTATCACCCTTCGAGTTTGGAGAGAAATAGCAAGGTTTGAAACTGCATTTCGTGTTCTTGATTTCTTGGTTTCGCGCTTGAATTCTTGAGGCATTTACTTGCTTTCATCCGTGTTTCTTTGCAACAATCTTCGATTAAGGTATAATTTCTTCCCCTTATCTCTATTTTCTGCATTTTTACTGCGAATTTTCTGGGTTCTTTTATTGTTCTTGCGTGTTCTTGAGAATCCGCCATTGTTGGTGTCTTTTCTTGAAGCTTTTCTTGAACCCCCTCATTCCTTCATCCCTACTTAGA
The DNA here is from genome assembly GCA_022495995.1 of Adenophora triphylla var. japonica. Taxonomy (NCBI): domain Eukaryota; kingdom Viridiplantae; phylum Streptophyta; class Magnoliopsida; order Asterales; family Campanulaceae; genus Adenophora; species Adenophora triphylla. The sequence goes on from JAFEMH010003932.1 coordinate 42,987, forward strand.
AATGGTCCATGGATGATGATGATGAGTCTAGGAGAAATTGGGGAGATATTGACGAGATACAAAAGCCCTAGAACCGACGTACACTATCCAAGTCGGTATAGAATTGATCGAGTAGATGCAGAATCCCCCAATGTTGTGATTTTCCAAGGTTGGTCGGAGATAATAAACCACATCAACTTGTACTACTTGAAGTCAGACCATTTGGAACGTCCTCTATTGTTGGGTAAGGGTCCCTCCTCGGCTTTTAATTATACGATGAGGAGGGATAGTCCTCCTCTTCCTCATCCTCATCCTCGATTTTCCTTGGCCAAATAATGACCTCTGTTTCTTTTGATTTGTGCAGACATGACGAGAAGAGGAAGTGGTCCTTCTACGTCGATGAGAATTGAAAATGCCTTCACCGAGAGAGTCAATGCTGGGGGCTGAGTGAGAGGTCGAGGAGGATCTGACTGAGGTAGGAATACCCCTAGGCCAAAACCCATTAAGGCCGGTGAGCCCATGTTAGAGGAGTTATATTCTAAGTATGGTGTGCCAAGAGAGGAATATAAGCTGAGTTACTTCCCCGGCATTAAAATCAAATCATAGGTAGCTGTAGATGACTTCTATTATAGCCTGAACCATATCCACTTCTTCTTTAAACAATTCCAGTTGGGCCTTCGTCTACCCTTAGATCCATTCATCAATGAATTCCTTGAGGATATGCAGGCCATCCCGGCCATGCAAGGAGCCAACGCTGTGAGGTTTTTTACTGGGTTTATTGTTCTTTGTCGTAGCTTGGGTTTTGAACTCTATCAGTCTATGATATGACATAATTTATACTATCTATTTCCTATGTTTCCGTACCTATATTTTTTTATTTTCATGTATTTAGTATAGGTTTGATGTAATTTGAGTGAAATATGTATTAAGAGGATTTAGTGAGATTTTATTGTAATCCGAGGGTATTTGCGTGAACTGGAAATATAAAGTTCAGGGGTGAAATTGCAAATCAGGAAACTTGAGTGACCAAAGTGCGACTGTGCAATTGTGGCGAGACAATTCCAAACCAAGGAAGAAAGAAAAGACAAATGGGCCAAGTCAATGCAGCAAACAAGCAAACGCAAGTCAACCAAATCAAAGTATGTCACGACTAGTTCTTTGGTGCACGAGTCGTGCTTAGATTCAGCACGATTGATTTTTCTTCCACGACTCGTGCCACGACTCCCTTCGTTGACGTAACTTTTAGGCCTCGCTGTTGACTTTTGAAAGCCCTTTTTAATTTTATTTTCTTTTTCTTTTACTTATTGAATTAGGTTTTTAGGGTGGAAGTATATATACTTCCTTTTAGAACAATTTGAGGTTTTCAACTTTTATTTTTTTCTTGAGAGATTTATTATTGTTCATGGAGAACAAAACCCTTTTGCTTTGGATTTAATTATTGGAACTGTTCTTGATTTCTATTTCGGTTAATTTTTTTTTCATATCTTTTGTCCTATTCATATTTTCTTCTGTGTTTATTGATTGAATTGATTTCTAGGGCTTTTCAATCAGGCCAATTGTTGAATCTTGGTTATCAATTCATTGCTAGAATCCCCTAAGATTGTGTCAATTTAGGATTTCATAAGTAGTAACTTTATAGTTTATGCATGTGTCATGGTAAATTGTGAAGAAGAAGAAAATAGACATGTATCTAATTGAAATAACATTAGAACGTGTTTTCGATCTTAATCTCTTAAATCGGAATCAATCGATATTGTGAATCTAGACTGTGTCAGTTAGGTTTAGGTATTGATTAGGATTATTAGTGAGTGTGTCACTGCTATTAACTAATATCAAAGGAAGAGATATAGATTGAAATATATCTCGTGATCGAGTGAATAGGGTAAAAGTGAAAAGAGTTAATCGATGATATTTTAATGATAGACGGGAAAAATAATTGATCCAAAGTGCTTTCCTTTAATTGTTTACAGCTTAATTTTTATTCTTGTCTTAGGAATTTAATAAAATCAATCTTAGACCCCCAATCTTGTCAAGTGAAAATTGTGCAAACAAATAACCATTCTTCGAGTTCGATCCTGGACTTGCTCTAGCTACATTATTGTGGCCAAGTCTTTGGTTAATTTGTAGGCGTGCGACTTTAGCCTATCAATTTTTGGCGCCGTTGCCGGGGAACATGTTTATTTGTTTTCACTCTTATTCTTTTTCTTAATCTATTTTTTTCTTTTTATTGTTTCTTTTCCTTAAGCTTTATTATTGTCATTTTGTGGTGTGGAACCTTTTATGGTCCATACCCGTTCTGCTAATAAACTTGCTAGTCCCTTTGTTCCAGAAATTGAAAGATATTTCAGGTGTAGGAGAAACGAAAGCAAAGAAGTTAGGAGGAGTTTGCAGCGGGAAGAGATGAATAATAATAACGGTAGGGGTGATCATGAGTCGGAGGTTGTGGATAATGGCGGTAATGGGATAGGTAATAATAACCCACCTTCCCCACTTCGGACATTGAGGCAGATGATTGCTCCGAACTGGAATGAGCAACCACAAGCAGTCTAGTTCCCTGATTTGCCTACTGGGGTCACATTTGAATTGAAGCCAGGATTATTGAATCAGCTGTCTCATTTTCATGGTCTGCCGGGCGAGAATCCAAATCAGCACATTTCTCAGTTTGTGCAAATTTGCCAAAATATGAAGCCGACATCACTTCCTCTTGAGCAACTGTTATTGAAAGCATTTTTCTTTACTCTTAAGGATAATGCAAATGCGTGGTATTATCACCTGCCACCGAATAGTATCACATCTCTGTAGCAGCTGAAAAGGCATTTCTTGATGAGTTCTTCCATCCAGATCAGATCAATGTTATGAAACGGGATATCAGCAATATGGAACAGCGGTCTGATGAATCTTTATATGAATATTACAGCCAGTTCTATAAGCTTTGCAGAAGTTTCCCGTATCATGGTTTTGATGATGAGCAGTTAATTGTGTACTTGTATGGGGGATTAACTGAGCAGGATAAACGGTTGGTGGATGCTTCTTGTGGAGGTAGTATTTTGAATAAAACTATCAGGGATGCAGAGAAGTTGATAGAGGAATTGGCCAAGAGCACAAGGACTCATGGAAGAAGGTCTAGTATTAGACAAGTAAGTGCAGCAGGATCGGGTGATAAAACTAGCAAGTTGGAGGCTGAGATTGAGGATGTTAAAAGTTTGTTGGAAATGTTGGTTCATGGTCAACAAGGTTTCGGGGACAAATAGCTTTAATAATCAACAGGATACCAAACAGGTCGCAGTATCAGGCAACCAAGTTTAATCGACAGCAACGGTTGAACAAAGAATGTACCGCAAGGACAGTCTACAGAAGATATGGTCCGGTCATTAGCACATAGCATGTCAACCATGAATGGGAATTTCCAACAGTTTTAGCAGCGGACTGAGTTAAGTATCAGCAGTCTAGAGAAGCATATGAGTCAGCTTGTCGATGCAGTTGGGAGGTTGGAGGCTAAGGATTCGGGGTAGTTGCCATCTGGAGCTGAACCAAATCCTAAGCCATCTGTTTGTGCTATTTATGTGAGGAGGAAGAAGAAAGTTGATGGGCAAATGGTGTCTATAGAGCCTGAACAGAAGGTTGAAAAGAGTGTTGAGCCATAGGTGGAGGTGGAAAAGAAGGTGGAAGAGAAAATCCCTGAAGAGAAGTATATTCCACCCGTGTTCCTGTTTATGAGCCTGTCCCTCCGTTTCCTTATGCATTGAGGGAGGATAGAAAACTGGATCCTGACAAGGCTATCTTTGACACCTTCAAGAGACTAGAGGCAAATATTCCATTTTTAGATCTTCTTCAAACAGTTCCGAGATATGCAAAAATTTTGAAGGAATTGTGTACTATGAAGAGAAATCAGAAGGAAAGGAGTCAGAAAAAGGTAAAGATCTTGGAGCATGTGTCTGCGGTTTATCAGAAAAAGATGCCAAAGAAATGTAGTGACCCTAGTGTGTTTGTAATTCCTGTTTCGTTTGGGGGGAGTAATTTTTATAGAGCCATACTTAACTTGGGGGCTTCAATTAATATTATGCCTTATGCATTATTTGAAGAACTTAAGTTGGATAAGTTGGAAGATGCTAGGGTGGTTATACAATTGACAGATAAGTCTAATGCATACCCTAAGGGGGTGGTTAGAGATGTTGAGGTGAAGGTTGGCGATCTATTGTTTTCGGCGGATTTCTTTGTTCTTGATATGGAGACTGATTCTGAGGCTCCCATTATGTTGGGGAGGCCATTTATGTCTACTTCTGAAACTAAGCTTGATGTGAATAAAGGCTCTTTAACCATGGAGTTTGATGGGAAAGTGATGAGTTTTAATGTGTTTGGTGATAAAAAAATTTCAAAGAATGAGCGTAAGGTTTGTGCCATGGATTTGAGTGAGCCAGTTATCAAGAATGGGGCCAAGGTAGTTGATGTTGAGTCTCCAAAAGTGAAGCCGGATAAGAAGAAGAATGGAGAGCCACCACGGGAGAAGAAGAAAGCAAAGGAAGTGAAGACGAAAAAGGGAAAGCTTAAATGGTCTCCAACGGGGAGGCATGTCATTGAACCGAATCATCTTTTAGAGGTAACTCGAAAAGATTTCTTTCATCCCCCTTATATTGATGAGGCCCATGATGGTGGGGCCTCCCGTCCCATTACTTAAGTTCCTTGGTGCCCTTTTACCCATATTTTTATTGTCCCGTATTTATTGTTTAATGTCATTGAGGACAATGTCCAGTTTAAGCGTGGGGGTATTGGGGAAGGATGAATGTTGTATCATTGTATATACGTTATTTTTGTTCTAAAAAAAATCAAAAAAAAAAAAAGAGTGGCTAGGTGAAAATCGAAAACGACACCTAGGCAAAAGGTGAGGAAGTAAAAAAAATAAAAGAAAAAAAAGCCTAGGTGAAAACCGGAAACGGCACCTAGACAAAAGGTGAGGAAGTGAAATGGTTACTATCTTTTATATCACCGGAGTTGGAGACATAAGGGAAGTTTGGAGTGTTGGGTAGGATCACTATGGAGTAGGAGGTTTGGATAGTGGTACCTAGGATTTAGAAACCCTCGTTCATTTTTGGATTTATAAGGGGAGTTGGTGTTTTTCACGAGGTAAATCTTTGTTTAAGGATCGCAACCGTAACAATGATTTCTTTTTATGAGGGTGTATGTAGTGTGAGCCAATCGTGGGGGAAACATAAGACATATTTAGTTCCCCTTGGCTTTTATTTGTGTGGACCTTAGTTTGGATACCGTTTTATTATGGGAGTTGGTATCAAGCTAAGGTCATTATTTTCATTGTTTATATTTTGGTGTTATAAGGAGACGGAGTTTCTATTACTCCGATGGTTATTATTTTTCATTGACTTGTGTTGGCGGATTAGAGGAGACTAGGAATCATTTACCCTCCATGCATCTGTTTTAGACCGGTGTTAGATTGGAGTTTAGGATATTACTCAGGGACGAGTAATGGTCTAAGCGTGGGGGTATTTGATATGACATAATTTATACTATCTATTTCCTATGTTTCCGTTCCTATAATTCTTTATTTTCATGTATTTAGTATATGTTTGATGTGATTTGAGTGAAATATGTATTGAGAGGATTTAGTGAGATTTTATTGTAATCCGAGGATATTTGAGTTGTTTTATTTCATATTCGGATGTAATATTTTCAAGAAGCAAAAGTCAAGCCAAAAAGGGGGTCAAGATCTTGAAGCGAAAGACTGTTTTGCAGAAATTTGAGAAATCCAGGGACCAAACAGCAATTATGAAAAATTGGGGAGTGAACTGGAAATATAAAGTTTAGGGGCGAAATTGCAAATCAGGAAACTTGAGTGACCAAAGTGCGACTGTGCAATTGTGGCGAGACGAATCCAAACCAAGGAAAAAAGAAAAGACAAATGGGCCAAGTCAATGCAGCAAACAAACAAACGCAAGTCAACCAAATCAAAGTATGTCACGACTAGTTCCTTGGTGCACGAGTCGTGCTTGGATTCAGCACGATTGATTTTTCTTCCACGACTCGTGCCACGACTCCCTTCGTTGACGTAACTTTTGGGCCTCGTTGTTGACTTTTGAAAGCCCTTTTTAATTTTATTTTCTTTTTCTTTTCCTTATTGAATTAGGTTTTTAGGATGGAATTATATATACTTCCTTTTAGAACAATTTGAGGTTTTCAACTTTTATTTTTTTCTTGAGAGATTTATTATTGTTCATGGAGAACTAAACCCTTTTGCTTTGGATTTAATTATTGGAACCGTTCTTGATTTCAATTGAGGTTAATTTCTTTTCATATCTTTTGTCATATTCATATTTTCTTCTGTGTTTATTGATTGAATTGATTTCTAGGGCTTATCAATCAGGCCAATTGTTGAATCTTGGTTATCAATTCATTGCTAGAATCCCCTAAGATTGTGTCAATTTAGGATTTCATAAGTAGCAACTTTATAGTTTATGCATGTGTCATGGTAAATTGTGAAGAAGAAGAAAATAGACAAGTATCTAATTGAAATAACATTAGAACGTGTTCTCGATCTTAATCTCTTAAATCGGAATCAATCGATATTGGGAATCTAGACTGTGTCAGTTAGGTTTAGGTATTGATTAGGGTTATTAGTGAGTGTGTCACTACTATTAACTAATATCAAAGAAAGAGATAGAGATTGAAATATATCTCGTGATTGAGTGTATAGGGTAAAAGTGAAAAGAGTTAATTGATGATATTTTTGAATGATAGACGGGGAAAATAATTGATCCAAAGTGCTTTCCTTTAATTGTTTACAGCTTAGTTTTTATTCTTGTCTTAGGAATTTAATAAAATCAATCTTAGACCCCCAATCTTGTCAAGTGACAATTGTGCAAACAAATAACCGTTCTTCGAGTTCGATCCTGGACTTGCTCTAGCTACATTATTGTGGCCAAGTCTTTGGTTAATTTGTAGGCGTGCGACTTTAGCCTATCAGTCTACCTTCCACCATTTCTTCACCGTAAGTTACAAATCAGATTCTAGGTTGGTAGTGATTAGAAGTGATCCAAACAAGCCCAAGCTCATTCATCCCATGTCGAGCAAGGTGTCTGGGTGGAACACCCTTGTTATAAGGGTAGAGAGCCGACAAGGCTGGGAATTTCCCGCTCCCACGAAGGTTCCTAGAGTACCAAAGACAGTATGGGAGCCAGAGTGGAGTGAACCATTGATTGAGAGATTAGGGGGGATTGCCGAAGTAGGCACCTTGTGTTGGTCTAGCCTGGAAACAAACCGTAGATATTATGTCCAGGCCGATATCATGCATGGGCCCTTAGACGGGCATGTACCCATGGCCTCCGTGTCGAGGGGGAATAGATATCCTGATTGGAGGGTGCATCCCGACCTTGTCTTCCATGATGAGTTCATCGTGTGCAAACTCTACGAGGATAGGTGTTTTACCGTTAATGACTTGCCTTCTCGTCCTTAATACTTGTGTGTTTTTCAACTGTAATTTTACCCTTCCCATATGTTGCTTACTATCTCATCTTGTTCCTTTCAGATCTGACAGCCGAGGAAGAGCAAAAAATGTCTGAGAAATGCCTAGATCCCTAGGCTCTGGCTAAACTAAAGGGGAAGGCTTCTCGATCCTTGGCCATAACCCAGAGGCAGTCACATGCCACTGTTAAGCAGGCCGTCTTGGCCAGTAAAGAAGTTGGGGGCTTGCCCCTAAAACCATTGGGTGGCATCGAGGAAGAAGTTGACGGGCAAGAGGTCCGAGCTGAGGGGGATATTTCCCAAGAACAACGAACTCCTGAAGTCGAGGAGGCCTTGGCGGCTGCTGGCCTAAATTCCGAAGAAGAAAACACTGGGGGAAGGACCCCAACCCCTAAACGACAAAGGGTGGAGGCCGATATGGCTGGTTCATCGAAGAGGGCGACAACTGCTCCCTCAAAATTACTTTCTGCTTGGCATGTAAAAACATATAATGAGGCCGAGAAGTTTGTACAGGAGGCAAAGGAGGTGCCAATCCTCAGGGGCATGAATCTTCTTGCTCGTCAAGGTCCCTCTCAAAGGCTTGGCAGGGCTGTTATTTGCAGATCCTTGGACGAGGAGTATGTGGACCAGCTCATCGCGGCCAAGCTGTCCAATGATCATCTTAGAAAGGGCCTTCTGTTGGGTGAGGTAGGCTCTCTCACCTTGTTTCTTTCCTTTGCTTGGCTATTAATACACTTGTCTCTTTTTCTGATATTTTTTTCTTCTTTTTCTTTTGTAGCTTGCTTCGATCAAGGCCTACGAGGCCGTCAAATCTAAGGTGTCTGATGCTCTTGATAACAAACTTGCGGAGCAAGTGAGCAAAGACAAGGCCGATCTGAAGAGAGCCGGGGAGCTCTTAAAACAACTCCGGGCTGATGCTGACGCCTTTAAGGTAGCCAAGAACAAAGCCGAGGAGGAGGGACAGGTTGCCAAAGAGGCATTAACCCGAGCTGAGGAGGCGGCCAAGATAAAAGAGGCCGAGCTGGTCGAACTGGAGAAGTAGAGAGTTGAGTTCGTGAAGGAGGCCGAGGAAGCTGCAGCTGCTCAGCAGAGGGAGTTGGAGGCAAGCATCTCGTCTAGGGAGAAGAGTGCCATTGCCCTTTACAAAGCCAGCTCGGCTTTTGATGAGTCAGTGGCTGAGAAGATGGCCACCATGAACATGGATGGATATTTGCATTTGGCCAGGAGGGCCATGGCGGACACGTCTCTCACCTTCGACCTAGAGATGCTTGCCCGGCTGATATGCCAAGACTCCTGCGATGAGTCTGCTCGTAAACTACACTATCTCGTTCCTTACTCCGACAATGCTTTACAAGTGATTTCCTCCCTCGATGCTCAGGCCAGCCGTCCCGCTTGGGTTCCTCCTCCCGTAGATCCGCAAAATATAAACGTCATTATTGATAGGATTGAGGACAAGGTCCTTAGTGCCGAAGAGGAACACGAGGAGGCTAATGCCAAGGGAGCTAATGCCGCGGAGGAGCCAACCGGTGAAGCTCACACTGAAGCTCAAACTAATCAACTTATCATTCTCTCCTCTGCCATTAATCAATATGACCTCTTCAGACCCTTTCAGGATTAAACTTTTTGTAATAGAATAGGGCCTATGTACTTCATCGTTTAATATCAATATATGGTCTTTTCTCCCTTCTTCGTCATCATTTATTGCTTTAATATGAACTACTTGTTTGACTTGAATGATTTGAATATTTGTTGTATACTTGTATAAGTACAAAACAACTTGGGAAGCATAGGAAGGACTTCTCGTACTTCATGATATAATTTATAGTAAACCGAGGAAGCTCGTTTGGCTTTACAATTAGTAATTTAGCCAGTTAGGCCATTAGGCCAAGGAAGGTTCTTCGGCATGACACTTAGGCTATTCTTTTTTTCATCTATCTATGTCGAGGAAGTAGACTCGTACATAGGTCTTAGATGTTTTTGGCCATTGAAGTCGTTATGCTGAGGGGTTTCCTCTGCGTGACATTTGTCTTATCCTTCTTTTTATGTATCCATGCCGAGGAAGGTGACCCGTACATAGATCTTGGATAATTTTTTAGGTTTCACCTATCCATGCCGAGGAGGAGCTCTCTCGATCATAGGTCTTGGGTGATTTTGCCGATGAAGTCATTAGGATGAGGGGTTTCCTCGGCACGACATTTGGCGTATCCTTCTTTTCATCTACCTATGCCTAGGAAGGTGACTCGTACATAGGTCTTGGATAATTTTGATGGGAATTTATCCCTTGACTGCCTAGGAGGAAGTTCCTCATCTTTTGACGTAGTCGTTTGTCTTGATGAAACTGAATCTTTATTTAACTGAAACTGATTACATCAAATTGAAATCCTATCTTGCTTGAAAAGGAAAAAAATAACAAAGACTAATCTATTACATAAAAATGAACTAAAACTAATGATAGTACTTCCGTAGGTTGTCAGAATGCCACGAATGTTTGAGATCTTTCCCATCTGGAGTCTTCAATTTGTAGGTCCTTTCTCTGATGACTTGAGTGATGATGTAGGGACATTCCCAATTATGGGAGAGCTTGTTTTGTTCAGCCTTCTGGCCAGTAGCTTCAATTTTTCTAAGTACCCAATCGCCCACTTAAAATATTCTTTTGTTGACTCTTTTGTCATGATAGACTTTCGTCCTTGGTTTGTAATTCACCATTCTCATCTGAGCAGCTAGTCTTCTTTCATCTATTAGGTCTAGGTCTAGGAGCCTATTGACCTTGTTGACTTGCTCATCATAGTTAGAATTTCTTGTTGTAGGGATAGCCATTTCGGCTGGTGCCATAGCCTCAGAATCGAAGGTCAGTGCGAATGGGGTTTTCCCGGTTGGCCCCCGGGTGGTTGTGTGAACTGCCCATAAGGCTAAGGAAAGTTCGTCCAATCATCTACCATCACTCCCTTCAAGATTCTTAGTTAGGGCTGTAAGTACCAAATATGGGCTTTATGGCTTGTAATGTATCGCGAAAAATGCAGGCTAGGTTCACGGTTACAAAAGAAGGTAAGGACATACGAAGTCAAGCAAGTGAAACTAAGAAGTCTTCATCATACATCCTCCCTTTGAAATTTATCACTCCGCTCCATGCCAACCCATTAATTCAACCCCCAAACTTATATTTTTTGCATACTTTCACACATGGGGTTGATCACCTTTGTTTCCTTTGGTCACTTTCCACTTCAACCTAAGAGAGGGCAAGGCTTTTCAATATTTTCTTTTCTTTTATTCTATTTTTTCTTTGCTTTGCACAAATATATCACGAAGAATGTGCATTCAATACTTTGCTCAATACCCTCTTTTCATTACATAAGATGGCCCTTTTCTTTCGTTTCTTGACCACTTTCCACCCTTGATTTTCCAAATATCACCCACAATTCTCATTCATTCCCTAGTTTCACTTTCTTGAAAATGTGAGAAAATAGTGTATAAGTTAAAAGGGTAGGATACTGAGGGTACGAATGAAGGTGAATGGTGGTCTAAGATAACCTCCCACTTTATGAGAGATTCCATTCTTTTCAAGCTCAAAAGGGGGTTCTAGCAGAAATTTTATAAGTGACTAGAAAGTTAAAGGCTCACAAATAGGGTTCAAAAAAAGGGCCAAATATCACTTCCCGAATAGCCTAATTGATGTGTTATTGACAGTCATGCAAACATGTTTTAGGGACCCCGAGAATGCCAAAGCGATCCTATAAAGGTCTCCTAAAATGGTAACAATGATCAAGAAAAATAATATGGAAGTGAAAGGGGGAGTAATCATACTTTACATGTTTCAATTCAATTATATCCCCATATTGATAATAAAACTTAAGATTTTAAAACTATGAACTCTCAAATCATCATAGACTCTTGCCAACATCCCAAAATATGAAAAGAACAATTTTTTTAAAAAAATCTATTTTTTTGGAGGGTGACACTATATACACTCCCCTATAAACCCACAAACTCGGAGAGATATCAACCCCCAAACTCAAAACATGCTATGTCCTCATAGCAAAAAGAACTACAACATGCCTTGGGTTCAAAGGATGATATGACACAACAAAACAAAATAAATAAATCAAATAAAACATACCTAATTGGGTTGCCTCCCAATAAGAGCATTTGGTTAAGTTCGTTAGCCCGACCATTGTCCCACTTAAATGGGATTGGAGGTGGCCACATTCTCTTTGTCCTTAGCTCTTCATCCCTTGGCTCACCTCGCACATTCACGGGCACAAACGCCCACAACTTTCCACATGTATGTACCATTCTTGATTAGCTCGGGTGGAGCCCAAGGGATTTTTGTGGCCTTCTTTTTGTCCTTTTTGTTTCTTCTTTTTCATGGGGGCCTCTCCCCCAAACTCATTTGGTGCCTTGGTCTTATGGACATCAAGCACCTCATCTTTCTCAACATAATCATAAGTGGAGCTATCTTGATCATCAATATTAGCAATAAAAGAATCAGAGATATCAAGAAAATAGCATTCCTTAATTTGAGCACATAGATTTTCACTTTTAGATTTTAGAGGGACAAATTATTTTAATTTTGACACCGACTCCTTAAGGGTCGGTCTAGGGGGTGATACAGTCCATCACTCAAAGAGTGTTTGTCGGTCTTGTTGTTACTAGCCATATCATGTACGTTCGCTTTATCTCTAGAATTCTCACCGTCACTCTTATCTAATTTGGCACACTCATCCTCCTCTATGTCATCTAAGGACTCACAATCTTTCCCATTATGGTCCATGGGGGTGCTTCTTCACATCATTAACCGATATTTCTATCCTCTCATCCGCTATCATCATGGACAATTTCCCGTTCTCCACATTTATTATTGTGTTAGTTGTGGCCATGAAGGGACATCCTAGCAAAATAGTAGAGTCTCTACACGTACTTCCCCCATTAACCATATCTATAACCACAAAGTCAACGGGGACTATCAAGGTCCCCACTTGAACTAATACATCCTCCACTATGCCCATCGGTCTCCTAGTAGAACGGTCCGCTAAATAGAGGGACATTGTGGTGGGCTTCAACTCGCACAAGCCCAATTTCAAGTATGTGGAGTATGGTAATAAATTAATGCTAGCACCAAGGTCTAACATCGCCTTCACCTCACTAGAGTCCCCCATAGTAATAGAAATTGTGAAGCTTTCTGGATCTTTTAGTTTAGGTGGGAGGCCTTATCGGACTATGTCACTAGCACTCTCTCTCATGATCAACATCTCATTCTTTCCATACCTACGCTTTTTAGAGTTTGGTTCTTTGAAATTTTTTGCATAGGCCGGAATGTTTTTAATCACATTAAGTAGTGGGAGGTTTATGCTAACTTTGGAGAACATCTCCATTAATTCTTTCATTGGATGCTCTAACCTATGTCTCATCAATCAACCGAGAAAGGGCACCGGTGGTACATATGGCTTGGGGGGTATATAAGTGTCTTTGAATTTTTCCCCCAATCCACATGTACTCTTTCCAGCATCTTCTTTAGAATTTGGAGGAGGAGAAGAAGATGATGAAGGAGAACTAATCTCTTGACTTACCACTTTGCCATTCCGTAGTGTGGATATGGCCATTGCTTGATGTCCTTGGCTAGAAAATGTTCCGGGCTTGTGACTTTGAAGGGCTTCAGCAATTTGCCCTATATAAGTTTCAAGCTTTTTAATGGCGGCACTTTGGTTTGAGCCGCTTGTTGACTCTCGGCCCTCAACTGTTCTCAGCTCTCAATTGATCCGCGACACTTCCCACGGTTCCTTCTTTTGCTCATACGGTCCCGGTGGAGGTTGAGGATGGAGAGGCTTATTTTGTTGTTGATTACCTCCCCATGAAAGTTGGGATGATTCCTCCACCCCGGGTTGCAGGTGTTGCTATAGGGATTATATTGTGGAAGCCTTGGGTTGTATCCAATGAGTGCATGTACCTACTCATCATTAGAAATAAATTGTGCACCACTAGGACAAAAATTAGTAGCATGAGTATGAAGACCACAGATAGAACAAGCATCTTGCACAACATTAGCACCAAGAGAGGTGCTTTAGCATTAAACATAGCAATTAATTGAGATACTTGTTTGGCCAAATTATCATTATTCTCTAACTCATGTACTCCCCTAGCCTTACCCCTTGTACTCTTTTGTTGGGAATTAGCACCCAACATCTCAAGCAAAGCATGAGTCTCTTGGGGAGTTTTGGCTCCTAGTGTGCCCCTGTGAGTACCCCGATCCGAACTCAAGTTTTGGATTCAAATTAATTAAATTTGGGCTTACACAAATTGCTAAGAAGCAATTAAAGTCCAAAAATCCCAGCAGCCCACCAACCCATTGGGCCTGCCAGCCACTCGGCCCATTATGGCCAAAAAGAGTACGATGTCGTCCGACAAGGGACATTAAGGCGGTTTGACTGCCTATGTCGTGCGACATAAGAAGCCCCATCAGGATGCCTATAAATAGAAGGTATGGCTGATCATTTTAAAGAGGAGGCAAGGAAGAGAGCCAAAGTGAGGGTCAAGTCCTGAGAGAAATATCAGTAAAATAGGGGAAACTCTTGTCAAATAGAGTCTCTCCTTCTCTCTCACACACACACACTCACCTCCCTCCTCACACACACACACACATCAAGGCCAAGACTCCAAGAAGCTTCCTTTGGTGGTGATTGAAGGGGTAGACACCATACTATTGGTGATTCTACTTCATGGACTACATTAGGTACACCCTAAACCTCCCTCTCCCTTTAAATAACGTCTTTAAATACATCTTGCATGCTTACTTGCTCTCTTACCATGTAGAAATTTGGATTTTTGCATGACAAAGGTGACGGAGAAGTGAATCTTCAATATTCACTTCTCCCCACCTCAGATCTGGACATTTGGTCATCTTAGGATCAATAAAGATGCAATCTTTATGCATTTACTTGGAGTTAGGGGGTGATGGCTACTTCAAAGTGGCCAAAATCATGTGATTTATCACACTTTGGCCACTAAAGCCATGTGAACCTCCCATTATGCTCATATATTATTGTCATATTACTGCTTACAGTAGTTAAATATGCTTGGTTTGCTTGGGGAACAAAGGAGGAACCAAACAGACTGAAGGGCACTGAAACAGACTCCCCATGTCGTGCGACATAAGTCTCCATGGAGACCCTGTGTCATACGACATGGGACTCCCAGAAAGCTGTAAAGCTATTCTTGGACTTCAGATCTGTCCAGTTCATCCCCTTTGCAACTCAGAGCTTTCCAAAGCATTTGTGTGGCTCATAAGCCACTATTTGAGTGCCTACGATCTGATTGGGTGCGATTCATTGGAGGCGGATTGTCATATGACATGGATAACATCGGATGTTCCATGTCACATGACACCCGTATCATTCAAAGTCTACCGTGACTTTGATAACTCCCGTCAATCCCAAGACTGATTTTAGACCTTCAAATAGTGTCTTCAATGAGTCCAATAAACATCTTCTCATTTCTCGAGTATTTTTACCTCTGTAAGGGACAATCTGTCTCAAAACCTCTGTCTTGTGATAAAAGATATCATATGTAAAAGGGTGCGGCCCCCTATCATGGCTCGCAAGTTGTATTCAGTTCCATATCATTAATGAAATCTGAGGCTTGCACACTTTACTTGATTACACACATCGCACACACATTTTGAATGTCCATATTTGTCCAAATGTTGATTGAAAGTCCCGAAAGGGGCGTGTTGGGTGAACTCTCTAGTTCTTCCCAACACGTAACCAGACTCCCGGACTCAAAATCTCTTAAAATTAGGTTTTTCAATGTTTTCCTCTAAAAACGGCGTGGCGACTCCCAAAACAAACCGAAAACTCCCTTTTTCGCTTCAAAAGCAAAATAAAACAAAAACAAAAAGGACAAAAGGGAAAAGCGAAGAATCTCAAAACGTTTTCTTTCTCCCTTCCTCTTGTTTTCGGGCGAGCGTTCATTCAGTGGCGACTCCGCTGGGGATATTGAAAAACTTTTTGTTCTAAAAAAAAAAAATGAAGACGATACTTGGTATATAGGTGGAAACCACTAACCTTCCTGTATCGCTCCCTAACCCGGGGCTTGGAATAAAAGGTGGTCTAACAATCCCACGTACCAGTATCATTCTTCTATTTTCTAAAAAGAAAAAAAGTTTTTCTTAAGAGAGTCTAACTTTCTTCAAATCAACTTGGACAATTTTGACATTCACCTTGTGTGTACATGTGTGTGATTTTGTGTGCTCAAATGCACCTTGCCATGCTTTGGTATGTGGCACTATTGGGAGCCGGGGCTTCCCCCCTTTGCAATTTGCTCTTCCCGTTGATCAGAACAGGGCAGGATGACGCTGGACTACAGCTACTGGTAAATTCTGACATTTGGGGCAGTCCCCTTTTGTCATGCTTTGACTCATTCCTTTATTTTTTCCCTTTGCATATTGCATAAAAAAGAAAAAAAAAATACAAAAAATCTTTTACAAAAAAAAAAAGGCAAAAAATATATATATTTTCTTAGAAAATACCTTCACACTACTCGCACTCTACCTACACATAGAGTTACAACCCGGGAGTGTACGGACGGCATCGCGGAAAGCGACGTGTTTCGCTGACGTTTGAGCGCCTAAAGTCCTCCTAGCCAGTGAGTCAGCCAACACTTGTCTGTGACACACTTTCTACCGTGACCGGTTGGTTTTTGGCAAATACTTTTCAAAACGTCATTCAAAACTCGGTTTTCAAAATTTCCTCACAAAGTCCGAGTCGTATCCCGTCTTCAAAATCTCGGTATACTTTCCCCTCTTAGTGTCGAAATTACGACATAACCCAACGTGAGTAAACGTCAAGACTTTGACATATCTCAACATAAGCACGTGTCGATCTCACGGTTTGACTCCGCATGGAATCATAACGCGTCTTCGACATGCGCCAAATGCGAGACTATGTCGAATTCTTGATACATACTGACAAAGGGTTATGCCAGAATTTCGCCACGAAGCAGCGAAAGGCCATACCAGATTTTCAATTCGAAAGGAAGAAAGGTCACGCCCAATTTTGCCAAGATCTTACCTGCAAATTGAGGTCTCGTACATTCAAACGTACTTTTCGACCCTCTCTCCTCCCGAGTTTAGACGTTGACTTGGACTTGGTTTTGAAAACCCCGAATTTGACCCGTTTTGACTTGTATGCCCATAGGCTCGTTCTCCCTTTCGGTTGGTGGGTTCCACGTGCCCTATAGGACCTCTGCCGGGATTGTCCGTCCCGGAGGTGCAATACAGGTGGAATACAGAGGGTCTATAGACGTAGTGATGGAACCCACTAATCCAGGAATTGAGTAGAATGCGAAAAAGAAGGTATCCCCCCTTTTCCAACCATTCCTAGGATTAATAAAATCATTTTTGTAAATAATACAAAAATACAAAAAAAAATACAAAAAAAAAGAAAAAGAAAAGACATATGCATGGGTCCGTCCTAAGCCTATCCTCTCCCCTACCTAAAAACCGTTCTCTCCCCCTTATAGCGAGCAAGTATTGGGTCAGAGCTTCGGGTGGTCGGTTAATCGGTTCCTCCCCAATCAAGGAATCATTTCCAGCAGTCTCAGAAATTGCGGATTCGCAAGTCTCAGCGGGTTTGGGTCCGAATGCGAGTGTTATTCCAGCTCAGAATCAGAATGCCAGTCAAAGTGTAAGGCCGGATCGAGGTCAGAATGCGGGACAGGATGTCAAAAATTCTAAGTTTGGATTCCCTCTCAGCTCTGAAAGCAGTGAACGAACCAATCCTCGGAGGTTCACTTCCTTCCATCAATATGCTCCGTCAACAAAGTTCGTCCCCGTGACTTTTCTGGCCCGTTTCTTTGGACAACTTGTACTTGCTCCAGCTGCCCCATGGCCTCAAATCCCTCCACTTCCACCAGTATCGTGGGCACGTATTTGATCACTGCCTCGGTCTGCGGTATGGAATTCAGAAGTTAACAGAAAATGGAAAGCTGCGTCCTGGCGGCCCAACTGGCGAAGAGTAGCTAGGTTAGGGGGTACCTATCCCTGAGCAAGATTAAGAAATAAAAAAGTCTCTCAGTCAGCTTTCGTAGGCTCTAGTACTTTGCTCTTTCAATCAAGTCCTCCTTGGACATTGTAATTAGTCTTCAATCTTCTATAAAAGAGTCTTCTTCTTTTCTTGCTAGACTTAAGACATTATTTGCACACCTACATTACATTCAATGAAATGGTTTTGTTTTATATGATCACTTGCATTGCTCAACAAATAATCTCTCGAAATAATTAAACGTTCCGATTAACCGGTGTGAGAAAGTCAACTAATGCCTTCCCCATACACTTTCCTTACCCCACAAAGAAGCCTTCATCAAGCCATACGCTTCCCAAACCATGTCCTCACCTTCACCTTGACCAAGTCAATGACGGCGGCAACATCAAGGGACAACAAAAGGCCACTCAGCTTCGAAAGATTGACCCCATGTCGACAACAACCTAGGAGCTTGGCTTAGACCTCAAGGGTATCAAGAAAGTTCAAGCAGGGGCTCGCCTTGGCCCTCAGGTGCTTCAGAAAATAAAAAAAAACGAAAGAAAAAAATGTAGTGCAAAAAGAGTAATACCCATCTAGGCTGAAAATCCCAAAAAAGGGCAGTCTAGGCAAAAACAGGGTTGCACATATATAAAAAAAAAAAAAAAAAAAAAGAGAAGAAAAATCTTAGTGCAAAAAGAGTAATGCCCAGCTAGACTGAAAATCCCAAAAAAAGGGCGGTCTAGGCAAAAAACAGGGTTACACATAATAAAAAAAAAAAAATGAGGCCAAGGACCCAGCACCGCCAATCAAAAGCTTGACGGATAGGCAAAAATCGAAGCTCGAAGAATAGATGTTGTCGATAACAACGGGGCGGTTGAAGCAAAGGCAGAAACATTCCATGAACCTTTGGATGTAAGCGAAGCCTTTCTCTTTCTCCTCCAATGAAAGACGAAAATCAGGAAGCAATCAGAAGCAGTCATCCAAGAATGACTTGGTCAAGGAATCACCCCGAGGCCCACGCCTCATCATCCAATCTTCTCATCCGAGCCTTTTCACTAAAGGAACCACAAATCCCATTTCCCAAAGCCTGAAACAGTCCGGCCGAAGCCCAAACTACGGCGACCTGAGCTCCTCATCATGGAGGGGAACGTAGGCAACCAGGAATGGTCCGGTCATAAGCATATTCAAATCCCAGAAAAATCCGGTCTCACCAAAGACCTCCCTATACACAAACCTTTCTTTCACACCTAGCCAACCTTGATCCGCGACATTGGTTGACTTTCTCCTCATGATTGATCAGAACGTTTTTTCATATCAAGATTATTGGTTGAATAACCCGAACATCAATAAAGGGTTTTAAGCAATCTTGTGATCATTGTAAATAAAACAAGTTTTCAGATGTCTTGACAAGTCTTCTTTTTCTACATCTTAGGAAAAATAGTGTTAAACACTGATTTTCTGTCAGCAGGGGCTTCCATACACTGTTACAAACCTTTCTACACTTATACTCTCTCAAAAGAGTCAAACCCAAAGCGAGTTTTCGTGCCTACATCGAATAAAGGCCATCAGAAAATAATACAAAATCGGGATTTGTTCCCACTTTTCGAAAAATATGCCCCTGCATGTATAAATTCTCTTCTTTTACATCTTCTTAAGGTTGACTGAGTGACTGAAGAAAATAAGAGAGCAAAGGATAGGTTTTTTCCCTCTCCGGCTACAATTCGCATTAGGGCTGCCTTGAAACTCTTCAAGGTTGGAGCTTCGCCAAGTCATTTCTTTAGACTGGGGCTTCTTTGGTCATCTTTGGGGTCCGCGTCGGTTTCCTCGCTACGTCACAACATGGATTCAGTCTTATTCAGATCAGCCTCAGGATCACTTTTGCAATACCAATCAGATTGGGACTGTCGTTAGGACATCATCCGGAACTCTACCGAGTCACCTCTTCCAACCGGGTAATGGGGAGATGAGCCTCAATCGCTCAAAGAGCCACAATGACAAGAGACTGGGGCTGCCACGTCCCATATGCACCGACCCTCCAGCTAGTCGGTCCATCCCATGATAAGTCTCCGCCAGCAGGAGGGGAACTAAGTCTCTCTCTCCCTGCCCGAGTCGGATCTCAGTCAATATGGTGCCTCGAGAGCCCCGCATCTGTCTAACAACTCCCAGCAGTAAACCAGAGCGTACCCCGTCGTACTCACAAAAGCAGTATAAGGAGATCATGATCAGCATAAAGATGTCCATAGCCGTAGATGAGTCAAATAGCTCCGGGCATGACACAACCAATCGGGCTATCTGGGCCAGGTCAACAAAGGACAGGTCAAGAATCAGATCAGTCACCTGCTCTGCGCGAAATCCCAAGAAATCGGCCAATTGCTCAGTCAAAGGTCGCGGATCTCGCGGGAAGACAGCATCTCTAAGCTCAGCTCCCCCAATCAGTGCACGGAACTCCTCAATAGTGGGTGAGAGATCATTATACGAGAGGGTAAAGACATGCCTCCCGCAATCCCAGTATTTGGATGCGGCCCGGAGAAGAAGCCAATCAACCGCCCACTCCTTTAATGCCCAGATGCATCTCAACCCATATCGTTGGTCGATGATCCTTCTATTGTTGCTACGATGATGGCGGGTCAGATTCATGAGATCGAAATGAAATTGACGCTCTTTGGTCTTAGATCTGTCGTCATAATGTTCCATTTTGGGCTAAAGATCAAATCTTGGGGCTAATTTTGAGGTGGAAGGCAAGTTTGACACCTGACGTGACTGCTGGAATGAGTAGTTTTACGAGTCTGCCTTTTATAAAGTGCTGGGGCTTGCTGATCAAGAAACCTGTCTCCAGGACTCCCTTTGTCGTGCGACATGAAGGCTACATGAAGTCCTGTGTCGGACGACATGGAGAGTTCCATCAGGAACACCAGCAGCAGCAACTGCAGCAACCCCAAGCGACCCAACGCTTGCTCAAAAAAGCCACCCAAACCTGTTCAAAACACCACAAAATCATACCTAAACACTCCCCCTCGCTCATAAAGCCCACGGGAGAGGATTCGGCGCACCCAACGCACCCACAGATACATAAATGTCGCCCAAAGCATACAAGAATCACAAAAATACCCCAATACATCAAAAGCCACCATTCCCGTGCCTTTCTTGGGACGAACTCGTGCATATGAACCAGCAAATACATAAATAAATAAATGTTTTAGCTGTAAAAATACAAAAACAATAAAACTTTTGTTTTACAATCCCAAAAGAACAAAAATAGCACATGCATTTCTTCTCTCTCCTAAAAGAGTCAAAGCATGGCAAAAGGGGGCCGCAGCTGGTCACTCCCGCTCAGAACCACCCTCTCCGGAGTCGTCGTCAGAACCCTCCTCCTCCTCAGAGCTACTGGCATCCTCAGCGCTGCCCACCACCTCCTCGGAGCCGCTCTGCTCCTGGCCGTCGCCACCACCCTCCGGCACCTCATGGATCTCGCCGTTAGAATCATCGCCCTCATAATGCGCCCAAGGCTCAGGCTCAGCATAATACCCCTGCCACTCAGGAATAGTGGAATAAGGGGGCTGGTAGGGATCACCCTCGCCATCATCATCATCAGGCAGGGACTGCTGACTAGATCCGCCCGCCTGAGAATCGGAAGAAGCAAAAGTAGGTCTGGGCCTCTTCTTCGGAGGCACTACATCATCAGGCCGGGAGATGCACTTCCCCTTCCAATGCTCCGCGCTCCTCTGAAACTGGCGCAGCATCTTCACAGCACCGATGAGCGCCTTCGCCACCGTTCTGAATGTCTTGACTGGAACCTGTTCAAAGAAAGCAGAGAAAGCAGTCAAAAGCAGTTGATATAAACAGTAAGGCGGAAAAAGCTTGAACAAATCAGAAAAAAGGGAAATTACTCACAGAGGTAGTCCATCGGGGCAGCCGCAGATGCGGATGAGTCTCAGACATGTCGAAAGAGGAGCGACGAATACTGCCCCCAGCCTCATACTCAAAAAATCGGGGAGGCGCCGGTGCCTGCATCCTCGCTGCCCTCCTAGCAGCCATAACCTAAGGAGTCACCAACCAGGTGAAGACAAAGTAGGCATAACCACCCTCCTCATAAAACTCGGCATCATCAATGCCGGTCCGCAGCCGCTCCAAATCAGGCAAGGCCCTGATGTGCCATATCCCCGGAGGAGGATCACGAGGAACACGAGCAACCGCACCAGGACCATGCTGCCTGCTCACTCTCTCCCCCAAGTACAGGGCATCGCCCTCCAGGCCAACTAACAGCCTCCTCGTCCTGGTCACCAGGGCAGCAGCACCGACCAAATCCTCACCATACCGGCCGTGCCAGGGGAAGTGTCTCAACCCGACAGGAGTGGCCCTCAGAGCAATCATAATGTCATGATAGCAAGCCATCTTACGGGGCTTAACCCCGTCCACCTTCCGGCTCTCTCTCGCCCCAAATGTCCAACGGCGAATGGCAGGGAACAGATCTGCCGCAATCCTCTCAGGCACAGTCCAGGCGTAACAGCCGAACACCTCATAGGCCCACACCTGAAATCAGAGACAAAAGACTCTCAGTGTGAAGCAACAGTATGAAATAAAGACGGAAAAGTCAAGTGCAACAGTCAATGTGCGAAAAAAGCAAAGGACATACCTCCAGCACAGTCTGGTAAAAATCCAAAGAGGTCACGCTGCCTCTGCTCACCTCATCCAGGCCCCTGTACACCTGGGCCAAACCAGCCTCTCCCCATGAAAAGGTGGACACCTGATCCCAATCTCTAAGAGGCTCCAGCAAAAGGGTCAATGCCGTCGTAGAGGCATTACAAAACAGGGTGTCAGACAACCCAGCCCAGACGAAGGCTCTAGCTAGCTGCTCAGCAGTAACCACGGCAACACCCTCAGAGAACAGACGACTCTGAGCCGTCAAAGCAGAATCCAGGTCCGCCAACGGGACCCCATTGCCCTTAAGGCGAAAAGTCATGCCGGTCAAGGCTCTGATGGCGTCTGGGCTCAGTACGCCAGGGTCCTCAGAAAAGATGGGCCTTTCTGTGAACTGCAGGCCTGTAATGGCAGTGAAGTCATATGGAGTGATGGTCGCCTCACCCCAGGAAAGATGGAAAGTGTGGGTAGAGTCCCACCAGAACTGTCTGAAGGCACGCACTAGCTCTACGCTCCTGGCCGTGTCTCCAAAGTCTCCAACAGTTGTAAAGAATGGTCCAAGACCAGCAGCAAAGACCAGTCCCTTAGGACTGTCCGGCAAATCAGAAGAGCCCGGAAGAAGACCCCAAATGGTCGCAATCGCCTCAGGAGACCCCTTGGTCCTCAAAGTCTGCAGGTAAGCACAGCACAGGTATCAAAAACCATAACAATATGTGCATGCATTCATCATCACTAAATTCTTTCAAAATAAAAAGAAACATAAAAGGAAAAATCTTTTCAAAAAACACATTCATCCATGCCAAGCATGCAATTCCTATTTGGGTGCGATTTCCTCCAAATTCCAAATCTCAAACCCTAGAAATCAAATTTCAAAAAGGGTTAATCTTTCAATACTTACCCCCTTCTTCTCCGACGTAGAAGTGTGGAAATCCAGACCCGGGTAGAGCCCATGTCCCTCGGGGAATTTCTTCCGCTTGTTCCGATCCACGAGCTTCCGTCTCTGAGACAATACTTGTTGCACATTCCTTCTCGCTTCGGCTCGCGGAGGCATTGTCAAAATCTTTGATTTGAATCGAATCGGAGGGAGAAT
Organism: Adenophora triphylla var. japonica; assembly: GCA_022495995.1. Taxonomy (NCBI): domain Eukaryota; kingdom Viridiplantae; phylum Streptophyta; class Magnoliopsida; order Asterales; family Campanulaceae; genus Adenophora; species Adenophora triphylla. Next base: position 66,174 of record JAFEMH010003932.1, read on the forward strand.
TTTCAAAATTTTCTCTCTTTCTTTCTCTCTGTCCTCGGCGGCAATGGATGGTCTTTTAAAGACCTGTCTTACGACCTGCGGTTTTTATTAAAACTGCCTGGGAACCTCCCCATGTCGTACGACATACATGGCCCAGAAGGGTGATTTTCCCCTTTTATCCCTCATTAAATTCTGTCAGCCTATCTTGGCTGCCCATCATCAAAATTCATCTTTTTAAGTGAGTTCAAATACCCACGTCTCTCGGTTAACAGCACATTGGCCCGGAACGGCCTTAAACTACCCGGTCCGGAAAGACCGTACAGATTTCCACAACACAATGGCCCGGAACGGCCTTAAACTACCCGGTCCGAAAAGACCGTACAGATTTCCACAACACAATGGCCTAGAACGGCCTTAAACTACCCGGTCCGGAAAGACCGTACAGATTTCCACAACACAATGGCCCAAAACGGTCTTAAACTACCCGGTCCGGAAAGACCGCACAGATTTCCACAGTCAAATTCGCGGGTGACTCCCAAAGAAAAAAGTCAACACATTAGCGGGTGACTCCCAAAGAAAAAAGTCAACACATTAGCGGGTGACTCCCAAAGAAAAAAGTCAACGTTTCCAGCGGGTGACTCCCAAAGAAAAAAGTCAAATCTTCGGGGTGACTCCCCATCAAAACAGTCAAACCAGCGGGTGACTCCCAAAGAAAAAAGTCAACATCCCCAGCGGGTGACTCCCAAAGAAAAAAGTCAAATCCTCGGGGTGACTCCCCTTGGAACAGTTAATCTTGGGTACAAACACCCATCTTCGGGGTGACTCCCCTTGGAACAGTCAATCTTGGGTACAAACGCCCATCTTCGGGGTGACTTCCCTTGGAACAGTCAATCCTGGGTACAAACGCCCATCTTTCGGGTGACTCCCCATCGAAACAGTCAATCTTCGGGATGACTCCCCTTAAAGAACAGTCAAACTCCAGTGCAAATGCACATCTTTGGGGTGACTCCCCTTGGAACAGTCACTTTCGGGTACAAAACCCGTAGCCTTTCATTTGGCACCCCATCTTTGTCTGAACTACGACTCGGCTTGATTCCCCCACGGGATACGTAGGAATCCTCTTCATAAGAGGTCCAGCCCCTTGACCATCTTGGTCACCTCTTTCCCCGCCGTTCGTGTCCGGCTCGGGATTCTCATTTTTGTCGACGACCCCGCTTCCCGTGGAAGTGACGTCGCCGAGGGGCTCTGTGAGTACCCCGATCCGAACTCAAGTTTTGGATTCAATTTAATTAAATTTGGGCTTACACAAATTGCTAAGAAGCAATTAGAGTCCAAAAATCCCAGCAGCCCACCAACCCATTGGGCCTGCCAGCCACTCGGCCCATTATGGCCAAAAAGAGTACGCTGTCGTCCGACAAGGGACATTAAGGCGGTTTAACTGCCTATGTCGTGCGACATAAGAAGCCCCATCAGGATGCCTATAAATAGAAGGCATGGCTGATCATTTTAGGGAGGCAAGGAAGAGAGCCAAAGTGAGGGTCAAGTCCTGAGAGAAATATCAGTAAAATAGGGGAAACTCTTGTCAAATAGAGTCTTTCCCTCTCTCTCTCACACACACACTCACCTCCCTCCTCACACACACACACACTTCAAGGCCAAGACTCTAAGAAGCTTCCTTTGGTGGTGATTGAAGGGGTAGACACCATACTATTGGTGATTCTACTTCGTGGACTACAATAGGTACACCCTAAACCTCCCTCTCCCTTTAAATAAAGTCTTTAAATACACCTTGCATGCATACTTGCTCTCTTACCATGTATAAATTGGGATTTTGCATGACAAAGGTGGTGGAGAAGTGAATCTTCAATATTCACTTCTCCCCACCTCAGATCTGGACATTTGGTCATCTTAGGATCAATAAAGATGCAATCTTTATGCATTTACTTGGAGTTAGGGGGTGATGGCTACTTCAAAGTGGCCAAAATCATGTGATTTATCACACTTTGGCCACTAAAGCCATGTGAACCTCCCATTATGCTCATATATTATTGTCATATTACTGCTTACAGTAGTTAAATATGCTTGGTTTGCTTGGGGAACAAAGGAGGAACCAAACAGACTGAAGGGCACTGAAACAGGCTCCCCATGTCGTGCGACATAAGTCTCCATGGAGACCCTGTGTCATATGACATGGGACTCCCAGAAAGCTGTAAAGCTATTCTTGGACTTCAGATCTGTCCAGTTCATCCCCTTTGCAACTCAGAGCTTTCCAAAGCATTTGTGTGGCTCATAAGCCACTATTTGAGTGCCTACGATCTGATTGGGTGCGATTCATTGGAGGCGGATTGTCATATGACATGGATAACATCGGATGTTCCATGTCACATGACACCCGTATCATTCAAAGTCTACCGTGACTTTGATAACTCCCGTCAATCCCAAGACTGATTTTAGACCTTCAAATAGTGTCTTCAATGAGTCCAATAAACATCTTCTCATTTCTCGAGTAGTTTTACCTCTGTAAGGGACAATCTATCTCAAAACCTCTGTCTTGTGATAAAAGATATCATATGTAAAAGGGTGCGGCCCCCTATCATGGCTCGCAAGTTGTATTCAGTTCCATATCATTAATGAAATCTGAGGCTTGCACAGTTTACTTGATTACACACATCGCACACACATTTTGAATGTCCATATTTGTCCAAATGTTGATTGAAAGTCCCGAAAGGGGCATGTTGGGTGAACTCTCTAGTTCTTCCCAACACGTAACCAGACTCCCGGACTCAAAATCTCTTAAAATTAGGTTTTTCAATGTTTTCCTCTAAAAACAGCGTGGCGACTCCCAAAACAAACCGAAAACTCCCTTTTCCGCTTCAAAAGCAAAATAAAACAAAAACAAAAAGGACAAAAGGGAAAAGCGAAGAATCTCAAAACGTTTTCTTTCTCCCTTCCTCTTGTTTTCGGGCGAGCGTTCATTCAGCCCCCCGCTGCATTATCAACCATGGCTTGATTAACATGATTCAAGCCATCATAAAAAGTTTGATTTAACAATGGCAAGGGAAAATTGTGATGGGGACATTGCACTAACATCATTTTAAATTGGTTACAAGCCTCATGAAAAGGCTCATCTACTTCTTGGGCAAATCCAATAATCCTTTGCCTCATATTAGCTAATGTGGGATGGGGATAATAATTTTGTAAAAACACATCATGTAATTGATCCCATGTTCTTATACTTCTAGGTGTTAACATCATAAACCATGTCTTGGATGCCCCTTTCAGAGTATAGGGGAAGCACTTTAATCTTATTTGCTCATCGATTACACCTATTTTACCTAGAAAGTGAGATACTATCATCATATACTCACGCAAGAAAGTCAAAGGATCTTCGGCCGATAGGCCTTGATAAATGGGCAACATGTTAAAATATTGACCCTTGACTTCAAAGTTTTTACCTCCTTCGTTAACACAATACAAGATATGGATGCATCGACTTTAGGACGACAAAAGTCCGCATAGTTTGAGCCGGTGGGATTTCCATCGCGGCTTTTTCCTCTTCTACCCCGACGGTAGAAGGATTTAGGTCACTTTCGAGGGGATTTCCCTCTTTTAATTCAAGTTCTTTCAAACACTGACCTAATTTATCAACGTCGTCGTTCAATGGCTCCAATGTAGGAATCAAAGAACACCGACCAAGCATACACTAATAAAATTAACTTGTTCGCTACACAAGTCCCCGATAACGGCGCCAAAAACTTGATGGAAGAAAATCTCCCTCTTATTAAAATTACCTAGCAAGTATACTAGTTACCAATGTAGTAATATGCACAAAGCAAGGGTTGAATCCACAGGGACTAAAGTGGAACAAGTATATTTTATTAGTGTATAAAAGAGTAGCCAAGAAAAGGGGTTCGATTGTTTGAATTATTAATCTAAGAAAACTATAAATAAAAGCAAGCAAAGAAATTAAGAAACAAGGGATTCATGGATTGGGGATCATAACAATTATCACTTTATGCTTTATAAATCATGTAAAAAGAATTCAATCTCATTCTTGGGTTCATTCACAAAATCATGAGTTGGGAAGGTTTGGTGTGCGATTTGCAACTCAAATATTCACTTTTTACTATACTCCAGTTACGTATATATAATAATTGAAGAATTCATGAAGATCAAAAGAATATACGAACCTAAACCCAATTAAATTCAGTTACGTCCTCAATTAGAACTAAGTAGTAAAATAATGGTCCATTGTCCGAGTTACCATAACAATGGATACCCACAAATTCTAGGGTGAAACCCTAGAACGAATTAAGAATATTTTACTACACTAGAATGAGAGAGAGATAGGAAGAATTAAAATCCTAGCATAAAGATCAAATTATTACTTACCTCAATCCACGAATCAAATAAATTAGCCTCGAAGGGCCATTAAAATAAATAAATAAAACCTTGAATTTGAATCTTCTATCCTTGTAAAAAACTAAACTATGTAATACTCCCTCCGTCCCACTACAAATCACACACTTTCCTCTTTGGGCGTCCCGCTACAAATCACACACTTCCTAAAATGGCAAAGAATCTTTACTATTCCATCCACTCATTCTCTCTCCTACATTATTTTAATACTCACAACACCATTATAATTTACTATTCCCTCCACTCATTCTCTCTCCTATTTTACTTTTACACTCACAACATTTATATCATTATTTTTTCCTTAAACCACGCGTGTACAGTAACTGTAGCATTTCTAATGGGACGGAGGGAGTATATATTAAGGGAGAAGAAAAGATAGATAGAGATTACAAAAACCTATTCTAGGGTCCTTTATATAGGAGGAGGGAGGAGAAAATCCTAACTTGAATCCAATTCTCGCCATAATCTGCTAAATCCTAGTCAAATTCGGATTCAGCACCAAATCCGTCACTAATCAGCTGCAAATCTGTTGGAATTGCCCTTTTAATTCTGTGACGGACCAATTTCGTCACAGAAATCCGTCACTGAACCGCGGCCAGCCTCGGCCATCTTGTGCGGCCACTCCTGAGTCTTGGTCGGCCACTTCTCCTCCTGCCTTGCAAAATGCGGCCAAGTGATGTCATCTTTGGATTCGATTCGTGGCACGAGTCGTGACCGTAATTTATGTCGTGCTGAATAGGAGGAACGACTCGTGCTCCTGGTTACTACTCGTGCCAATTTCCATTTTCCTCTTTTGCATTTTCATCCTTGAACTTTATAAAAACTAGTTTACTCTCATATTTTCCATAATTGCGGTTTGGTCCATGAACTTCCAAAATAAGCTTGTAATCTCCATTTTCTGGTAATTTGCACTTCAACCCCTGCACTTTCAAAATACTAACAAAACACATTAAATTCCCAAGGTTTTGAACAGAAAATAAACTAGGAACCATATCTTTTGGATGGGTAAAACCACATCCATCAATCAGTTGTCTGAATCTCGGTCCGAAATTGAAGCAGACGATCACCTCCATGTCGATCAACCTTTCCTCCACTTGTTCTACCATGGCTCTGAACCTATTATAATAGTTCAGAGTGGTCTCATTCTTCTCTTGCTCGATGTTAGCAAGGTCAGTCAACCTCTTCTTCCTCTTCCCAACTGTGTCAAAATGGTCCAGGAACCTCCTTCTCATAATTTTCCAACTATCAATGCTTCCCTTCTTTTGTTCACGAAACCAAGACAGAGCTGTTCCAGAGAAGGTACTGGCAAAAGCTTTGCAGAGAATGGCATCTTCTTTGGTGAGGAGGGCCATGGTGGACTCAAAACTTTGCGCATGATCCCGTACATCTGTGGTTCCAGTATATTTATCAAAGTTTGGGGTTTTCAGGGCAGGATTTGGAGGTAGATCATTGATTCTCTGGGAGAAAGGACGAGTGGCACTAGTTTCATCATCGTCCACTTCCTTTTTCCCCATCTCCATCTAATCTAATCTCTTTTCAAGAGTAGCAATTCTCTGGCATCGATTTCAGAGCTAAAGTGAGAGCTTCGGTGGGATCTCTCCTTCCTTCTGTGACCATTCACCCTACTATGTTCCTCGGGTTCCTGGTGGTTATCTTCGTGTCTCTTTTCAAGAGTAGCAATTCTCTGGCATCGATTTCAGAGCTAAAGTGAGAGCTTCGGTGGGATCTCTCCTTCCTTCTGTGACCATTCACCCTACTATGTTCCTCGGGTTCCTGGTGGTTATCTTCGTGTCCAGATGATGTCTTTTCCCTCCTAGGTACCCTTTCAGGGTGAGGAGGGGTTTTATGACGAGGAGGGCTCCTCGGCCGGAGGGGACTCTTATGACGAGGAGGGCTCCTCGGCCGAAGAGGAGTGTTACGACGAGGAGGTGTTATTTGTCTTGCGTGACTGAGCCTTGCTCTAAAGTCAGTAGAGTTGACCTCCTAGTCCCTCTGGTGGTTCAAGTGACTTCTCAAGTCCACTTCGTTTCTCATATTTTCATGCCCATTTATCCTAGGACGAGGAGGAACGTCTTGAGGGTTTTGTCTGGATCTACCAAAAGTGCCATGATGAGGGGGATTTTAGCTACGAGGAAGATGTTCTCCATTCCCTTGACTACCACGCCTGTCAATATGGCTTTCCCCTCCAAGGGAATTACAAGTCCGGGTGGGCCTCATAAACTCAGCAAAAGAGTGTTCATGATCTAATTGCAACAAAGCACATTGAGTTTCATAGATGCATTGCAATGTCTCCATTTGTTGGTGCAGGAGAGTTCTACAATCAACTTACTGGGTGGAAGCTCCAGGTGCCCCCTTCTCGGCATTCCTCGTCGTCTGGCTATTAGCAGGCCTTCATCCACGACAACGACGAGGAGGGTTTGCCACAATTACCTCGTTTGTGGGCTGCCCCCTAGAACAAATATTCATTCCTAGTAGCGGCAGCCCATCAATCAGTGGTGGTGGAGGAGGCAGTTCTCAATTGGTGAGAGGAAGATCAGTCCTTGGGTTAATAGGAATCTCTTCCACAAGGATGTGATCGCATTCAGAAGTAACACCAGTGGTACGTGCGCCTTCCATTGGAATTAGGTAAGTAATGCGAGAGTTTCAAACTGCACAAAATTCTTCCAGCCACACGCTTTCTTCGCTGAACAGATTTCTTCAGGTGGAATAGAGCTTTTTCCGGCCAAACAGAATTTTTCCGGCTATTCAATGGGTGTTTCGAATCGTTTCCCGGCAATGGAACCAAACTGATGATGCCAAAAAACATTCGGATCAGCACAAATCCAGCAGCAGGTTGTATCCTGGCGATTGAATAGCCTGAAAAAGATGAACAAACACATAACTAAGTCGGGGCTTCATCGGCGAAGGCCCTCTGGTGTGAGAGTAATTATTTACTTTTAGAGAGAGAAATCAATTGACAAGAGTTTAGAGTCAAAAGAATGCATACCAAAATAATGTGAATTATGACTTGTATTTATAGTCATAGCAATGTATAATCCATGTTGGATAGGATTGCATATGGATAAGATATTAATCAAAGGAGGATTATAATCCAGCCACACGCTTTCTTCGCTGAACAGATTTCTTCAGGTGGAATAGAGCTTTTTCCGGCCAAACAGAATTTTTTCGGCTATTCAATGGGTGTTTCGAATCATTTCCCGGCAATGGTACCAAACTGATGATGCCAAAAACATTCGGATCAGCACAAATCCAGCAGCAGGTTGTATCCTGGCGATTGAATAGCCTGAAAAAGATGAACAAACACATAACTAAGTCGGGGCTTCACCGGCGAAGGCCCTCCGGTATGAGAGTAATTATTTGCTTTTAGAGAGAGAAATCAATTTACAAGAGTTTAGAGTCAAAAGAATGCAGACCAAAATAATGTGAATTATGACTTGTATTTATAGTCATAGCAATGTATAATCCATGTTGGATATGATTGCATATGGATAAGATATTAATTCAAGGAGGATTATGTTAGGTTTTATGGGTCCATGCGCAGCGGAATAAGCATCTAAATAACACAAAACCCAAGCCCTAAGATCCGTTCTATACGATTAAATTGAATTCCTATGAGATAGAATTTACCAACCTTAATTGCTTTCCGGTCTTGAGCTATCGAATAATTTATTGGCGTGATTTTGAATCACAATCTTCGATCTTCAAAAACCTTTCAATCTTCAGATTGGAACTCTAGGCCTTGATCGTCAAACGAGCGAAGACCCTCTATTGTTGTATCCACACGTAAGAATGAACCAAGAACGGTTCTTGAGGATTGCTAGATCCTTAAACCCTTGGAAGAATATTGAGAGAACTTTTATTATGATTTTCTTGAGAAAATTCGGCTCTTTTTCTAGGGTTGACAGACGTTCATATTTATACTACATTAGTATAGAATATGAGTCCTAATCAAATTAGGAAAGGATTCTGTCAGACCGCCTCAGGGCCTGTTGTGTCGCACGACCATACACTGCACATGGCCAGTTATGTCGCACGGCCTAACAAGGCCAGTGAGGAGTTTCTCAATCATTCTTCCTTTGGTTTAACCAATTCATTCTAGTTGTGTGTGACCCAATAGGATTATATTATGTTGGCAATGAGCTCGATCATATTGACCCTCATAAGACATAAGCGGACTCTAGCAAACCATTATGTCTACCCAAACAATATAACGTAAGAGTTCACGTTTCCAATGGTACACTTCCATTTCTCCCTTTTGTCTCACGATGTTATATTGAACACAAGTCATGGTCCACGTCAACTTGTATTTGTTCAATGCTTTCTCAATCTTGAGTATAATGATAGTCCAATCATATTGAGGTGTGGCCACACACTTTCATCATTATCACTCATCGAGGGGCCCAAGCAAAATATCTCTCTTCCGAGGGACAAATTCCATCTTGACTTATCATCCTTCCCATCATGAATCCGATCATGCCAAAGATAGCCTTTATAAATATCGTGTTAAGATATCGTTTGACTAAAATCAAACATGACTTTCATCATATGTAAGGTCATGATAATCTCAGGTCTAGGGACTAAATGAAGTGACCATATGAGATTTAATTATGACATCTGACCATGACATAAATCTCATACGGGTCAAGTCCAGTCACTTGTTCTCTAACAAGTACCCATATTTTCGATGTGCATCTCTATGCATATAATCATCATATGATTATCCATTGACAATTATACTAATTATTCTCTTAATAATTAGGGACGGAGATTATTATAATAAATATGCAAACTATATAATAATCAAATAATAAACTCAAACGATAAATATGATACATAACGGTTTTCAGTTAATCATAACTAAAGCCTAGGGCATTACACCAACAGTCTCCCACTTGCACTAGGCTCCATTTATGTATCGAATACTCATGGATCTAACATGACCATCATGCTTCTGCCTGTACGAGGGTCTTTGTTAGTGAATCCCTTATGTCATCATCGGTTGATACTTTGTATATCTTAACGTCTTCTCATTCTTTATGAATTCCTCGAAAAATATCTAGGTGAGTGTTTGGATCGCTGTTGTGACCTTGGTTCCATTCTTTGCACAAATGGCACCACTATTGTCATAACAAAAGTTTCACCGATTAGTGATACTTGGAATATTTCCAAAACACTAATGAACTTTTGATCCAAACTGCCTCTTTTAGCCACATCATATGTTGCTAAAATTTGGCCTTAGTTGTAGAATCGGCTACGATTTTCGGCTTGGAACTCTTCCAACAAAACCGTACCTCTAATAAGCATAAACACAAATCCTAATTGCGATTTTAAATTAACTTTGTCAGTTTGGAAGCTAGCATTTATGTAACCCTTACAACAAGATTAACTTCCAACCTTTCAAATACCAAGAACGTATCCTTAGTTCTTCTTAAGTACTCAAGGATCATCTTGACTGCCATCCAATGGTTCTTAACAGGATCAGATTGGTATCGACTCATCATGCTCAAAGCATATGAGACGTCGGGTCTAGCACAAGTTATGGCATATATGACAGATCCAAATGCCGAAGCATATATGGAACTTCATTCATTTCCCTTTTGCTCATCAGTTGTCACAAGACAATGAATATTGCTAAGAGAATTACCATGACCCATTGACAAGCTACTCTTCTTAAACTCTTCTAAGAACCTTGTCAATGTGAACACTTTGACTCAAACCAATTTATCCTTCTAGATCTATCTCTATAGATCTTGATGCCAAGGATGTAAGCGGCTTCACCCATATCTTTCATTGAAAAATCTTTCCTTGACCAAGACTTGATAGTCTTAAGTGTCGGAACTTCGGTTTTTCCAATGAGTAAGATATCATTGTAATAATACAATAGAAATAATACCACGCTCCCACTGAATTTCATGCATACACAAGGTTCATCTTCATACTTGATGAAGTCAAAACTCTTTGACCGATTCATCAAAATGAAGATTCCATTTCCTCGAAGCTTGTTTCTATCCATCTCATGGATCTTTGCAACATGCATACTTTATTAGAATTTCTAGGATCGACAAAACTTCGGGTTGTGTACTATACACATCCTTAATAATCTTTCCATTTTAAGAAAGTCATTTGACATCCATTTGTCACATCACATAGTCATAATATGTGATAATGGCACTTGAAACTCTAACAGGCTTTGGCATTGTAACTGGCGAAAAGGGGTTCCATCATAGTCAATACTATGAATTAACCTAAATCCATTTTGTCACAATCCTTAGTCATGAAAGTATACACCTTCCCATCCATGTCGGTCTTGAAGACTGTGAGTACCCCGACCCAAAATCACAATCTTGTAATTGTCTCTCAAAAGACAATTCACAATTCACATTTCATCAGCCAGGCCAGCCCAACCCAACCCAGGCCCAGCTCAAAACCCGGCCCACTTGCCTACTTTGGTTGTACGACCAATATCTCCCCCTAAAATTATATAAATACTCATGATTCATTGTTTACAGGGAGAGGAGATTTTTTATTTGAGGGAGACCCCTCTCCTCACACACAAAAACACACAGATACTCTCTCCTTCTCTCTCCATCCGCAAAAAACCACTTTCTCTCTCTTCTCTCTCTCTATACGCAAAGAGAAGAGATCTTCCCCTTCTCCGGCCGATAATCCACTTCACCACCAGACGCTATCACCACCACAAACCCAGTCCGATTCACCAACAACTTCTCAATTAATCAATCGACCGATCATCACCATCTCTCGTATTCGATCTGATTCGAATACTCATCTCGTTTGTTGCTGAATTGAAGGATTCAAACACTCATCAGTGTATTGAATTCGTGGACGACGATTGGTAATTTTCTTCATCTAATCTCTTCTTAATCTACTCATTTCTCTCGTCACTCTCTGTTCTCTCTCCCTCTGTTCATCTCGCTGTTGTTAGATGTAGCTGGGTGTTGATTAGAGGAGGGGTGGGATTCCCCTCCATACCTTTTAATTTACGCTTCATTTCCAATTTAATTCAAGTTGATCGATCTGGACACGAAGATTGAAATATGAAATTGGTCAATGATTGGGTGATCTAAAGTATTTGATCAAATGCCCATCCCAGATTGATGGATTCAGTCTACCTTCGTGGTCGGATTGGTTTACTTCATTTATTCATAGTTTATACATTTATGCTTAGTTTACTTTGTTTTACAGTAGTTGGGTGTTTGGTTCGCAGGTAGCTGTTTGTTCATTGCTAATATTCTTTGTTAGTTCATGGTTCGCAGTAGATGGGTTTTTTTGCTGGTGTTCTTTTGTAATCCCATTTCAGTTGTGATACTCGTTCGTATTTCGGACATTTTCTACGGTTTGTAATGACTCAAATGCTTAATAAAATTTACATTTCATGTTTGCTTCCGTCTCAATTGCTCAATTACGTTTATTGTTGAATTGTATCATTAACGTGGTAGAAAGTCTCGCGAGCGTGGCATGTCGGGTGAGGCCCTTCAATGGACTCTTCCCGACACGTAACCTGACCCCTGAACCCCTCGAATCTCATATTTTGGTTTTTCAAAGGTTTTCCTCAAAACCGGCGTGGCGACTCCCGTTGTTTTCCGAAGCGAGCGCGTAGTACGTGATCGAATCCGAATGCGGTTTCCATTCGCATTTTGGACGGGATTCGTACAGTGGCAACTTCGCTGGGTTCGTAGTCCGGGCAAGCGGTTAGTTCAGGTTTCTTCAGCAAGTGGGACAGTTTCAGCTTCGGTTTCAGTTGATCCTTCAAGTTTTGAGATGGAGAATGTTGAGAATGTTTCGGGCAGCCCGGTTATGGGTCAAGTTGTCAGCCAAGCTATGGTAGACCAATCCGTCGAGGAATTACGTTTGACTCTCGCAAATGCTTTGCGCCGAGAGGAAGCCGCTAGGGCTAGGGAAGAGCTCACCTACTCCCGCTATGTTGAGTCTATGCGCCTGAAAGGTGTGGCTGTGATTTGCCAACACGATGGTACCTATGATGAGATTGAGGATGAACCCAATATGAATGGTGATGCCAGCTTCTCTGCCCCTCTGACCACTTGCCACAATATGCCACCTCCTGCTTCTTATGGCATCTCGAATGCCTCCGATGCCCGCATCCTCTCCTATGGTTTCCCTTGCTGCCTACTCCCAGCACACGGTGGTCCCGTCTTCTCTGGCGCCTCAGTATCAACCCTTCTCTCATGCTCAGTTTGACAGCACTCAGTTTGCCCAGCAAGGTGGTTTTGGGAGGACTCAGACTTCTTTCGGGTATTCTCCGGGTTTGACTGCTTCTCCACCAGTTTCAAATCAGTTTTTTGGAACCTCTCAATATGGTGGTCCTTCTCAGTTCACTTATTCTCCTCAGTTCTCCAGAGCACAATTTTCGGGATCGAGTCAGCTTCCGGGTAATCCTCAGTTGTCCAGTCCACTTGGGCCGGTTTTGTCTTCTCCGCAATATCAGGGGTATGTGCCAGCCACATCGCCTCTACCTTCTGCCGCTTTGCCTACCGGTTACTCCAACTTTCAATCTCACTTCTTGTATCATCCTCAGTTCCACATGTCTTCTCCAATGGACTACACTGTGACGGCGACAATAGTATCTCCTACAATTCCTCCACCTGTTTCTCCATCCCCGGCCACATCTCCCGAAATACATTTGCTCACAATGGAAGAGTTAAGAGTTATGAAAGAGCAAGTGAACAAGCTTACCATTGGCTCTAGTGGGGTCCGTTCAGTTGATCCGCGAGACGTTCATGCTCTCCCTTACAAGTTTAAAATGCCAGAAATGGACAAGTTCGAAGGTATGTCTTGCCTGAGAACTCACATCGACAGCTATGTGATGTCTATGGGTGCCAAAGGTTGCACGCCCGAGAACATGGCTCAGCATTTTCATCTTTCTCTCAAAGGATCTGCCTTGAGATGGTTCTTAAGCCTTAAATCCGGGCACGTACTACTTGGGTCCAGATCAGTGAGGCTTTCTTGGAAAAATACCGTGGTAATGTGGAGTGGCATACTACTCGTTGTGACTTGATTGGGACCATTCAACGAGACGATGAATCCGTTACTGATTTTTACAAACGCTGGAATTGGAAACTAAGTGAGCTTGCCCATCCCATTACTGAACAGGACGAGAAAGACATTTTCCTTTCTTGCGTGAAACCGGCAATCCGGGATGCCATCGGGTCTGGTTACTACCCTAATATCCGAGAAATGGTTAGCAAAGGGGCTAGGAGCGAAAATTTGATTTACAATGCTATTAGATCCGATTCGACCTCAAACAATTACTCGAACGATGGCAATGGTTCAAATTTCCTTCTGAGAGCACCTTTCTCAGCCCCGGTAGCTACAAAAGGGAAAGACGTAGCCAATTCTGGTACGGTCAATAGCATTCAAGCTGGAAACAAAGGGGCTAATCAGAACAAAGAGAAGCCTCCGCTTCGCCAGGATGTGAATATTGATGATTTGGGCATGACGGTTGAAGAAGCGTTCAATGGTTTGTTGCAAACCGGGTTAGTTAAGCCTCTTGAGAACTACCAGGTTCCTCCCAATCCTGCTATGAACATGAATTTGCATTGCCGTTTCCATCAGTGTCCCGGCCATACTACTAACAACTGTTTCACGCTTAAGAAGATCATTCGAGGTTTGATCGATGCGGGCAAAATTACAGGTCTTCCCGGCGCCAACACAGTTACCAACCCTCTACCTCAGCATGGTGACAAGTGCTAGGGGAATCATTCGTTCCTCGTAGGGTCTAGTCTTTTAATCTTTCGTTTGCCTCGAACATTTATCTTTTTATTACTTCCAGTTTAAAAGTGTCTTTCATCTCTTTTCTTGCTAGACTTGAGACATTATATTGCTTATCCTTAATGATTGTTGTTTTATTTGTCATTATTATTTGATTGCTACCCTCACTTATTAATCTCACGTTTTATTAATTTGAACAAGTGATCTCGGGATCGCGAATGCTTAGAATGGGAGAACAAATCTTTCTCACGCACATTCATTCACACACTCTCATATATTTCTTCCGCATCCTCTATATGCAAGATTCTTGTGCACTTTCTACAAATGTACACATTCTCTCGTGCTCTCCCAATTGCACCCTCTCAAAGCACACTCTCTTTCACTCACAATGAACCGTTGTTGCTCGTCGTCGCGTGATTCAACAAGGGGCTGTTCTTTTCTCGCGTGAACAACGTGAAGATCAGCAAGGGACTCATCATTTCCCCAATCTCGCATCTCCTCGGCTTTTCCATTTGATCGATAAGCTTTCATTAAATATGCTCACATATCTTTTTTCTGGTCAACATACATTTCTCCTTCATAGTTTCAGTTGGTAAATGAACATGCTTTTCTTTCTCGACACATTGAGAATGCTTAACGTTGAGGTCCATCATCAAAGGACGACGCCCGTGCTAGGGGCTCCCTTACATTTCATATCCTCGCTCAAAGAGGATGGCGCGCAACCAAGTCCAAGCTAGGGGCTGCCACAAGTTAGCGTATAAAGTTTTTTCGTCTCTCTCATAAAAAAAAAGAGACAGATGCGCCCCGTGGACCATTCTCTGATCGCTCAAATCAAAGCGTTTCATCACCTTAGCACAGCGCCAAGGTTCTATTTTAATTAGCTTTCTTCTATCTCTTGCACTCAATGTGTTTCTTTGATACGAGATTATTTTCAGACTTGCATGTTCAATTTCTCGAGTCTTTTGCTATCCCATTGTGAGCATATTACATACCCTCTCTGAGATGGGAACTCATCCCATTCTTGCATGATTATTTTTCTTTCTACTCTTTACACACAGTTCGCGACAGTCTCACTGGGCTTCGCATTCGTGCCTCCCAGCGGCACTCCGGTAAGAGCCAGGTGACGCGTGCCTGCGAGGAGGAAAGTAAAATAGAAGGGGCTACTCAGCGGTCAAGTCCACTTCTTTCTACTCCATTCGGTCAAGTCCACTCCTTTCTACTCCATCTTTCGTTCGTTCTCTATTTTTTCTTTCTCTCCTCGCGGCAATCGGCATAAAGACAGCCCATCGAGTACTCTCGGCGACGGCGACAATGATGCTTCACACCGCTTCTAAATCCGGTTTCACCACTTCTCAACGGTCTTCACATTCGAACCGCAGCGTTCACGATTTTGAGATTACTTGTTCAAATAACTAAAATTTTGACAAATCAATCGGTAGAGGTCTTTCCTCGAGCAATCAAATGATAATTTCGAATGATTTCAACTTTCAGTTGTCTCGACAAGTCTTCTTTTCTACATTCTAGGAAGAGCCAAACACTACTTTTGTCAAGCAGGGGCTTCCCACATATATTTCCCTTACATACACTTCTCGCTCTCACAGAGAGCCAAACACAAAATGATTTCTCTTTTCATTACGCCCCTGCGATGTCTTTTCAATTTTCTTTTTCTCTTTGTCTTGAGTCGACCGAATGATTCCAGGATAAGAGAGGCATGATTTGGGGCTTGTGATTTGCTTTGAACTATGGCCAAAGTTTGCCCGTTTCCCTTCTTTGCTACCACACGACGGTTATCAATTTCAAGATGCTTAATCAGTTAGAACATGTCCCGACACTTGCTCGAGCTATTCCTTCTTCAACTTACAAATGACTTTCCTCTTTCACAAAGCACTTACACTCACATTCATCACTTCTCAGTGCACGGGAGAGAGCTAACATTCCCCAAACAGCACAACAATTACATAATTGAGCACTACTCAAAGGTGCACCCGTGTGCATCCGCACTCACATTTACATACCTCGTTCTCCCTGAGACGGACTCGATGCTTTGCTAGGCTGTCTCGTCTAGAATTGTTTGCCTTAGCATTAGGCGCTAGTTGAAAGAAGAAGCATGCATTGCATCGTGTTGTGTGTGTGTATTCTTTTCTGTTTTCCTTTCCCTCAAAAATGATATAACAGGGAATGCCCCACAATCCTTAGTAGCCCAGTCCTGCTCCAGCTCCAAGCTATCCGAAGAGTCATGCTACCCTGCATCATGATCTTCTCCCATTCTTGCCCCGACACCATGATTTTCCTCGAGCTCAACTACAAGAGTAAGAGAAGCACAATAAGCCCTCCGCCTCAGCTCGTCATCAACATTTTCCCTTATGCTCAAGCTCAAGCACTCACAATCAAACAATTCATGCCTTGACTGTCAGCGATGCCTCGACATGCAAAGTCCGCAGGTAAGCACAGCAAAGGTATGAACACTTTTATCATACTCATTCTCTATTGTCTTTTATTTTTGGGGTAACCCCCCCCCCCCGAGCAGTCATCACTTTCTTTTCGGGTACAAGCGCCCATCCGACCTCACGGTCATCTTTCGTTCAGTCTCAATCTCCTAAACTTTTAATCCTTTGGGGTGACTCCCTCTAATAGTCATCTTTTGGGGTGACTCCCTCAAATAGTCAGTTCTCTGGGGTGACTCCCTCTAATAGTCATCTTTTGGGGTGACTCCCTCTAATAGTCATCTTTTGGGGTGACTCCCTCAAATAGTCAATTCTCTGGGGTAACTTCCTCTAATAGTCATCTTTGGGGTGACTCCCTCTAATAGTCATCTTTGGGGTGACTCCCTCTAATAGTCATCTTTTGGGGTGACTCCCTCTAATAGTCATCTTTTGGGGTGACTCCCTCTAATAGTCATCTTTGGGGTGACTCCCTCTAATAGTCATCTTTTGGGGTGACTCCCTCTAATAGTCATCTTTTGGGGCGACTCCCTCAAATAGTCGATTTCTGGGGTGACCCCCTCAAATAGTCAATCTTTAATCTTGCTTTCGCTACTCTTTTATGAACTACGATTTGGCTTGATTCCCTCATAGGATACGTAGGAATCCTTTTTCTTAAAGGGTCCAGCCGTTCAACCTCATGATCATCTTCTCTTTCCCGCCAGCCTTTGTTCGGCTCGGGATCCTCGTTTTCTCGACAACCCCACTTCTCTTAGAAGTGACGTTGCCGAGGGGCTCTGTGAGTACCCCGACCCAAAATCACAATCTTGTAATTGTCTCTCAAAAGACAATTCACAATTCACATTTCATCAGCCAGGCCAGCCCAACCCAGGCCCAGCTCAAAACCCGGCCCACTTGCCTACTTTGGTTGTATGACCAATATCTCCCCCTAAAATTATATAAATACTCATGATTCATTGTTTACAGGGAGAGGAGATTTTTTATTTGAGGGAGACCCCTCTCCTCACACACAAAAACACACAGATACTCTCTCCTAGGGGTGTCAGCGGTTCGGTTCAAACCGCGGTTTGAGACCGAACCGAACCAAACCACGTGGTTTGGTTTGGTTTTTATGCCTTAGCGGTTCAGCTCGGTTCCAAAAATCTATAAACCATGCGGTTCGGTTTGGTTTGCGGTCTGACTCCTCCAAACCAACCAAACCGAACCAAACCGAACCAAACCGAACCATTTCGAGCTGAACCGCCAAACCGAACCACCGAGCTGAACCGCCAAACCGAACCACCGAGATGAACCGCCAAACCGAACCACCAAGCTGAACCGCCAAACCAAATCACCAAGCTGAACCACCCAAATCGTCATATTAACCATTGATTATTTTTATTTAATCTCCACCCTTGATTTTCAACCAGAGTTTTGTTGTTCAAAAGTGTTCAAGAACAAATTTGGGATTTCAAGTTAACAGACCAATCACTTAAAAAGTGTAGTATTAAATTGACAATTGAACTTTTCAGTTGTTTCTAAGAAAAAAGCTAAAAGCAGTTTTATAGTCCTCTCAAAATTACTTTTGAGTGTGCATTTTATTTTTTTTTTTTGACATTTATTTTGAGATAAAGGGAGTAGATGATTAACAAAACTTGAGATTATGATTTTACTCAATGGCGGAATATGGTCTCTAGATGACATTTATTTTGGGCCTGAATATGGTCTCTAGATGACATGATTACTCCATGTAAGAACCCATTTAAATTCATTGGATTATGAAACTGATATTAAGACTAGTTCAACTTCAGCATGTGTTATTTTCAGAAGATGATTCAACCTTTCTTCCCTTTATTCAAAGTGTATACATAGCGTAAAACACTTCTTCAGCTAGCCAGTTCAAATCTGCAGACACAGTTGTAAATGTTCTCCTTGATCAGTTTTTCTGCAAGATGCTACTGATTCAAAAGGCATATTTGTTGAAAACTCTCAAGGGTTACATTCATAAGGAAAATGTTCTCACTAGGGACTACTTTGATACACCGCCTGACTGAATGTAACCCTTTTCCTTATGAATGTTGGTACTTTGATTATGTATGTTGGTACTTTGGTTTTGTAATTTAAGTTTTAAAGTGGTTTTGTAATTTTATTATGTCTTTTACATAACTAGGTAACATTTGGAGTTTGGATAGGTTTGTGGTTCGAACCGTGGTCTAGACCGCAGTTCGGACCGCGGTTTGAACCACTTAATGGAACCGCGGTTTGAGACCAAACCGAACCAAACTGAGGTGGTTTGGTTCGGTTCGATTTGAAAATTTTCATGGTTCGATTTGGTTTGAGATTTTTCCAAATCGAGTACTAGCGGTTTGGTCTCTAAATTTGTCCAAACCGAACCAAACCGAACCATTTACACCCCTACTCTCTCCTTCTCTCTCCATCCGCAAAAAACTACTTTCTCTCTCTTCTCTCTCTCTATACGCAAAGAGAAGAGATCTTCCCCTTCTCCGGCCGATAATCCACTTCACCACCAGACGCTATCACCACCACAAACCCAGTCCGATTCACCAACAAATTCTCAATTAATCAATCGACCGATCGTCACCATCTCTCGTATTCGATCCGATTCGAATACTCGTCTCGTTTGTTGCTGAATTGAAGGATTCAAACACTCATCAGTGTATTGAATTCGTGGACGACGATTGGTAATTTTCTTCATCTAATCTCTTCTTAATCTACTCGTTTCTCTCGTCACTCTCTGTTCTCTCTCCCTCTGTTCATCTCGTTGTTGTTAGATGTAGCTGAGTGTTGATTAGAGGAGGGGTGGGATTCCCCTCCATACCTTTTAATTTACGCTTCATTTCCAATTTAATTCAAGTTGATCGATCTGGACACGAAGATTGAAATATGAAATTGGTCAATGATTGGGTGATCTAAAGTATTTGATCAAATGCCCATCCCAGATCGATGGATTCAGTCTACCTCCGTGGTCGGATTGGTTTACTTCATTTATTCATAGTTTATACATTTACGTTTAGTTTACTTTGTTTTACAGTAGCTGGGTGTTTGGTTCGCAGGTAGCTGTTTGTTCATTGCTAATATTCTTTGTTAGTTCATGGTTCACAGTAGATGGGTTTTTTGCTGGTGTTCTTTTGTAATCCCATTTCAGTTGTGATACTCGTTCGTATTTCGGACATTTTCTACAGTTTGTAATGACTCAAATGATTAATAAAATTTACATTTCATGTTTGCTTCCGTCTCAATTGCTCAATTACGTTTATTGTTGAACTGTATCATTGACGTGGTAGAAAGTCTCGCGAGCGAGGCATGTCGGGTGAGGCCCTTCAATGGACTCTTCCCGACACGTAACCTGACCCCCGAACCCCTCGAATCTCATATTTTGGTTTTTCAAAGGTTTTCCTCAAAACCGGCGTGGCGACTCCCGTTGTTTTCCGAAGAGAGCGCGTAGTACGTGATCGAATCCGAATGCGGTTTCCATTCGCATTTTGGACGGGATTCGTACAAAGACCTACTTGCACCCTTTAGTTTTTAGACCTTAAGGTAGCATAATCAAGTTCTAAACTTGATCATTAAACATGGATTGTAATTCGGACTCCATGGTTCCTAACCATTTTTCCAAATTAGGAGCGGACATCGCCTCAAGATAGGAAATAGGATTGTCATTCTCAATGACTTCCACTTTATTACTTTCCGAAACGAGAGATCAATATTTCTTGAGTTCGGATCGTCACCTATCAAGTCTGCGATGGACTTGTGCATCTTGAACCGGTTTCACAACTCTTTTGTGAACTTGTTTCCGTCTCTACTCTTGGTTTCCACATTATTTTCGGGTTCTTGAACTTCTTTCAAGATTAATTTTACTCCCACTAGATCCTTTATTGAGAAACTATTTCTCAAGAAACGAATCGTATAGAGCAACAAACATTTTGTTCTCTTTGTGGTTGTAAGATTAATTTCCGAAAAATAACCTTGTCAGATTTGGTGATAACTTATCAGAGACAAGTCTCTTCTTATAAGCTTTGCAATCCCAAATCTTCATGAAAGACAAACTAAGTTTTCTTCCATGCCACATCTCATGTGGGGACTAAGGAATCGATTTAGTAGGGACACAATTCAGTGTAACCACATTATTTCTAATGCATATCCTCAAAAGGTAATAGGAAAGTCTACTTGACATATCATTGAATGAACCATATCCCAATAAGGTTCAATTCCTCCTTTCAGACACACCATACAATGTGGTGTTTCGGGTGGAGTCAACTCTGAAACGATTTCACAGTTTTGAGATGATCGTCAAACTCTTGGCTCAAATATCCATCACCTCGATCTAACTGAAGTACTTAATAGTTTTGCCAAGTTTGCTTTGTACTTCATCTTGAAATGTTCGAAACATCTCAAACGATTCACCTTTGGACTTCATCAGATAGATATAGTCATATCTAGATAAGTCTTTTAGTAAAATGTGATGAAATACCAAAATTTTCCCCTAGCAATGCTACTTAATGGTCCACATACATCTAATGTATAATGACCAATAAGCCACTAGCCCTCCCACTACTCTTAGTGTAGGGTGGTTTGGTTAATAATCTCAATAAATAAGATCCACATTCCTCAAATGATTCATGGTCATATGAGTCTAAAAGTCCATGTTAATGGAGTTTAGATATATGTTTCTTATTTATTTGACCAAGCCAGCAATGCTATATGTACGCGTTGTTCATATTGTTCGGTTCAGAATTCCCATTTATATTTTAGATATCTTCAATATTATTTTATTTCTTAACATCAAGGATATGATGACCATTCAATGACATATGCAATACAATAAGGCATATCATTAAATAAATATAAAACTTCTTATTGAAAATAAGAAAATTATATCCTTCAGCATCCATATATAGAAAACGGAAATAATACTCCTCAAATCTGAAACGTAGTCATACTTGTTCAAAACAAGTACTACTTCACAAGGTAAAGTGACTTCATAAGTCCCTATAGCTTAATGTAGCAACCCTTGCTCCATTCTTATGCATAGGTTTAACTTACCTTCTTTGAATAGCTTTCTATTCTTTGTTCCTTGCACATTTAAACAAGGGAATTTTCCCATCAAGTTCCTTTTTTGACATACTCCTTCCCACTAAGTTCCTTATTTTATTGAAATGACCACTAAGTTCCTTTTTCAAGGGGAATTTTTATCCATAATGGATAAAATAATAAAGGACATAACAAAAGAAACTTGATGGTCACTAATTTATAAAAAAGGAACTTATGGGTCACTAACTCTTTAAACAAATGTGTGATCCAATCCGGGATCATATATCCAAGAACAAGAAGTCGAATCTGAAAATATCTATCATATAGATGTTTGAAGTAGTAGCAATCATATTGCCCTTCTTCACCTTTTAGGCCTTCCTAATAAGCCTTGCAACTTTGCTTTCAATGACAATCTTATTGCAATGATAGCAAACTGCATCCTTTTTGAGACACTTTGGGTTTAGCCTCTTCGGCTTTGACAACTTTTGTCCTAGGTTTAGCAACCTTTGCTTTACCTACTTTTCCTTCCTTTATAAACCCTTTTCTTGTGTTAACCATTAACACTATTGCGGATTGCTCCTTCTTTCATCTTATGAATTAGGAGCCATCACCTCAACATAAATCTTTTGCCTAGCTCGCATTTGGAACATTTCCTTTTGTGTTGTGCTAGAATAAAATTGACTTCCATATGTTCAAGGTTCTACATAATAGCCTTTAAACATGGTGGCAATTACAAGGCAAGCAATATTGTTAGAATCATCAACATGTTTCTAATGTTGCTTCCTTATTTGCCCTTTGCATCATTTGCAGTGGGTTCAGGAGAAACGGATTCGTCAAGAACGTACACATTTACCCAAGAACAATTCTTTAGGCTTCTGATCCAATCAGAATTATTTGTATCGTTCCTTTCGAACTTTGTCCTTCATAAGGACAAATCGCAATTATCATTATGTAATGCTACTTCTACAACAAAATATATAAATTATATGAACACATATCAATATCAACACATTTATCATTTAAGAGCAAATAGTGTATTTCATAAATACTCCCACTAAATCATACACCTTCTTATGCAAATAAGCATAATATGCATTTAATGGGCTAAGATCCAACTTTAATTTAATCTCAAGTACGCTATGGCGCACCGCTCAAGACTAAATTAATTAGGTAGAAAACATCAATCATATCGTATATGACTCTTAGATCTTTTATGAGATTTATTTAAGACATCATATGTCTAAGCATATTTTAATCTCATCTTATGCCTTGGGTCCAAAACCATTTTGATAACCCAATTAAGTGCATTCACTTTAAACGTATAGGAACCACCATTTCCTCATCTTGCTCGCAGACGGATAGAATCAAAGTACCTTGCTAAGGCAAGCCCACCCAAAACTATCCAAATGGTCTCAAGTGTTTTAATCATGAATTGGCATAAAGAACTTAAAAGTTAAATGAAGGTTCTTTAAAGCAGATTATAAGCATATCAACAAAGATAATCATAACTGTGCACCAGGTAAGTTCCCAAGAAAATAGGTGAGCCACAAGGGCTGCTTAAGTACCAAATCTTCATTCGACAGAACTCTCCTAGTCATGCACAATTATAATACCAATTTGAATGCAACATAATCAATACTTTGTATGCTGAATTGTTTCTCACAAACAATCAGACACATAAACTGACTTGTTTCTCATAAACAATCAGAATCATAAACTGACTTGTTTCTCATAAACAATCAGAATCCTTCAAATTTTGCATAAACTGACTTGTTTCTCATAAACAATCAGAAAACTAAAATTTAATATTTCAACTAAACATTTAGGAAATTATGAATCAATGTTTCAACTAAACATCTAATAAAATTCTTAACACTTAAGAACAAATAATTCATGCATCGCAACAATTAATAAAAACACATTTAAATTAATTAAGCATGCATAAACAATGAATTAATCTAGCATAGCCCTATAAACTCAATTTTATAGCATCTAGATTAACACATAAACATATCAGATTGTAAACACATTCATAGATTGACCAGATTGTTCATCAAACTGATACTGCCCAGATTGGGCTAAAAGTGTCGCGTGACAGAAGCAAGTTCTGTCGCATGAAGCAGTTCGGCATGACGTAGTTACTGTCGCGTGACACGATGGACAGATTTCAGAATACAATCAATTCTAAATCACAGAGCAATTAAATCATGCAAACGACTTTTAACAGATTTAATTCAATATCATTAGAACACGAATTAGGCATATTGTTTCAAAAACAATTAATCTATCGTATACAAAACATGCAAAAGAACATATAAACGATTTTATATTACTTTTCTAGCATGTTAATTCAAACTTAATCATACGAACGGGGCTCTGATACCACTGTTGGGTTTTATGGGTCCATGCGCAGCGGAATAAGCATCTAAATAACACAAAACCCAAGCCCTAAGATCCGTTCTATACGATTAAATTGAATTCCTATGAGATAGAATTTACCAACCTTAATTGCTTTCCGGTCTTGAGCTATCGAACAATTTATTGGCGTGATTTTGAATCACAATCTTCGATCTTCAAAAACCTTTCAATCTTCAGATTGGAACTCTAGGCCTTGATCGTCAAACGAGCGAAGACCCTCTATTGTTGTATCCACACGTAAGAATGAACCAAGAACGGTTCTTGAGGATTTCTAGATCCTTAAACCCTTGGAAGAATATTGAGAGAACTTTTATTATGATTTTCTTGAGAAAATTCGGCTCTTTTTCTAGGGTTGACAGACGTTCATATTTATACTACATTAGTATAGAATATGAGTCCTAATCAAGCTAGGAAAGGATTCTGTCAGACCGCCTCAGGGCCTGTTGTGTCGCACGGCCATACACTGCACATGGTCAGTTATGTCGCACGGCCTAACAAGGCCAGTGAGGAGTTTCTCAATCATTCTTCCTTTGATTTAACCAATTCATTCTAGTTGTGTGTGACCCAATAGAATTATATTATGTTGGCAATAAGCTCGATCATATTGACCCTCATAAGACATAAACAGACTCTAGCAAGCCATTATGTCTACCCAAACAATATAACGTAAGAGTTCACGTTTCCAATGGTACACTTCCACTTCTCCCTTTTGTCTCACGATGTTATATTGAACACAAGTCATGGTCCACGTCAACTTGTATTTGTTCAATGCTTTCTTGATCTTGAGTATAATGATAGTCCAATCATATTGAGGTGTGGCCACACGCTTTCATCATTATCACTCATCGAGGGGCCCAAGCAAAACATCTCTCTTCCGATGGACAAATTCCATCTTGACTTATCATCCTTCCCATCATAAATCCGATCATGCCAAAGATAGCCTTTATAAATATCGTGTTAAGATATCGTTTGACTAAAATCAAACATGACTTTCATCATATGTAAGGTCATGATAATCTCAGGTCTAGGGACTAAATGAAGTGACCATATGAGATTTAATTATGACATCTGACCATGACATAAATCTCATACGGGTCAAGTCCAGTCACTTGTTCTCTAACAAGTACCCATAATTTCAATGTGCATCTCTATGCATATAATCGTCATATGATTATCCATTGACAATTATACTAATTATTCTCTTAATAATTAGGGACGGAGATTATTATAATAAATATGCAAACTATATAATAATCAAATAATAAACTCAAACGATAAAGATAATACATAACGATTTTCAGTTAATCATAACTAAAGCCTAGGGCATTACACCAACAGATTATAACTGTTCATTCCTTATTTGAGTAGGATTGAATAAACTGCAATCTGCATGTGCGCCGGTGAGAAGGTTCCTCGGCCTATATGGCCTGGACGGCTTAGATAATGCCGAGGAAGGGATTAATATTAATGGGGAAGCCCATTTCTGTTGTTTAATTGATAATCGAGGAGGGCTCCTCGTCTTCAAGGGGAGTCTTGCTCGGCCTTGGAGGGATGCCTTCCTCGGCCTTAATGGTGATGCCTCGTCGGCTTCCTTGTTCTTGTTGGGCCTTAAGTCATTATACGTCTGCTATGTCTAGGTCGGCATAGGGAAAATGATGATGAGCTTGACGATCAAAGGTAGGAAAATTCCACTTCATTCGCCTTATATGAGTCTCGTATGAATTATGTTTAGGACCCAATTCATTTGAGTCTTACCCGGCCTGACCCATATTCGAACTTCAGTTTATACCGTTCAAAATATTTTAAGAAGGAATCAATTTTTTGTTTGACAAACAAATGTTAAACATGGGGATAAAAGGTAGAAAAGAAAATGTTTTATTAAGTAAGAAAATATTTGTGA
Organism: Adenophora triphylla var. japonica; assembly: GCA_022495995.1. Classification (NCBI taxonomy): domain Eukaryota; kingdom Viridiplantae; phylum Streptophyta; class Magnoliopsida; order Asterales; family Campanulaceae; genus Adenophora; species Adenophora triphylla. The sequence continues at coordinate 92,109 of JAFEMH010003932.1, forward strand.
AAAGCATAAATATAAATAGATATCTGGGTAAGTGGTCCAAAAGAACCGGTAAGACAGTAACTATCTGTTTGATTCTGATCATCTCCAGGAGATCAGAATCTGCTAAAATTGTAGACTGCCAGAAGGATGCCTAGCTCGGCTGGATAATCTGATTTGCTGACACAATAAATGGACTCTCTCAGCAATGTACTATCTGTCTACCTCCCTCCAATAAAACTAAATTTTACTTTATAATTTTTTTACTTGTTGGTTTAAATAAACCTTAAATACTAACTTTAATTCAATTATTAGAATTATAACTTAAAACTTGTAAATGATACTTCCTCCGTCTCAATTTAATGTTTTTTGATTGATTTTACATGTGAATCTGTTAAAACATGGAGGGTTGAAAGTTTACATTTAAAACTACAGTCCCAAGAAATCATTTATCAAAGGTCTCTCACCACCTGTGCCCTGGATCTGGAAACCAGATGAGGAAAATAATAAAATCTGAGTGTTATTATCGTCTGAGCCACACTCATATTAGCCTGATTTACATCATCCACAACTTCCATCTTCTCATGTAATCTCCTCATAATAGCCTATCAAATTTGCAAAACTATCAGATCTGCCCTTCTTCCAGCACATACAAACTTCTTCCTTGCGTTCAATCATTTCATTCCCTCATAATATCTGGAATTTTTAAAATCGATCCAAGATCTGAATTTTTAAATATATATATTTATGTTGTTTTTGTGCCTTTTTTTCTCTGATTTGTGAAGTATTATGTCTGATTTTAACCGTAATATGTGGGTTTGTTTGGAGATGTATATCTGATTTGAGAATTTTTTGAGATTTTTGATTTATTTGGATGAGAAGTGGTAGTGGTGTTATAAGGCAGTGGTGGTGCTGGGACGGTTTGGTAATAGTGGTGGTGGTGCAAGGAAATCATGGTGGGTGTAGTGGTAATGGGTATGGTTGTGTTGATGGTGTTTATTTTTGTTTGGTCGTGGAATAGCGGTGGTAGACTGGCTTTGATTATTAACCGGAGGTGGTGGTGAATGGTGGGCCGATAGTTATGGGTTTGATTGTTCTTGCTGCCATTTTCAATTTTTTTGAGAGATTGTTTCATTCAATATATCCCATTAGAGAGACTGTTTGAAATAAGTAAATGATTAATAGTAGACTTAGTGCTTTCAAAATGTTATAAATAACTAGTTTTCAGAAAGTTCATCACTCTTATTAGTTAGACTTAGTGCTTTAAAACTAGTTTTTTTCTTATGTTACGAAAAAACTAGTTTTTTGCAAGATTTTAGCATTAACTTGTATAAGAGTATATTTGCATTCTTAACATAAGTACGTGGATATATTTCTATATTTTCCCGTTATATCCCTCCTTACCCAATTTTTTTTTAAAAAAAAAAAAAATTGAAACATGATATGTTTACAGGCCCTAACAATTTCCTTTTAGTAAGAAAATATTTGTCTTCCTGTCTTAGTTATAATCATTGCATTTATCTCAAGTTAAGAGTTTAATACTCCTATGCATTTTGAGAAGTTCTAAAAAAACAATCCTCCAGTATAACCTACCAACTTTTTCTCTCCATTTTTATTTTTCATATTCTTGCATTTATTTTTTCTTAATACTCGTATCAAGTTAAACTAGTAAAATTGGAATGGAGGTAGTACTAGAGTTTTTTAAAAAAAAAAAAAAAAAGCTCAAGAAATATGGATCACAAATATAATTATCAGTAGTTGATTTGTTTTTTTGTTTCTAGGCCTACTCATTAATTTCTCAATCAATTAATTATCAACAATCATGTTTGTCCAAAATTTTGTGATATTTTTTTTTGTGTCTTTCTCCTAGCATTTTGTGCCTCTGCCTAGCATTGCTCACAAAGATAATTTGCTAGCAAAAAAACTTAAAGCCCAAAATTTAATTTTGATCACACTACAACAAAAAGGTTATTTTACAACGTTTTTTAAACGTTGTTATAGGCCTGTCACAATGTTTTAGAAAACGCTGTGATATCCACTGTTTTCATAGGCCCCAATCTAAGACAACGTTTTTTAAATGTTTTAAAAAAGTTTTTGACAATATTTTTTAAATGTTGTAAAAAAGTTTTTACCAACGTTTTCTTAAATTGTTGTAAAAAATGGAAGGACAATAAGACAACGTTTAAAAAACGTTGTAAAAACCTATTTTGACAACGTTCTAAAAACGTTGTAGTACGATTATATACAACGTTTTCTTAGAAAACGTTGTCGTAAGTGTTTAAACAACATTTTATAAAAACGTTGTGAATATAAAAATTATAAAAAAATAAAAATTCCCCTCCCCTCAAATTCACATAAACACCCCCTTGTAGAGATGACCAAATCGTAATCGGAATCGGCCCGGAACCATGGAACCGGCCCGAACCGGAATCGGTCGGAACCGTAACCAGCGGTTTGGCGGTCCGGTTCCGGTTTCTACTTTTCGAAAACCGTGAACCGACGGTTTCGAACCGTAACCGTAAACCACAAACCGTCACTTTGAACAGTCAAAAATCGTCAGAACCGTCAGAAACTAGCCGTTATGCCCGTTAGCTAACGGCTAGTTGACCAAAAATGACCATTTTTTACCCTTTTTTTGGCCAGATTTCAGTCATCAAAAAAATAAAAAAAAATAATTTTGTAATCTTAACAAAATTCCTCAACTATAAATACCATCCCCCTCCCCTCACATTTTTTCCACACAAACTCCATTAACTCTCTCTTGAAGCTCTAACGAATTTCGTTAAATTCTTTGATTCTCAAGCTCAAATCATAATCCAACTTTCTTATTTACATCCAATATCCATATTTCATCTTCATTTCATATATTTCCATCCAATATAGCATCTTTATTTCATCTTCAATTCATTTCATATATTTCCATCCAACATCTTTATTTATATTATGAATATTCTTAAGAACCTCACAAGTAAGAAGGGTGGTAGTAGGGGTAGGGATAGAGGAGGGCAAGGGGAATCTTCTTCTCAAGCACCACCATCACCACTACTACAACCACAATGGCAAGAAAATCAAGGTGGTCAATTTTATGATATGGGGCTTGCGGGCCAAAATGAGGTGGAAGATTGGGAAGATGATGACTTTGTGGAAGAGATGCCCGATGTTGTGCCACCACAAATGGCACAAATTGTTGATGATGATCCAACTACTCAAGTAAGTGATGACAATACTATGGAAGCCACAATGGGAGGGCGGCGGCGTAAAGCGAAAAACAATCCCCCTTCCGTTCCAAAAACCAAGAGAAGTTAATCGGAAGTATTCACGAAATTCTACAAAAAAGTTCCTATTGACGCGTCGGGAAAGAATTTCAAAGTAATATGCAACTTTTGTCCACCAAATAACAAACAAACATATGATTACTCTACCGGCGGTGGATACGGTACTTTGAGAAGGCATACACGAGAAAAACACCCGGGGAAATATGGCATACAAACCACTCAACAACAATTGCATGGATTCGCAACTTCGGGTCAAGGAGGTACGTCTTCTCAAAATTCTTCTAATTTATTTGCATATAATCATCTAAATCATAGAAGAGAAATGGCAAAATTTATTTGTAAGCAATCCCTTCCCTTTGATTTTCTCGATAACAAAGACTATGAACATTTAATTAGATGTTGTTTTAATCCCGCCGCTAATAAAGTAGCTCGTACAACCCTAACAAGAGATGTTAAAAATATAGTAGGAGAATATAAATTTGCTTTATGTAATGTTTTTGCTAATTTGTCTTCTAAAATTTCTATTTGTTCCGATATATGGAGTGATAAAAAAAATAAGACATTTTTATATGGGAGTAACATGTCATTGGATTGATGATTCTTGGAAAATTCAAAAGAGGTTACTTGCATATAGATTATTTGATGATGCACACACCGCACATAACATAGCTCATATGTTACAAACAATTTTGCATGAATATAATCTTGTTGATAAAGTGTTTTCAATGTCTTTTGATAATGCTAGTTCTAATACCGCTAGTTTGCCCGAATTGATTTTAGTTTGTAGACCATCACTAGGTGGTAGATTTTTTCATATTAGATGCATTTGTCATATTTTGAACTTATGTGTACAAGATGGTTTGCGTGCTTTGGAAGCTTCTATTAATGCAATTAAGGATGCCATTTATGATATTATGAAAGTATCAAAAATTACAAGGCTATGGAAACAATATTGCACAAACCATGGGAAAAAATAAAAAAGATTCCCAATAGATGTTCCAACTAGATGGAATTCCACCCTTCATGTTTTAGAAGAAACTTATGCTTGGAGAAATGAAATTTGCATGTTTTTTGGATCCATTAATTATGGTACTCAATATGGTACAAATTTATATACTACACAATGGGAAGAATGTGCAAGTATGATTAATTTGTTGAAGAAGTTCGAGGCGGCAACCTTGGCGTTATCCGATACATATTACCCTACTTCTACTTTAGTTGTTGATCATTGTGTGGAAATTTCTAGTATATTTTCTGAATTTAAAGATGATGTTATTCTTAAACATGCGGTTTTCAAAATGCGAGAAAAGTGAGAAAAATATTTGCTTAACATTACCGATATTTTTTTGGTTGCTAAGTTATTAGATCCTAGAGTTAGAGAGTATGGTTTAACTCAATTTTTAGAGTATTATTTTTCAAACTTTTATTGTGTGGGAGATCCCAATATGCCTAACGTAGGTCAAAAGGTTGCTAGTGTTAGACAAGCTTTTTTAGAAATTTTTCAAGAATACAAGTCAATATATGGTGATGCAACAACAAGTGAGCCTTCTTCTTCGGCACTTCAACCTTCCTCCTCGTCATCATTTGTGGCAAGTTTCTATGGAAGACAACAATCTCGTGCCGGTGTTAATGGAGAATTTGATAAATATTTGACCACCGAATTTGAAGTTGAACAAGAATTTGATATTTTGAGTTGGTGGTCTAGGAGAGCACACGCTTTTCCTATCATTTCTAGAATTGCACGAGAAGTACTTGCTTGTCCCGCATCAACGATTTCGGTGGAGCAAGCGTTTAGCATTGGTGGGAATATTGAGCATAATCGTCACAATTTATCATCCGATAGTTTTGAAGCTTGTAATTTGTTGAATGATTGGATTAGAGCGGAAAGAAGAAAGCAAGACGACAAGCCAACGGATTTTCTTGGTGGCGAAGGTGAGTACTTTGATGAAACTAAATCGGGAAGTCATTAAGAAGGTAAGTACAATGTAATTTATTTAGTTGTTGCTATAGTTTTTTTATTAGTTAGAATTTAGATAATTATTGTAATAAAAAGAGGTAAAGGCTTCTAATATCCTCCCTTAATTATAAAAGGGTACGGTTTGGTTGTCCCCCTCATGTAATTTTTTCCAATGATTAATAAAATTTAAAGGGTACCGTCCCTTTTTCTTCTATATACTTTCATTTGTTAAGTTTTTTCATATTTTTTTTATATACCTTTTTGGAAAAAATGTCACTAGTAAACAAAAGTCTAAAATATTATAAAAAATTAAAAGAAAATAAAAAATAAGTCCGTCCCTCTTTTCTTATATTTACTTTCATTTGTTTAGTTTTTTTTATATCTTCTTTTATATACATTTTTGTAAAAAATTTAAGTAATAAAAAACGTCTGAAATATTAATTTATAGTCAATAAAAAATTAAGAGGCTTTGACCAATTAGTCCCCCAGCCAAATAAAAACTACCTTTAAGGACTAACATTATCAAAACAGCCAAAAAGTCCCTCAATTTTTTCTGGACCAAATTACCCCTCAAACACCTCTCTCTCTCTCTCTCTCTCGCCTGACACGGATGACGTTGCCTTACCTTACCTGCTTTCTTTCTCTCTCCTTTTCTCTCTCTTCCTTTTTTTTCTCTTAAATTTTTAAAATGCAATATCTCAAAATTTAAAAGTCGAAAAAATTATCTGAAATCACTGTTTTAATCCCATCGCCAAGACGAATCAAAAAAGTTTACTCATCATATATTTTAAATTTTATAAATAAAAATAAAATTATTTTTCAACAAGTTCTTTCATTTTAATTTAAAATTATGGAATGTACTTGCTTGAAGATAAAGGTCTCAACTGTAATGATGTCTTAAGCTGATCGTTTTCTTGATTTGGTTTCATTTTAATTTAGAGGCCTGATTGCTACAGATAAAGGAATGACACAAAAATAACACTCATAACTATAACTGAGAAATTGACCTCACAGTTGTGCACAAACAATCATCAACAACTAATAAATAACGGGTAAACCAAACATACTAAGTACCAAATTAACTGTGAAATAGACCTCACTGTTGTTCTATGAGTGACATAAAAATAGTGAAATCAATCACACAGTTATGCACAATAACTGAGAAAGTGACCTCAACACTCATAACTATAACTGAGAAATTGATCTCCCAGTTGTGCACAAACATAATTCTCAGGTTGGAAATGTGCAAATCATTACACAGTTATGCACAATAACTGTGAAAATCATTACACAGTTATTTATATCAAACCCAACAACTGTGAAACTTGTTCTACAATTGTTCTAAAGGAATGACATAAAAATAACTGTGAAATGGAATTCACAGTTATGCATAATAACTGTGAAAATCATTACACATTTATTTACATCAAATCCAACAACCGTGAAACTTGTTCTACAGTTGTCCTAAAGGAATGACACAAAAATAACACTCATAACCATAACTGAGAAATTGACCTCACAGTTGTGCACAAACAATCATAAAAAATAACTGTGAAATGGAATTCACAGTTATGCATAATAACTGTGAAAATCATTACACAGTTACTTACATCAAACCCAACAACTGTGAAACTTATTCTACAGTTGTCCTAAAGGAATGACACAAAAATAACACTCATAACCATAACTGAGAAATTGATCTTACAGTTGTGCACAAACAATCATTTCACATTCATAATAAATAACTGTGAAACTAACCTCACAGTTTTAGAAGTGTGAAAAATATTTCACAGTTATTCACATCACAACCAACAACTGTGAAATAGATCTCACGATTGTTCTATAAAAGAATGACATAAAAACATTGAAATATATCGCAATAAAGGCCAAATTGAGTTCAAAAAATTAAGTCCTCTTTCTCCTCAGCTGCAGCACCTCCTGATGAAGCTGTTGCTACGACTCCACCACTGCCTCCTCCAACAATTATTACCTGGAAAACAGCAGAAGCGGGAGTGACATAGGAGAAGGAAGACTGGTATAATGAAACTATCCTAATTGAAGTTCAAAACCAACTAAAGAATCAGTTCAAACCCCACTCTAACCTAACAACCGTGAAGACTGAAATGAGTAATTATAACCTAATCTCGAAAACAAGTCAGTTTTTAAACAAGATGGTATGCAACTTAAACTGCATTCAGAATTGCTATACGGGTTACATAGAAGTTAAGCCAAGACCGAAGTTGGTTGATAAGCCTAAGCACGATGAATAGCAACTATGTCATGAGTTACTTCACAAATTTTCAAAAAAGAATAAATCTACTATCACTCTGTGTGGGAATATCAGAAGCAATCTCGAACTAAAAGTGGGCACGTCAGGGTAGAAAAAAATCCTGAACATCAATAGAGATTATAAAAATGGAAAGTCAACGTGATTTAGGAAAATGTGCATCAATTAACTGCATATGGAACATATCCAAGGTCTTTTGATACAACAATGTTCCATGTGCATCAATTAACTGCATAGGAAAATCATTTAGGATCCAAAATCCATCAATAAAATAGAGAGAGAGAGAGTGAGAGAGAGAGAGGGAGGGAAGAAGTAACCTTGAGAGTGAAGTCGTAAATTGATTGTGGGTTGTTTGCCATGGCGATTGCTTCGTCTTCGTATTACAATCTACAGTTGAAGAAACGTAATTAATCTAATTTTTTATTTAATTGTCGTTTGGGAGTGCCAAGAATCAGGCCGGCCTTTTCATTTCAAGGTTTGGTAAAATCGAATTGTTATTGACATAGGAACATCCGTTGGTGACAAGTTCATCGAAGGGCAGAGCAAAAGTTCAGAAAACGGATTCAATGAAGCTGATTTTAAGATTCTGAAAAACCAGATTTTTGATCAACTTTGACAAATAAACTGTTCTGATCCAGAAACTTCCAGAAGACGTAAAGGTACTCGTTGTAAAGGTCTATGTGTCTACTTTCATACAAAAAAATCGGTTCGTCGTTTAGAGGTCTAGAAAGGAAGATAAGACAGTTTTAGTCTGCATACAGACAGTTAGCAACTTTTTATTATCTTAGTTCATGTATTACTACATATATTGCCTATGTAACGGAGGGATGTTCCATTTAGTCTATGTAAACCCATCTTGTGATGGTAAAAACTCAGATTTTGATTGTATTTTGGCCTAGAGCAATATAATAAAAGAAGAACTCTTGACTAGAGCCATGAAGGGCATAACCTGCAATAATGGAATTCCATCCTGCAGTTGTTTTCTTGGGCATCTTATCAAATACACACTTAGCATCCTCAATGCACCCACACTTGCTATACATGTCAATCAACGCACAAGATACAAAAGCATCAGCATCTAAATGCATTTTCAAAGCACATGAATGCAATTGTTCACCTATAAAGATATCTTCCAATGCAGCACATGCTCGAGTCATCAAAGAAAATGTCCGCGAATCAGCATCAGAAAACACCTCCCACATACTTAAAAACATCCGGATAGCTTCTATGTAGTAACCAGAGTCCAAAAGTCCCACAATTATCGTGTTCAAAGAAACCAAGTTTCTCTCAGGCATTTCATCGAACAGCAACCTCGCATCGAGCATCATTTCACACTTAACATGCATCAATAACACCCTGTTCCTCACAAACAAATCAAGTTCAAACCCACTACTGATCATATGATTAAAAACTTTTTTAACCCCTCTAACAGACTTTAACCTAATACAAGCATCAATTAAAGCAATGTATGTACTCCTGCCAACTTCACTATCTCCTTCAAATAGGCAAATATCAAACATTTCAAGTGAGTGTCTAAAAGCTCGAAACCAATGCTCAGCTTCACCATCAAAATAAATAGAAGCATACCTGACCATTCTTTCAATCTCCATTGGGAAAAATTCGAAATACTCCTCACACTTCCTTACCCAGCCCTGTGGATCACTTCCGTTGAAACGAGGGAATTCAATTTTTGGTTGTTTATGAAACCCTTCAAGCAAACTCTTAATATCTTTCTTCACTTCATTCACAGATCCTTCCAATCCTTCAACCGCTGCTGAAGACTTCCACAAAGCTGATTCAGATCTTCAAATTGGCCATCATGCTTCTGTAGATTATTGAAAATATCTTGCCATCTTGTTCCCTCCGCCATAGCTAAGCTAAGAACTCCAGGAATTCGTTGGCTCTGATAACCCGCCGGAACTCGTCAATTGCGCATCATCAATTGCAGAGAAAGCCAATTGCGACATCGTCAATTGCAATTGCAGAGAAAGCCAATTGCGTATAGAGAGAGAAACGCAATTGCGCATAGAGAGAGAGAGAGAGAGAGAGAGAGAGAAAGAGAATGAGCGAGGACAGTTTCGCCATTTAAATGGTTATGAAATATTTTAAAAGGAGCTAGGGTTTTATTGGTAAAATCTATTTCAACTTATGGACCCTAAGGTATAATATGAAATGTGGTGTTTTTTTTTATAAATTCCACCTTCTAATAGGGGCTTATTGGTAAAAATCCCAAAAATTAAAAGAAAATAAAAAATAAGTATGTCCCTCTTTTCTTCTATGTATTTTCGTTTGTAACGGTTTGTTTAGTTAACTGGTATTATAAAGTTCAGGGGCTAAATTGCAATACAATGGAAAGAGAGGAACATGCTGTAACTATAGCTGGCCGGAGTTGCTGGGCCAAGAATCTTGATGGCCGGCCAATGACCAAGAGTGGCCGAGAAACATGTCCGCACAAACAGGCCGCATCTTGGCCCAGAAAACAGAGCGCGCGATCACGCCAAAAAGGGGTGACCGCACCATTTGGGCAGAAAAAACGTGCGATCGCGCAGAGGAAAAGGGGCGATCGCGCCCAAACCGTGAACCGCCGGTTCGTAAACCGTAATCGTAAACCGTGAACCAACGGTTCGGTTCTGGTTTCACCTTTTCCGGAACCGAAACCGAAACCGTAACCGCCTTTGGTCATCCCTACCCCCTTGCAATAGACAGTTATGCCATCTACTAGCCATTTCATTAAGCTTTAAGCCAAACATAATTATAATTACAAGAATTCTGCTACTCAAGTTCCATGCAATAGACTAGAAAAGGATAGTTACTGAAGTTGATATGCAATAGACTAGAAAAGGATAGTTACCAAAGTTACTAGCAATAATCATATTCCCATTTGTAAGAATATGCTTGAACTAAATTTAATTACCCTAAAATCAGCCTTTCGGAGAACTTCCTCTGTTGTTACTTCAAACTCTCTACGGGGAGGAGGCTTGCTTACACCCGGTCTTCTGAGATCAAGATCCTGCACAAACCCACATCCAGGAAAATGAATGAAAGACCAACATAAAAGACGGACTGAAAAAAGAAATCTATTATGCAACGCGTAATCAAATACCACAAGAAAGATTAATTCCATTTCCTTTTGCACTCCATTCATGTTCTAGTAATGGGTTACATCAACTTCTAATTTTTTTTAAATTCCTTTTACTTGATCTAGATTATTGAGGCGCAGATGGAAACTTAGAGAAACTTATGATGGATGTAATAGCCAGCCTGTGACTGCCTGAACAGAGTCTCCATTCTGATTGATTCGCTTCTTCCTGGCCTTTGGTTGGTGGCAAACAAACGTTGGGGAATGTTGGTTGTCACAGTGAAAGCAGCTGAACTTCTCGTGTTATATTCTTCATTAGATACAAAAAGCATTTCATAGGGAAACTTAATCAAACTATCATCTACAGAAGCCCATAAGAGAAGCTAGAGGGAGGTTGTATGACAGCATCAAACTTGACTTTTGAGTAAAATAAATCATTGAAAACATACTACTCATACTAGATCAGAAATTGAAAAGCCTTGTGAATTGTATCATTAGTGTTAAGTGTCTATTAGAACTTGTTTGTGACCGATGATTTGGTAACTTCTCCATAATTCGGACATTCATTTTGGGACAAGATTTTTGTAAAAATAGACATTCATTTTGGGACGGAGGGTCTTAATGTTTGAGGTTCCACCTTAAAATCAATTGGTGCCAAGGGGAGTGACCCATGATCTTTATATGTCACAGACAAGGTTTATCAATTTCTGATGGGGGATAACATCTCTAACAGAGGGAGTATAAAATAAGACTTTTCCAAACAAATCTTTACCTAGATAGAAGGCTTACTAAAATTAAGGCTCCTACATATGCCCAAATGAGTCAAACTTCCTGTTTGTTTGACACATGCTTCCACAGATCGAAGAAATATTGGTAAATCTTTCAAATTATCATGCTCAGATAATTAGTGTACATTTAAATTGGTAATATTACTTCTTTTCAACCAACTACTGTTTTTGAAAATTTTATGGTATAATAGTCAAGAGGGCCTAGTGGTCAAACTCCTCTCCGACTAGAGAGTGTAGGCAGAAATAATGGTTCCTTTAGAAGATCACTCAGTTGAAAGGAAAAAAACAAGGTTTTCTTAGAGACAAACAGCATTGTTTATATATAAAATTGACCCTATGCACACAAAACAAGCACGCATACAACCCAGATGTGAATGGCACTGACACGAACCATTGTAATCATAAGGATGCTAAGAACCAACTCGATAGCAAAATTAAGACGATATGAAAGATATATTACTTGAAATCTGGTGCAGAAGACATTCGGCAAATCGGCAATCAACTAGAAGGACCGGGATTGGCGGAGGTGGAACCCGACGGAGGACAGACTTTTGGAATCCATATACTGTAGATGCCTTCCATATCCTGGGCGAGTATTCTACCATAACCATCCTCCCCCCAATTTGGACCATGCGTATTCAAATAAACAAAATAATAGATGCGCTGGCCACCAGAGTTGTAGTATCCATATCCTACTACCATTACTGCATGGCATGAAAAAATCTTCATCTGCTCACGGTTGGGAGTTTTAAAACTATGGGGGAAACCGTCATTTTCTCTATAGTCATCCGGAGGAAAAAAATCTATATAAATTGGCCCTTCCCTTACTAAATCAACCACGTGATTGTATTTTCCCTCCGAACTCATATGGCTCATCTGACGACCCCGAATGTTCTGCCATCCACCGCCCTTTGCATGGTAACCAATTTTGTTGTGATGACGAACCCAATTGTACTCCCCTCTCAGACCCATGGGAAGGCAATAATCCTCAGATGTCAAAACCCCTTCGTTCACCAAAATGTCAGTTGCTAATTTCTTGTTATCGTATTTTTTCTTACGATTCCTGGCCTGCACATGATTTGTCCTGTCTATAATATGTTGAACACAGAATCTTTTGAAAGGAGGAGTCATACGTTCCTTATCATAATAGATAAAATATCTATACTCCAATGATTCGACCAATACGTGAAAGGTGCATGTACCACCAATTTGATTGATTACTTGCCTTGAATTATCCCTCCTCCATAACCATTCTGTGTACTTGAACCCTGTGTTTGGAAGATAAGCACTACGATTGTAAAACTGGGGAAACCGATCGGGCAAAGTAGGCTGTTGGAGGAGCTGGTCGATTAACATTTCTAGAGAGAGAATGTATGAGGGGGTAGGTTGTTTTCAGGAAATCTGCTGCCGATAAACCTTAGAAGCAATTAAATTTTCTGGAAAACTGAGAGGAAAAAAGAGCAGAAGAATAAGAACAAAACTATAGACGTATGTAACTACTCAAATAACGCATACACACTCAGGCTATATACAGAAACAGTAACAGAGTAAACAAGAAACCGGAAACTAATTAATGGAGAAAATCAACTGCAAACAACAAAGTAATCCACTCTCTAGCAGCGTAAAACTAAAAATTGGTAGAAAACTGAAAGAACGCACACACACAGGCTAGATACAGAAAACTAATTAATAGAGAAAATCAACTACAAACAACAAAGTAATCCACTCTCTAGCGTCGGAAAAATAAAAACTAATCGAAAACATAAATAACATACACTCTCAGCTATATACATAAAAGTAGAAAACTAATTAGAGTACAAAATTGTTGGCATTATCACCAGAACAGAGGAAACAAGCACCATTAATTAATCCAAAACCCAAATCAACTACAAACAAAGAGCTAATTTCTACCGATGCAAATCGAAATGCATGATCACAATATCACTCCAGGCCACTATAAATCAAAATTTTGCAAGAGAAATCACAAAATATAGACATTTCCACCATTTAAGCTGCCAATAAACGAAAATCCAACAAAGCAAGAAATGAAATGTTCAAGACGAAAACGAATGGAGGAATTAGCTATATTTAGCAAAAAAAAAAAAAAAACCTGGTTTGAGTATGATTTTGAGATGATGAGGAGAGGTAGAGAAGATCTGCTGCAGCATATGAAGATGAGGATTAAAAGTGCGAGTGAAAAAAGTTAGGGTTTATGTGTGTGTGTGTGATTTTTGGGAGTGGAGAGCAGGTTTGTGGTTTCATGGCGGATTTGTTGAGCTCTCTGAGACGGGCAGTGTGTGTAGCAGGAAGGTGTACGGACTGGGGACGGTTGAAGAAGGGGCCCCTATTTTTTCGCTCGCGTGCCCTTTTCCGTTTTGAGATTTTTTTTTTTTTTGTCATGTGATGCTTTTTTATTACTGTCCAATTAGTTGGTTAATTAATGGTCTCTTTCTAATAATAGTCTCATAATAATAAACATAATAAATATTGTAATATTGTCAAAATAGAAATAAAAATAAAAATAAACCATTTTCAATGAGTTCAAGAAAAAACGCGTTTCCTTAATTAAGATATTAGAAAATTTTGTTTTCAAATGTACAGTTGCATTGTTTTAAATTATTGAACTTGTTTTTAAACATACTGTAATATTTTTGTAAGTATTCTGTAATTGTTTTAAAACACCCGATGACATTTTTGTAAATTAAAAGAAATCTATTAAAACACTACGAGACTTATTAATACCACCTACATACTGACATTGCTTAACGCACACAATGGCACTGTTTAACAGTAAAACTAACTTTTCAAACTAATAATGATTAAAGTGTGTAAAAAGTAGGATAGTAAATATTAATTATTTAATTTCCCAAGAACCGGGCGAATAAAATGTTGCCGGAGTTGGTGGAGAAAATATGGAAACTGGCTGAGTCGGTATCAGGCTATAATAGATATGGTTGGTGTAGGTAACGGCATGTTTTGGAGGAGAGGCGTTGATGCAGGTGCAGGTGTTGGGGCTTAAGAAAGGAAAAGGCTCTTAAAATGTGTAATTAACCAACTTTTTTCCTTTAGGGTTAGAAGCAGGCCCGGTTTTTGCCCTGTGCAAAAGGGGCAACAGCACAGGGCCCAATTTTTTCCTAGGGCACCAAAATATCCCCCAACCCAATACTACATAGCCCAACCCAAAACCTTGACATCACAGAGATACTGAGAAGGAAGCAACGCACTGAACGCAGCAATTACGCAAACAACAACGCTGATTTCCAAAAAAAAAAAAAAAAAAAAAGAGGAAGATTCATGGCTCGGAAATTACGCAAGAAGATCAAACGGCAACTCGAAAATCGCGGCTTGATTGAATTGAAGAGGCGACGAGCGACGACGATTGCAAAACAAACAACGGTAAAATCCAATTTCTTTTCTTCTTTTCTTCAGATTCTTCTCAGTTCTACGATCAATTTGTTTTCTTCTTCTCCGACTCCGATCAATTTCTTCCGTGCTGCGCTGCGTAATTGTCAATTTCTCCGACTCCGATCAATTTCTTGCCGGCTGCCGCCTTGGGCCTTGGCCCTTGCGAGTTGTGTTGTCAATTTCCAGAGTTCCAACCTTCCTTCCAGGTTTATTTGTTCCTTTAATTTGAACTTTAATATTATTAATTTATTATTAACTTTAATTTGAACTTTAATATTATTATTAAAACTGTTACATTTTTTTTTTGTATTTTTAAATTTTAACTATGCCTCCTAAGCCTCCTAAGATTAGAAAATAAGAATCTGGTCATGAAAAGCGTAAAAAAAGAAAAAGAATTGAAAATTTGAATAAATCTCAAAGAGGAGCACTTAATAGATTTATTATAAAAGACTCACAAAATTTGGTTGAAGATCAAAATCTTGATAATGTGCCTATTGATGCTAGTTTGTCTATTGATGCTAGTTTACATATTGAGAATGTTAATGTTGATGTGCCTATTGAGAATGTTAATGTTGATGATATACCGGTTGAAAATAATAATTTGGAAAGTGTAGAATACGAAGAA